>OU964982.1:908473-1080973 GCA_918808275.2 Dolichovespula sylvestris
AGAGAGAGAGAGAGAGACAGAGACAGAGATACATTTTTATTTAATTTTTATCCTAATTTAATACTTTTAATAGCTCCTTTCGAAGTAAACTTAATAAGAAAATAAGAAACATTCGCTTATTAAATCGAAATCCAATGGAATCGAAAGATTATTCATCTGTTTATCACATTTGCAATGATTATTTGATCGAGCAACGAATGGATTAAGTATCGCAAGTGGAATCTATAAATAGAATCAAAGAATGCTTTCATGCAAGGCTTTCATCCCAGGACTTCTACAGAAACTAGCCTATATAACAGAAAATGATTGATACAAAAAAATAATAATAATAAAAAAAAAAAAAAAAAAACATTTTCGACAATATTTGCACAAAAATATACTATTAATTATTTTACCTAGTATACATATATATGCAGAAGTTACAAATATATAAAATGGACCAACAAATATGAAGAATCTCCTATTATTTTTTCTCTCATCATTTCACAACTCTTAACAAATATTTACGAGTTATGTATCAATATAACAATTGACAAATTGTCCTATTGATAAATACTGATTAACTTTTATACACCTTTTTATTGAAATTTTAAATATCAATAAATTTTGTAAACAATAAGAAACAACATTCACATTTTAATGTTGTTGTCCAAGTACTGTTATAGAAAGAAAGACACATCGTAAGGTATAGACACGCATGTGAGAAGCGTGGGAGGGAAGTAAGGAGAGAAGGGAAGGTGGGAGAGAGAGAGATGGAAGGGTGTGAGGGAAAGATAGAAGGGTGGGAGAAAGTAAAGGACAGAGAAGAGAAGAGAAGAGAAGAGAAGAGAAGAGAAGAGAAGAGAAGAGAAGAGAAGAGAAGAGAAGAGAAGAGAAGAGAAGAGAAGAGAAGAGAAGGGAAGGGAAGGGAAGGGAAGGGAAGGGAAAGAGAGGGAGAGGGACAGAAATAAAGTATTTAGAATTCTACGTCACGCCATCAACCAATGGAAAAAAAGCAAATGATCGTGGCGAAGGGTGAGACACTCGCTAACCAAAAGATTACTCACCAAGACTTTGGTAAAGCGCCTTTCAAGTTCTATGGCATCTGGCATTGGTTGTCTTGGTGTACCACGGACGCTGCCACTTTTCGCATGTAATCCGGCCAAAGCTCCGATACCATGACTCGTTGGCTGATAAGAATGCTGAGAGGATCCGTCTTTGATAGCTCCATGAAATACTTCCCGTACACCGGCGTCGCTCTCGTTGATACGACTTTGCACGCTACCCATTGTTTCGACTTTGTATATGTCACACTCGAAAAAACGAATATACATACATGTGTATATATCTATATTTTATATATATACAATATATATATACGTATGTATCAATTAACACGGGTGTGCTATCTCGGCGGTAGCGCACTATCGTACAAAGACGTATCGTAAATAAACACGATTCAGGAACAATGTGCACTCTCTCTCTCTCTCTCTCTCTCTCTCTCTCTCTCTGTCAACAACGAAGAACGGTGGTCAGTAACAATAACAGCGACGGCGACGACGACGACGACGCTCACGATACTTCCTCATTCTCGATCGCTTCTAATTATTAAGCTCTTTCTAGGATGAATAATGACGAGCAGTTAACAATTGAAATCGGTTATTGTAAACTCGCGCAACAGGTATCGAGCAATCCATCGTGAACACAATTCCCATGAACTCGGAAACTCGCGTGAGACGAATCACTCTGCATTCAACACCACGTACTTGTGACCACGACATCTGCGATAGCCTCGTAGTGGGGGACGGACACTCCCGTCTTAAAATCTTTGATATACCGACGTTTGCGCCATCTTCTTTGATATTCTTCCTTGAACCGAACTAAACTTCGATTATTATCGATATTCGATACTTTGATCAAGGAAGGAAAATTTAAAAATGTTTGCAAGATTTCTTTTGAAAAAGGGTTTTGCTTTCAATAATTATTCAATAAATAGGAAAACATGAAATAAATTTTTAATAATTAGAAAGAAAACACGATACAAAAGAAAAGATAACACGCCACACTTATTGAAGATATTGCACTCATAAATATAACTTTCATTCAAATTGAAGATTAATTTAACACTCCAAGGATTACAATAAAAATAGGAAATCTTTGCCAAAACAATTAAATAATAAACTCAGTAAAATATCATATCCATTGATACATAAGCGCATTGAAGTTAAATTATGTATTTACAAATATTAGTGACCTACGATTTACGCTTTCGACAACAGTCGAATTAAAAACAATGTTTTACATCGAAACGCAGAATAAATTGCACTTTTTAAACGAATACAAATTCTTATTCAATTAAGTGCACTTTGAAAGGAATACAAATAACATTCTTAGATACGCGATACAATGTATTTAAATCTAAGTTTATTATGCAACACTTTTCTTTTCATTGGCACATGATTGGAGTGATTTTTCTGATATTCCATTTAAATTTTTAAATTAAAAGGAAAATTAATTAGAAGTACGGATTACGATCTAACAGAATTAGCAAATTTATTAGAGGTTTCATGTACCTTAACATATCATTCAAAATAAAAACAATGATAAATTATTCATTTTCACAATAGGTACTGACAATTCTCCTAACAATGTGCAATATGCATCTATAGAAAAAACATTCATGAAAGTTAAACAAGTATCTAAATATCATATCAACTGTATAAAGATGTGCAACAATTGATATACCCATAATTGTAAGTTACACGATCACAAAATCGACATTCACACTACACAGTACATGAGAGAGAAAAAGTATGGAAGATAGCAGTATTTTTTGGGCAATATTTCATTCCGATCAAAGACTAACGACAAACGATAATTAATCAAAACAAAAAGTGAGATGAGACTTTATACAAAGTAGTTTGTCAATGATTTCAAGTGTATTTTCAGAATAATTGATAAATCTACTATCGTAGACATACTGTAAATCATTAATAAACTACTTTATAAAATTATATTCTCATCTCACTTATTGTTTTCATTTATTTTTACATGGTAACAATCATCAATAGTTAATCGTTAATTCCACTGACAATTAAATAACTAACTTGATCATATGATATATGATTAATATTATTGTAAATAAAAATATTGAACTGAATTTGAATGAAATATTATCCAATGATAGAAGATAGAAAGAGTGTTATGTGGATTTTTACATTCTTTAATAGAGCCATCTTACATGACACATATCACTCGATAATCTCCAACTACTTTAATGAACTGAAAATTGGAAAATGATCAAGAATCAGCTTCAATGACAATATTTAAGGCTATATACGAAGTTTAAATAGTGTTTTCAGAATTATGATAAGTAATTCTTTAAAAAAACACAATATAAACATGTCTCATTGATACTATAAGAAAATGCTTAAGTGCTATTATTAAAAGCGCAAGAAGGCAGTGCAGTGTTAGAAAAAAATTTCTGTCGCTCTAAATCATGTCAAATAAATTATTTTTAAACATAATATGTAACAAAGTACGATGATCAATGGTGTCTTATCATTGCAATCTGCATAGAGAGTACTTCTCTGTCTCACTATATTTCACACATAAGTCAAATATACATATATACATGTGTGTGTGTGTGTGTGTGTGTGTGTGTGTGTGTGTGTGTGTGTGTGTGTGTGTGTGTGTGTGTGTGTGTGTGTGTGTGTGTGTGTGTGTGTGTGTGTGTGTGTGTGTGTGTAAAGCATATTATAATATTAGCACGATAGCACTTCAAATGAATCGTTGTGAATTTTTTATCATTGTGTCTTTATAAATAAACTTCCTTAAATGTGATAAAAATTTTAGACTAGGCTTCTAGCTGCAATAAAAGAAATTCATGAGTGCTGCAATCATCAAGATGATAATCACTTTATTTAAACAATATGATATGCACCCACAACATACTTTAATATTATCACAGCATTTCTGTTTATCAAAATTTTCTTCGATACACATGTAAACATATTTTTTATATTTAAAAACAAAATAAGAAACAATAAGTCAAATATTAAAAACATGCTTTTGAATATAAGACTAAATCTATTTGTGTATAAAACATCTCGACGCATCTACAAAATAATTTCTAGATGCGATCTTCAACTTGAGATAATTGTATGTTATTTTGAATAGCACCGATGAATTTTCTCAAATGTATAGGAAGTTAGCAATGAATTTTAGAAAGGACTATACATCCTTTAATTTGACGTACGTAGACTAAAATTGCAAAACAATAATAAATATAATTATAATGTAACTGTGTTTTAATACAAATTTAATGTGTTATACATGTGTAGGAAAAAATTAATCTCTTTGCTATTTGCAATTTCATCTATAATAAGTTCAGAACACCCATACGAAGGGAATAATGAAATTCTTTTCTTCAAGGTATAAAGGTGCAAAAAATCGCAGAAATACGATCATCTTCAGAATTTCTAGATATATATAAGTCATCTTGAGGGAAATTACGTGATTATGCTAAAGCTTTTACTACTATAATAAATAATAATTTTTGTCATTAGGAAGCACATCCATCCATCTCTTAGGCCGATGGCTGAGGACTTTATTTTTGAAGAGCAATGTCATTAGCAGATTGTTTTACTTTTTGTTTTAATGATCAAAGAGTTCAATGAGTCTGCTGATAATAACATCAAATCAATAATATGCAGCTTATACATAGATTTTTCTCTTACAAAGGCTCTTTTCTACATTTCTTTTATGCGTTGATTTTTTGTATTTAAACTTATTTATAACTAGAAAATCGCAGTTCATACCACATTATTGATATGGGGTAAAATTCTCACTGATTAGACAGACGTACGTAGAATATATTCAATTTTCTAGCTTGTACTCTACCAGACATTAAACGTACTACCCACCGAATTTTTCATCCATAGCATTGACTGATCTCTGCGAATCGACCTTAATCATTATCAACTATTAAAATGATTCTGAAACAATTTCTAAACTGACCTTTCATATCGATTCCTTGTCATTTTCCTAATAATCCATTCTCTGTTGTTTTGTTGATATACTGTCTCAAATTAAATGATCAGTCTTTCACTCTTTTGATCACACACTTTGTGAGAATTTTGCAATCCTACATTTCACACTATGGAAACATAGCACTTTAGCGAGTATTGATATTGTTTATAAATTTAAACAAATTGGCAAGAGATTTCATGTATGTACTCAACACAAAACATGCACAAAATGAGCACAAATATACAGATTCAAATGCCAGTACATGGAAAAACAAGCTTTCCACCAAAGTGTATATTACAAATTGGGAGCATTTGTATACAATTTCACAGTAGACAAATATTTCACTAGATTAACCCATGTTAATTCAGGAGTTGTAACTACATCGACAACTCCTGCATTCAATATCAAATGACTTCCAGCTTTTGTCTTGGGTAATGAAATGACAATTATACAGACTATGCTGCCAATCTATGAAAGCCAAGAAAGTGGTATACTTAAACCTAGCCAGCAGAAATATCTGTCAGCTAGACACAATAAGCTGTGCTGTATTTGCATAAACTTATGAATTTGCTTAATCTCCCATTTTCATTGTTAACAGTCAGTAATATTATTGATATTATAGCAATGCTCAGTGCAATCGATGCTTATTGGTTGCACTTAAAACTCATGTAATTTGAGAACTCCTGGCTTCTTGATTTAATCCTTTTATTATCATGCGAGGGGTCTGGATTATCATAAAGGCCCTGAGAATGAGACAGCCTCTAATTGTAACTGCCTCTTTCAGTGCTAGCATACTATTTATTTGCATTAAAATGCATACTAAGTCATTGTATGATCAAGAGCTCAATATTGCACATTGAACAATCATACTTTTCCAATCAGAGTTAAGATCCAAGAATTTCATAGACAATCACTCGTTAAGTAAGGTAGGATGTTCAAGTGGAAATAGATGAAACACTATCCTTTCCACAATAGAATGTATGCCACAGTCACAACTGACTTTGGAAATCATAGTATATGTACTAATGCTCCATATGTCTATTGTGAATGCAAAACTCCAATTGGGATATTCACATAAATACACATTTCAAGCTCAGTTATTGTCCCGTTAACAGTGATGTCTCTCACCACAATGGCAAGTCCAAAATTATTAAAAGTCTGATCTAGTAATGCTACTTTTCCTCTTTAACAAAATTAGTAATTCATGATTTGTCATTTTCAACTTTGATCACTTTCAGACTAAGTGGCACAATAGTTCTAAGATATAAAATCATCATTCACACTTTATCATGAATGAATAGAAGATAATACCATCAATATATATCTTCTATTAAATCTTAGATTAGAAAGTGATAATCCACAATCTGAAATTCCATGAACTACGTGGATGGTATGTTCTTCTTATCAGAATTGAATTCAAGTCATATATAGAGTAAAGAATTTTTCTTAGATGAAGCTATCAATCTTGTATGATTTAGTCTTATAAGTGCGGATGTTTTGCTTAGTCAAGTCTGATTAGTCTGAGCTCTTCAACACAAAGTTGATCGCAAGACTTGATGTGACCTAAGTTAACAAACTATCAGTAGTTGTAATAACAATTGAAGCAATTGTAATAATCAATACTGTTCTACTTTCAGACTTACGGGGCTATTGCTGTTTTAGCCATTTATTTATTTAATTGAGCACTTCTTAGCTGTCAACAATGTGGGTGAGAAAGTTGACAAGAATGAAAAAGATGATACGGAGAGACCCACGGTGGGCATTTCCGTTACCAAGGAAGAGATCATCCGTGGGCAATATCAGAAGACGCATGTGCAGTCTTCCGAAGCCCTGGCCTACCTAGCCCTTTTTCTATTTAGCTTGGCCAATTTACGTCGTTTTAATATCAATTGGTAGAGAGTATCCAGGCCTTCATGTAAACCTTCTCCTGTAATAGCACAAGCAGGTTGCACCCTTATGCTAGAACTTCCAGGCATTCCAGCCAGTTCCAAGACACCAAGTTGCTTTTCCAATTCACTCACTTCTTTAGCACCTAGAGATAAAATTATCATTGACCAATTATATACCAAAATAATAAAAGTTTAAGCTAACAAAGTTTACCCAATAAATCTTGCTTATTTGCAAGAATTAAAATGGGCACACCCGCATTATCAGGACTCCTAGCTGTTTTTGTAAGTTCCATTTTTGCTTCTTCAAGTCTTTCTGCATCGCAAGAATCAACAACAAAAATAATACCATCTGTGCATCTGGTATACGATTTCCATAAAGGTCGTAATTTTTCCTGTCCACCTACGTCCCAAACTAAAAAATTTACTCCTAGGAAACAATAAATATTGGAACGTTAGGTGAAAATTAAAGATCTAGTATTGTAAATCCTATTGGTTGATCTTTAAATATACCTTTTGCTTTACCAATGCCACCACGGATTCTTTCACAGTTAAAACCAATGGTCGGTACAGTATTCAAATATTGATCAAATTTTAATCTATAGAGGGCAGTTGTTTTTCCTGCACTGTCAAGACCTAACATAGCTACATGAAGTGGCGTTCCTGTGGGAAGAGCCTCGAGCAGACCACCTCCACTGGTGCTGCTCCTGCCCAACCCAGCACCCATTCCTTCTTACCCACCTTTTCCAGATTTTTAATCTTTTTCTTCTCCTCCTTTTTATAATTATGCTTCTTACCCTATTAGACTTTTATCAAACATCTATATAATTGCTTGCACTTCTAGATTACGCCTTACTTTTTTCTTTTTCCTTAATGTTTTTCTATGTTGACAATATGTTATTACATCTTTTTTCAATTCTTTCTATAGTTCTTATCTTATCAAAGAGAAGCCTGTTTCCAGGCCAGTGATTATTGTACCACCTGAAATAAAAAAAATAATATGGTTATAGCAATATTTTTAACAAAAAAAACTTTAATTTTAAATTATTATAAATAAAGAATGCTTAATTTATGATGCACTTACATCTTTTTTTATGTTTATGCTTTTCTTTTATTAATTTATCTTGTTGAACCCTTTGAAAATTCCTTTTTCTTTAATGTTATGATCAACCTTTTCTTTCTTACTATTTATCCCTCTGCATAATACAATATAAATGCTCCTGACATTTTCATATACGTTTGTGCGCTGGGTTGCGTTTTTAAATATAATATAATAAATATTAGCGATAATCGAATTTCTAAGCGTTTCTTGATTGGCGTGACATTAATATTACTACTTTGATAAAAAAGGAACAATCTTACTACCTTGAAAAAAAAAGGAAAAAAAATAAACAAACACAATAATCAAGCGTCTGGAAAACGCTAATTGCTCAACGCTTATGAATTTCTGCGTTCGTAATCAATTGTCCATCTAATATAAAAGCTGTCATTTTATATATTTCTACAAGTTTCTCTCGTTATGTAATTTAACGCATATTTTTTTTATACTCACCATCTCATTTGGGTATGGAACTTATCCAAATCTACATAACACTTGGGAGGCCGTCATCCTGAAAGGTCGTACAGTAACACATCACATCGACTTTGACATACTTCTCATCGAGCTTGAAAGACCGGTCGTAATCATCGAAAAACTGCCTTAAATATGTTAACTTTCTACGTGTCGTGTTATTAATCAGTTACATCTCTATATATAATATATATATATATATGTATATTCTTTATCAATAAATGATTACTTGTTACTGATATATGAAGAGACAACAAAACAATCGAGGACCGGTAAACGTCGATACGTCCGCAAAAACTCACGTATCCAACGACTAGATTATTGATAGACCGACAAGTAGCGTAGTCTATCTGGCGAAAAAATTTTTAAACGAAACAGTACGGTGGCAGCACTAGCTAACGCAAGAGACGAATTGGATAGCCAATAGAAATATCTGATTTTTCTATTTGTAAACTGTACTTAAAAATATAAAATAATGCTTTTGGAAAATCATACAATGCACTCGTTCTTGCATCATCTTGCAGTGAATCCATATGCGAAAATAATACGGTTCATTTTTTCTTTCTTGGCATAGTCGATATTACAGTGTAGTATATATTAGTATGTACCGACATGTTCTTTAGTTTATGCAGTTATTCACATTAATATATGTTGGTTTACACTGACGTTGTATTCATTGAGGCGTTAATCTGACACTAGATCGAGATTTGGTGAAATTATAGATTGTTGTATAAAAAATTTGGATATTCAATCAATTTTGATATCGTATATTCTATTTAAGCTGCAGTTTATTCTATAGATACAAATAATGCCACGCGGTAAGTGAACCATTGTCCATCGTTCTTTATTTTATACATGACTATCTCGCCACATTTTTTAGAAAAAAATAACGCGCAATTGTAGTCATCGTCCTCGAAATATCTTTTTGTTTATTTATTTATTTACTTATTTTTTTCTTCTTTTAGGAAAATTTGTCAATCACAAAGGCCGTAATCGCCACTTTACGAATCCTGAAGAATTAGAAGAACAACGTCGCCAGGAAGAAGAAAAACGTCAATGGAGAGTCAGTATTTTTAGGTTAACCACCAGCTCAACGACTTAGATATTATTGTTAAGTACGTAAGGTCGAATTGCCCTTCAATGGTCAAATGTGACAGGGGCAGATAATTGCAACAGAGTGTTTATGCAATTGCATTGTGCCTCGTTATTTTTTCTTTATAATTTTAAATATTGACGTAGGTTAAAAATATTTTTAACTCATTAGTATATACAGTTACTCACGAAATTGAGCGTACACACGCTATAAAAGTCTTATTTGTTCAATTAACAGAAAACGAATAATTTTTTCATGAATAAAGTTTTTTGTATACATAATATATAGTTTTAACAATACATTCATTTTATTTTATTAACAAAAATAAAGAAATGTAATACATTTCAGCGTCACTAAATTGAACATACATGTAACATATTTACATATAATAATTAATAATTTTCTAACTAATATTTTGTTATATATCCATTTGCACATATAATGACTTCTAAACTCTGTTTTAGCATAGATTTGATTAATTTTTTAGTAATAGAACTTGTGCAATTATTTTTTAACAACATATGCCAAGAGTTTAAGATCATTATCATATTGAAAATAATATTGGCATTTGAAATTTTTCAGCTGAATGCATCAAATTATTTTTAAAAATACTGAATTATTTTATTTTGTCTGTAATTGTGTTAATAAGTTCAATATGGTGCCAATTCTATTGGCTATCATACAACTTCGAAACTTAGAAGACCATGCTTTATATTTGGGACAATATTATTCTTATTAAATGCCATATTTTTTTTTTTCATGTAATAATTCTGAATTCTATTTTTTACTTCATCTAAAAATTTATTCCACGAACTTGGATCATAATTTATATTTATTTTTGTAAATTCTAGACATTTAAGTTTATTGGCTTTAGAAATGTAAAGTTTTTTGTGCTATCCAACTGTTTTAGCTTTTATCTCGTAAAACTCTGCGAACTATTTTTATTGATACAGTTTTCTTAATTCTTGACAAAGCATCAGAATATTAATTCAAGGGTTTACTTTAACTTGGTTAACTGAATACTGCTTCTTCACCTCGGTCAACATTCTGTTTCTTTTTCATTCTGCTGCATTGTATAATGTACCAGTATATATATAATTCTTTATGGTTTTCTGACACGTTATAATAGCTCCTACTTATTATTTTTCCAATTTATCTTAAAAATTTACCTTGACAATAGAATTCTATAACTAATTTTCGTATAGAAATATCAGTTTGTTCTTTTCGCAGTCTTGTCTAGTAAACATAACAAATGACGATCGAAAGTAATGTAACAACAGAAAAAAAAGAAAGAAGACATAGATAAAAGAATTTAAAATATTAACATCATAAATGAATATTTATAAACAATTTTTAATTAATTCTCTTTCCTTGTACCCTTAATTTTGTGACAATAAAATATACTACATTTCTTTTTTTTGTTAATAAAATTAGGTGAATGTATTATTTGTTTTTTTAAATGGTTAATTACTCTTTAAAACTACATAATGAATACAAAAAACTTTATTCATGAAAATATTGTTTGTTTTCTATTAATCGAGCAAATCGAGCGCATGTATGCTCAATTTTGTGAATAATTATATATTATAATTAAGTATGTTAGATATATTATACGATATATTGTTATTTGTATTAATCTAAGTTACTTAAAATACAATTTTTATTTTCTATTAATAAAAATATAGATGTTTTAAAGTATTAATAACATAAATTATGTCGTAATAAGTAACAATCATTAGTGTAATAATTTTATCTATATATTTAAGCAATATAATTTTAACTATATAATATTTAACATTTTGATATTTGGTCATCTAGAAATGATATAACACCCACGTTAATACAGTATAAACGAAGCACACTGCAACCATCTTTTACATACCTTGAAGAGTAATGTAATGTATACGATAAGATATACATTTGCACATAAATGTATATTGAAAATTCTACAAATCGCTGATTGATGGAAAATAGTATCATTAATTCAAAGGATATAAAATGTTTTATAGAGAAATTGGCAATTTTCTTATTTATTTCTTACAGAAAAATAAAGGTAATGAGTCATCTAGTGATGAAGAAGTGGAATCTAAAGCACGTGGAGGTAGGAACAAATTAAAAAATGTAAGTGCATCTGAAACAGATAGTGAGACTGAATCGGATTCTGAATCGGAAACAGAGGTAATTAAAACTTGTTTATAAATTTTATTTTGATTAATATAAAGTTGTACTTTACAAAATATTTTTGTGTTTGTTTTATATTTTTAGGGTAAGGCAAAAGGAGTTGAGAATTTAATTCAGGTAGAGAATCCAAACAGAGTACAAAAAAAAGCAAAGAAGTTATCACAACTCAATCAATCATTAGACTCTGCAAAGCCTGAATTATCGCGGAAAGAAAAGTAAACAACTTTGCAATTTTCGTTTAAATATTGCTATTTTTCTTGTTTAGATTTTAATTTACAATTGGTTTAGGGTGAAAAGGATTTAGAAAACAATTAAAATAATATCTATAAATATTTTTAATTTCAGAGAACAATTAGAAAAGCAGAGGGCCTATGCAAATTATCAGAAATTGCATGCTGCAGGAAAAACTGATGAAGCTCGAGCAGATTTAGCACGATTAGCAATAATTAAGCAGCAACGAGAAGAGGCTGCAAAACGAAGAGAAGATGAGAAAAAACAAAAAGAATTAGCACAACAAAAGAAAACTGAATTAACACAAAAGGCACTGGGTAAAAGAACCTAGATTATTAAAATCATTCAAATTAAGTTACGTCACTATCTACATATTATATTGTGTTAATTTCCTATACAATTGAAATCCTACTTTCATATTATTGAAATTGGACTAAATGAATTTAAATAAATATGTACTCTGAATATTTGATGAGTATGTCCTAAATTGTATAAATACAGTTATTATAATAATATTTGAAATTAATTGTTGTCTTTTTGTAAGTGTAATACTTTCCCATTTACAATATAATATATACAGACATATACATATATATTCAGTAGAATATTACGTGATATCTTGAGTATGTTATTTTTTCTAGAAAAAAGAAAAGAATCCAACATGTCAAAATTTGTATATTTTTAAATTTATTGTTTTTTTGTAACCATCATAAATATAACAATATTATATAAAACGTACTTTCGGATACAAACAAATTTAAGTATCAATTATAAAGAATTTATGATCCAAAACACAGTTTCTTTCTTTTCATTTGAGAAGTTTGACAAGTAGAAGTTAATTAGGTTAAGTGTTCAATTAAAAAAATAAAATTATTAGAAAGAAATTTAAAATGGCATTTAAGTGGGCAGAAGGAGAAACAATAAAATTATTAATTCTGTATGGACAATATGATTGTTTAAAATATCCATTTGATGATAATTTTGATAAAAAGATATATAGATATAAAGCATATAAACATATAGTAGATGCCATGAATATACCTTCTTTAACAATATATGATTGCATTACAAAAATAGAGGATCTAAAAAAGCAATATTGTTATGAATTATCAAAAATTGCTGTTGCTATATTATGTGGAAAATTGTATGAATCTCAAACAAAATACTTTAAATTAATGCATGATCTATTTTTCCCATTTGTTAACTTTGACCAAAAAGTAAATATTATATAAAATTAATGTCTTTCTCGCCTATATATATTATAAAAATATATAATAAATAATCAGAGTTAAAAAATAATCAGTTATATAAAAAAAAAAATTTTTAATTATATTTTTTGTAGGAAGATAAAAATACAAAAGGTATGGTTAAAGATGTTTATACAGAAATAGATTTAACAGAAGAAAGAAAACATGATGAATTTGATATGTTTGCAAAAAGTATAGCTTATCAATTACGAAATATTAGTTTAAGTAAGTGAAATTAAGATAAGGATAAATGATACCTAATAGGACTAATTTTTATTATTTTTTTTATAGAAAGTGCTATTGAATTAGAAAAGAAAATACAAGATTTGGTAACAGAAGAACGTCTAAGTAATATTAAATGTTCCCTTTCTAGTGACAATGTAATTTGCTGTTGTAGTTGTAGTAATTGTGTAGAAATTCGTCAAAAGAATGGTATTGAATTAGAAGTAACTACCAGTAATCAAGTATTCAAAACCAAACAAAAATAAAATTTATCTGTGAAAGAGTCATTTGTTATAAATAAATAGAAAAATATAAACTTTTAAAAATCTTTTAATTACTTTAAAATGTTTTTATCAAAAATGGTTTTCTTATAACTTCTTCTACTTCTTGTCGATGCAATTTGCCTTCGCCAACAGCTGGTGCTGCCATAACAGGACGTCCACAGTATTTTAACTGAAAATATAATAAATATTACTTATTTATTATATGCATTCACATATAACCCTTATATTGTATATAACTTACTTGTCGACCACATAAATTTTCAAAACGTGGCTTCACGAAATTCCATGCTCCCATATTTCGAGGTTCTTCTTGACTCCATATAAAAACTATAAAGAAATTTAATATAGTATAAGTTAATACAATAAAATAACAGCGATAGTTTATAGAATATTAATTATAATCACAGGATATGATATTAATAATGATAATAGGATAGTTTAATTTAATGGATTCCAATATTTATTTTACTTACATTTTGCATGATTATATTTTTGTATTTCTTCCAGTAATTCTTGAACAGGAAATGGACAAAGACATTCTAATCTAATAATTGCAACGTTATTCTCTCCAATAGTCTTTTTATAATCTTCGAGAGCATAATAATGTTTTCCACTGGTTAAGATTACTTTATTTATTTTAGAAATATCTTCATCACCATTTCCTAAAATACATAATATATTTAGACACACACACGTAAATTATCTTATTATATTTTAGATATATTTCATAATATATTAGTATATATTTCATACCTATAACAGACTTGAAACTTGTGCCAGGCTTCATATCTGTCAATGATGATGTAGCATTCGCATGTCGTAATAATATTTTAGGTGATATTACAATTAATGGTTTTCGAAAATTTCTTATCATCTAATAAAAATATATATGTTTATAATTCTTTCTGCATTTAAAATATTATTGGTTATACAAATATGTAATATGACAAAATAACTTTATAATCTGTTTATTGCCATACCTGCCTTCTCAATAAATGAAAATACTGTGCTGGTGTAGTGGGATTAACTACTTGTATATTAACATCATCGCCATCAACTTTATCTTCTTTGCTATTTGTAAGTTGTAAGAATCGTTCAATTCTACATGAACTATGCTCTGGTCCAGCACCATCATAACCATGAGGCAAAAGCATTGTCAATCCACTACTGAGCATCCACTTTGCTTCACCACTTGTTATGAAGGTATCAATAATAATTTGTGCTCCATTACAAAAATCTCCAAATTGTGCTTCCCAAATAGTTAAAGTTGTTGGAACTGTTATGCTCATACCATATTCATATCCCAGTACCGCTTCCTCAGATAGAATACTATTAGCTAATTCTAATTTTCCAGTTTGTTCATCCGCCATAGAGTTCAATGGAATATAAATGTCTAAAAGACAATTAGATATAGAATTTTATTTTTTATGCATAATGTAATATTGTGGAAGAGATTATAGAAAAGATTGAATATTACTCACTTTCAGTATTCTGATCAACAAACATAGCATGCCTATGAGAAAATGTTCCTCTACCTATATCTTGTCCACTTATTCTAACATTGTAACCTTGATAAAGTAAGGATCCTATAGCCAATGCTTCTGCAGTGGCCCAATCTAACTGTTCACCACTCATTAGTTTTTTTAGTCTGCCTTGAATATGATTCTTCAGTAACTGATGATGAATATTCTAGAATAAAAAAGTAAAATTATTTTTTAGAAATAATTTGTAATAAACAATATATAAATATTTTATTGATATATATACTCACCAAATTGGTTTCTATATGCACACTTCTTTTCCCAATGAATCTTAGCAAATCTATATCAAAACCTGTATCCCATTGAGTTATATTGTGTTCAGCTTGTTTCATTCCAGTCCATCTGCCCGAGAAGTATGATGCTTCTGGAACGTAATTTTCAACTTGTTTAAGAGCTTCAGACAACCATTTACTATGTTCTTTCACAATATTTTCTTTTTTAGCCTTAGTCAGGATATTAGACTTAATTAATTTTTCTACATATCGATCTGGTACAGATCTGAAGAAGTAAAAAACGCATATTTTATTTCCATCAATTTGATGATAATGCTGTAGTCAAATATTATACTTACGGACGATTTTGTATAATTTTATATATCCTTGGATTTGTAAAAGTTGGATCATCTAATTCGTTATGACCCCATCTTCTAAAACAATTTATATCTATAAAAATATCTTTTTTAAATTTCCTTTGATATTTGAAACCTATTCTTGTAGCTCGCACGACCATCTGTAAAAACATTCCTTTTTTTAAAGTAATTGATGCATAAAACCCTTCACATATACACACATTTGAATGTAATATATTTACTTCTGGTTCATCTCCATTTACATGAATTACAGGAGCTGCTATCATTTTTGCCAAATCTGTGCAATATCTAGACGATCTACCTCTAGAAGGTGGAGTTGTAAATCCTAATTGATTATTAATTATTAGATGGATTGTGCCTCCTATCTCAAAGTGTGGTACGTCACTTAATGCTAGACATTCTTGATCAATTCCTTGTCCTATGTAAGCAGCATCACCATGAATCTTTAAAAAATGTCAAAAAGCTTATATATATATATATATATATATATATATATATATATATATATATATATTACTTTGTAATATATAATATTCAAAGTCAAATATATAATAATTACTTGTAAGTTCAATACTTTATCGCTCCACCATGTAGTGTGATCATTGCTATATGCACCATCCTTGACAATCTGCATAATTCCACGAGTTTTTCCCATGGAAACTGGATTAACAGCTTCTAGATGAGATGGATTACGGAGCATTGTAACATGTAAACTTTTATTATCAATTTTTAGATTTGTGGAAGACACCAAATGACTTGCAACATCACCTATAGTCTTTGCATCATCTGGAAATTCTGAGGATCCTTTAAGTTTACGAAATAATTTTTCTAGTGGAAAATTAAGCATTCCTGTTAAAAAATTTAAACGTCCACGGTGTGGCATACAGATAACGATGTCAGTCAGGTCAGCTGTAAAATAATAAGAAAGACTCTTTTTTGGACTCCTTTCATTCAAATAATACTTTTATCTATATGTACTTACTATTTAGTGACAGTTTAAAAAATTCATGAAAAAAAGCCATCATGGTTTCTGCTCCTTCTCCACTATATCTTTTTAAGCTAACAAATTTTGCAGCTAGAAAATTATCAAACGCTTGACTTTTTAACATTTCTGTTACAATAGCAACACGTGTTTTATCATCCAATGATTCTGTTAAACACATTTCTGTGGCGTTAGCAAACCATTCCCTTTCTTCTTCAGTCTGTTAGAATAATAATAATAATAATAACGATGAATTATATTTAAATATGTATAATTATTCAAATATTAAAAGTTGAGATATATTTACCTCAAGATGGTTAAATTCAACTCCAATATGGGAACAATAGACATTATTCAAAATCTTTAGTGCTTCTGAAACAGTTCCTTCTTTTTGTTTTATCTCTAAAATTCCTTTAAAAGGTACCTTGTCTGTTAAATTTAATCCAAATTGTTCTGGTCGCAATTCTGGAAGTATTACTTGTTTGCTCAATGATATAGGATTTATATTGGCTTGTTTGTGAGCAAACTGTCTATATGCCATAACAAGTCTATAGAAATTGCTATTTTTAAATCGTATCTCTAAGTCTTCTTTTGACACTGAAAATTAGTATATTTAATAATTGTAATTGAGGTATTTAAAAAAAAAATATTGAAATAAACGGATTTATTTAAATACCTTCAAAATATTTTTGTTGTTTTTTTGGTCTGTACCCATAAACACCATTTTCAGTGTGATACAATAGAATGACATCATTACGTTTATAACGAATACAATTTATTTGTAAAATATTCCTATTATATTGTATATTTCTTACTTTTAAATGGAATTTTAAATTGATATATGCTCTTAGTGTCATTACTGTTCACAAAATAAAAGATTGAAATTTAGAAGTAGGCCTGTCGCAAGTACGTTTCTTGCAACTGTCTGTTACTGGCTATCGTTCAATTAAAAACGACTTTGCATATGATAAGTTTTATCTGTTTACTTAAAAAATCCGTATCAAAATATTGTGTTCGAGCTACTAGTTACAAAGATTGCTTATGTGAGAGAAAACGTCATCAGTAAGGGAAATGACCCAAGAAAGTTGGATATCATAAGAGTAAAAAGATATTTGCAAGAGTTTATCATGTTATTTATTATATCTCATTACATCTACTATGTAAGTAGTACATCTACTACGTTACTAATTATATAATCGCTATAACTATATTTTTTCAAATTATATTATAAGTAACGTTATAATATAGAATTATTTATAAGTAATATTTTTCAGTGTCTTATTTTAATTAAAAAACATTCTGTACAAATATTAGCATTAAATAACATTAAAATAAATATAATATTGTGATATTTTTATACACAATAAAATTCAGAAATATAGGTACCTATACTATTATTTAACCGAGAAAATCATAATTAGATACATCATCGAATTGCTGATTTTGTGTATTATTAGGTGCCATAGGACGTGTTGTCATTTGTCCTCTTGGACTAACCATTTGCTGTTGTATTCCAAGTATTTGTTGTCTGTATTGAGGTTGTTGCTGAGAATATATATACATATGCATATATATCAATACTACTAAAAGTAGTAGAGGAAAAATTATTATGTTTAAATTTCATACCTGTTGTAATAAATGCCGTAAACCAAGACTGTTAGTTGACACAGGACGCATCATTCTTTGAGCATTAGATGCTTGATTTGCCATAGCAGCAGGAGCAATACCGCGTTGTGCCTGTTGAGCCTAATGATAATTAAATATCAACAATAATTCAAATTTAAAAAATTTTTAAATTTAATTCATAAATCTAATTTATATTATTATTAATAACATACTTCGAGTTGCTGTTTATATTGCATTTCTTGTTGTTGTGCTACTTCTAAATTTTGCTGTATCTGTGACAGTAGTGATGAGTCAAATTACTTTCTTTATGATACAAAGCAAATTACATAAGTACATGACAATATTTTTCTAGTGCTTACATTAACTTCCAGTTGTGATTTATATTGTGCTTCTTGCTGTTGTGCAGCCTCTAGCGTTTGACGTAACTGTTGGATTTTTAATAAATTCTGGTGCCTTGCTATCTCCAAATCATCAAAAGGTGGTCTTTGTTGATTAATAATACCTCCTGTATTACCACTGACTTGTGATGCAGTAACACTCTATAAGTATATACAACAATTTATTAATTCGAATATTTAATTATTATTTTAATTTATATAATAATATATCTTTATTATGCGATTTTCAGCCTACCTGTAAAGTTAATTGATTTTGTTGAGCTGCAGGAGTTTGCAAAGTCTGTTGAGGTGCATTTGCAGAAACGACATTCTGTGTGATTTGTCCTCCACCCATTGTCATAGTGTTTGTTTGAGACATTAAAATTCCTCCTTGTGATATTCCTGTGTTAGGAATGGTACCAGGTAAAGCATTTCCAGCAGCAGTACCAGCCTATTTAATCAAGTTAATTATAATAACTAATAACGAATAATTGTATACTTGCGAGTTATATTTTTATTTGCTATACTTACTTGACCTTGTCTCATTGGACCTTGCGAAATTTTTTGTTGTTGAATCACTTTACGGAGACGATCTACAAAAGCTGTTTGATCATTAGGAATGAAGCCCAAATATGTTCGTTTTTCTGCTGTATAAAGAAGTATAAGCACTTTTATTTCACATGCTGAACTAGGCGGTACAGATGTAAAATGGACACAGCCTGCCTGAAAATAGAATATGTAGGTACAAATATATAAATCATGTTCTTAAAGACAAAATGAACATAATGATATAAGAAATAATTTTTACAAATCCAGAAGTCATCATATTTGTTAATGATTCTAAAGCTTCGCATGGTGTTGGATGAAAAAGAACAGATTTGGAATTTTTTAAATAGGATCCACCAATATTTACTATTAATTGCTTTGGCATTAGTTGCATTATTAACTTTTGTGGCCATGTATCTGCTTTCCTAAAAGTTTCACCAAAAAATAATTATTCCATATAGATATATGATTGTTCATACTATGAATTAAGAAATCTTACAATTCTGGATCTCCATCTTTTGAATTGGCAGAAACTTGGCAGGGAACATGCCTTGTTTGCTTCTGTGCATCAGCAGGATTTTTAGTTTTTTCAATCCATTCCACAACACCTTGCCAAATAGTATGTCGTTCTCTTGCAGTTGCAATCTGTTGATTTGAAATATTTCCACCACCTCCATTAGTCTGCAATGCAGATAGCAGAAGAGATACAGAAGAACAAAGTTCTTAACATAGATAAAAAAAGAATGACAATAAAAAGAGAGGAAAGAAACCATTAAAAAAAAATTTTTCTGGAAAGATGCTATAATAAAAATATTTATCATGAAGTACCTGTGCCTGAGGATGAGTAACTAGTGGAGTTACAGAACATACTGGAACTGGGGCTTGAGATGCAGTTACTGTTGGTGGAACTTGAGTAGGCACTGATGGACTTACACACGATGCTGTGAGTTGTGGTGTTGCTTGACTGTGTGCTGGCTGATTTGAAATTGACAAAGATGCTTGTTGTTGCTGTTGCTGTTGTTGCAGTTGCATAGTCAATCGTAATTGTTGCTGCTGTTGTTGGTTTATCTGTTGTTGTTGTTGCTGAGCATTTGCTGCCATGATATTACTGTTAACTACTGAAATGTTAATGTATAAGATATATATATATATATATATATATATAGACACATATAATAGCATATTAATTTGCAGTAACATATTACCATCCATTCTTTGACCATATGAAGATACATTAAGTCCTAATGATGAAGGTGGTTGCGTTAATTGAGCAATTAAGGCACTACTCTGTGCATTGGTGGGAGCACTAGCACTTGGTGGTATGAATGGTCTCATCCATCTTGGAGGTGTATGTCTTGGATTCAGAGATCCTTGATGATAATTTGGCGGAGCAGGTATTTGAGTACTATAAGGTGTTCGTGTACCACTTATAGTGGCAGCCATATTTGGTGGGACTGACTGATGAACCGAAGAAATATTTGGAGGTGTTTGATTTTTGAATGGAGGACCCTGTGATTGTGGTGTTGATGCAATATTTTGTTGAACTTGGTTTGGATTTGGACTATCATTATTTGGTATTGGACTGTTATTAATTTGTGGTGAATTTGGTACTGTAGTATGAACAATTGATGGGCTCACAGGTCTTTCTTTTAAATTATAATTACGTAAAAGTACTAAATGCCGTGGATCCTTAGCATAATTCTTTGTTTGAGATGATTGCAAATCACCTCCTGCCTTTTCAAATAGTTTAAATAATGCTGGTATTTTCCGTGGAGACAATACAGATAGATTGATGTTTCTCTAAAAATAAAAATACTATAAATTATAATACACATATAAGGATTGATCAAAAATTTCTTTAAAAATGACAAACCTCCTGGAAAAGAGCAGCTACTTGTTCCACAGTATGACCAGCAAATTTATAAGATTCTTGAATCACTGTTTGATATGGAGGTGAATTGCAGATTAAAATACAATGTTTCTGTGTTGCACTACTTGGTTCTCGTCTTAACAATAAATCTTCAAAGCACTGCAATGCGGTAGCAAGACCTTCTCCAATATTTGCATGTGATTCTCCTTTTCCACCAACCATTCTAATGATTATAACATTTTAAATAAATATTTATATAAATAAATTAATAAATATAAATATATAATAAATTATTATAAATAAATTAAAATAATAAATATAAAATTTTACATACTCAAGTTTATCTAATACAAGTAGTAATTTATGAGGATTTACATAAGGTCCAAGAGTTTCTGTACAAGATGCAGGCAAGCAATCAGCAGCATGATATAATACTATCCCATAAAGTGTAGTACTATTCTATTATGTCAAGAAGAAAAATATTTCAAGTACAAATATTATATAAATCGTTATATAAAACAAAATAAATATTAGTTTATAAATTCAAATACCTCTGCAACATATTCTCTATCTTCTATGCCACCTTGACTAAAATACCTATAGATACAAATAAAATTAGTTTAATTAATTATATAAATATAATTGTTATTATTACATTTTATACGTACAGTTACTCACATTAATATTCTGAAACTGCACTAATCTCTACATTTGTTGCTATGTACAAGAGAGGATGATTGAAATATCATATTGCTTATTTTACAAAAATATAAACCATTTATATATCGAAATACATACAGTGAGCAACGTAAGTATTCGAACGGGATGACAGAAAATGATCAATCATGAGAATAGTGTACAATGAACTGTAATTTATTGAAACAAAATGTATTTATAGTAACGTACATGCAAGTACTAAATGTGCATAAAGTTTTAGAAATATCCAACAACATGTAAACAAAGTAGATAACAATTATTATGATTACGTACACATAACACGTAACAAAAGTATTCGAATGCTATATTACAATATCCATATTCAGTAAACATAAAGTTAGATAAACATCTGAATGTAAACAGTCTTCAGTGTGCCTCTAATAGTACCAGAGAACAGATAGAACCGCAAAATTCAACATTTATTTATCATTTAAACTAATGAGCGGAAAAAAATCAGAAACTATCAAATCTGAAAGAGAAATAATTGTTAAACTGCACAGAGAAAGGAAATCATATAAAGAAATTGGCGTTATTGTAGGAAGAAGTAAATCTACAGTTTGTTATATAATAAACAAAAATAACATGGATGGAAATATTGCAAATAAAGTAAAATCTTGGACGTCCAAAAAAAATTAACACCACAAGAAAAAAAGGCAGTTCTTCGTGAAGTGAAGAAAAATCCTTTTATATCTGCACCAAAATTGGCAGCAGATGTTACTACAAAGTTCAATAAAGAAGTTCGCGGCAAATTGTGTCGAAAAATATTATGAAACAACAATATTCATGGCAGAGTTTCACGAAAAAAGCCGTACATCAGTAAGAAGAACAAGCAACATCGATAAAATTTTACTAAAGCATTTATTAATAAGGATACCAATTTCTGGAATATAGTTATCTTTTCGAAAAAAGCAAATTTAATTTGTTCGGAAGCGTTGGACAGCAAAAAGTATGGAGAAAACCAAATACAGAGCTGGAATTAAAAAATCTGAGGTCTACAATGAAACATGGTGAAGGCTCGGTAATGGTATGGGGATGCATGTCCGCTAATAGGCATGGTAATCTTGCGTTTATTGATAGAACAATGGACAAGATAAAATATTTAAACATTTTGAAGAAAAATTTAATCAATAGTGCGGGTTAGGTGTACCATAAGATTTTTATTTCCAGCAAGACCGTGATTCTAAATATACAGCCAAAATTGTACAGGAATGGCTACTACATAATATTCCCCATATATTGCCGAGCCCTCACAAAGTCCAGACCTAAACCGCATAGAACATTTATGGGAAGAACTTGACAGAAGATTTAGAACAAACATAATAACGTCGAAAGATATGCTGAAACAAAACATCATGGATGCATGGAATTCCATAACATCTGATGTCACAAAAAAATTATTTCACAGTATGGAAAATCGCCTTCGAGTAGTAATAAAAGGCAAAGGCCCAACAAAATATTAAAATGCTATAAAACTGTCATACAACAGTTCGTTCTAATACTTTTGTTACGTGTTATGTATACGTAGTCATAATAACTATTATCTACTTTGTTTACTTGTTGTTGGATTTTTCTAAAACTTCATGCTTATTTAGTACTTGTATATATGCTATTATAAACATATAGATATAAATATAAATATATAGAGTATTAAAGTGACATGAAAATGTGACTACTTTTTGTTTAAAATTTATTTTACAATTAAATATAATTGTTAAAAAGAAAGTGTATATGTATTTACAATCTACAATAAATGATTTATATATTTGTAAAACAAACAATATGATATTTTAATCATCATCCATTATACACAACAACAAATGTAAAGATAATGCAGTATCTGAATATTAATGTGAGTAACTGTATATTTCAATTACAAAAACATTACTTACTCTAATGTGGGTATTAAATAATTTGTTTTGAGATCATTCAGATATGCTCCATTTACAGCCGTTTCTTCAATAACAAATATAACATCAGCTTGTATACCATGTTCAGTAGGTCCAGCAACCATCTTTTTCAATTAAATAAACTATTGCTTCAAAAGTAGATTCATAAAAGTGTAGGAAATGAATTTGAATATTTTAGCAATATCTGTAAAAATATAATATAAAAAGTACATTTAACAAACTTTGTATAAATGTCTTAAATCTTAATATAATAATAATTAAATTTTATATTAATGTTATGATCTTCTACAAACTATTATGTCTATTCATTTTTTATTTTTTCATCTTTATTTTATCGTATATAATAAAATAAATATAATCTTTGTTCAAATATATCTGTAAATTACCGTGACAAAAATCATCTAACCTACTTTCTAAGTTTGCATTTCCATTTAAATTTTCACGATATTCTTCTATTACAGCACCTCGTAGTGACCATGTCATGAAATAAAATTTATTTGATATCCGATGATTTTACCAAAAATAAGTAAAATTTATTAACGACTAAATAGAGAAATGTCCCTAGAATGAAACACTGTCACGTCGCCGTCATCAACGTGTTTTCCACCAAAAGGAACTAAGTGTAGCGTTATCGCATCTCCGTCAGCGGCATGTTTTTTGCCAGAAAGAACTTGGACTTTTTAGTTAACGACGTGTTTCCCGCCAAAAGGAACTTAGGTTCACTTTAGTGCAATGGTAGAGTCTACTGTCGGTAATGTCGACAGCTCCTCATACCTACTATAAGTCGGTAAGAAAAGACTTTATAAGATTAGCGTAAAATTTAAAAGGGTTTATTTGGCAAAAACTATAAGGAAGTTAGCTGTTAGTAAAACCAACATTAAGATAAACAATTAGAAAACTGAATATTCAAATAACTGATTAATAAAACAATGAAACGGGTATAACAGCTAACATTAACTTATAATTTTGTACAACTACGCGATTAAAGGAAAATATTGTAGAATAGAAAAAAAACATGGATACAAATCCCAGGAATTACAAATGATATTAATTAAATAAAAGAACTAAGACAAAGGGTGCGAGACACCGTTATCGAACATAGTGTGACTACGTCCGGTGATAAGGTAAAGAAAGAAATATTAGGAAATATAAATATTAAGATTAGCATTTAAGAACATTCTAGAACTAAGGTATTAGGTTTAACGTTCGGTGATAAGGTAAAGAAAGAAATACACTTAAGAAATATAAATATTAAGATTAGTATTAAGAATATTCTAAAATTTATTAGGTTTAACGAGATAAGAATTCGGAAAAAGGGTCTCAAACATCGTTAATGAGTATGGCGAGACGACGTCCGATAATAAAGTGAAAGAAAATACATTTAGAAAATATAAATATTAAGAATATTCTAGAACTAAGGCATTAGGTTTAACGAGATAAAAATTAGGACAAAGGGCCCCAAACATCGTTATCAAATACGGGGCAACGACGTCAGACGATAGGGTGAAATAATACCAGAAGTATAAATAATGGAGAAATAATACCACTAATCTCTGGAACTATAACTGAATTTCTAAACAGTAATATTTCAAAAACCACATCCGGGCCACTTGGAATTTCGAAGAAAACGCTGTCAACCTGAGGGAAAAGTCCAGCGAAAAGCAACAGTCTACTACCGTTGCTCCATCTGTTCAGACGTGTTCTCCGCAGCTCTTATATAAAATAAAGGAAAATTTTGTAAGTACAAAAATTAACTTAGAATATTTTTAGCATTGTGTTCTTTAGTAACCGCAGTTACAAGTTATCTGAGTAATTATTAAGGAATTTTATAATAAATACATTCTCGTTAAATAATAGTTAGGTTTGCGTGTGTGGAATCACAAATATACATTATAAACGCGTTTTCGGTTTGCTATTATAAATTTCTGTTATAATCTGTGTGTGTGTAGTAAATTTTCAGTGTTATCAAATAAATTTTTGTTATTGATAAAATTCGTATATCAATTTCAATTTCATTCTTCAACTATAAAAATTCATCCAATTTGCGCTACTACTAACTCATCTCATTGGACATTGTCTTGATCATCATTGATAACCAGATTTCACAAACCATCATCAAAGGGAATTTTTACACCTCGGTAAGTTCCTAGGTTTTGAAAGAGCTCATTGGTGACAGTGAACCTCCGAAGGAGAATTGGTCAATTTAAAGGTATAAAAACGAGTATATCTCACTCTCGCTCCCGTGCTACGAGCCAAAAAGAGAGGAGTTAGCGAGGTTTGAGTAGAGGACATAAGTCTTGATCAAACCGTATCAGATACTCAGAGAATATTAATTTTTCTTTTGTTGTTCCCCTCCATTTGGGACGTAACAACACATTTAAATAAAATTTTGAATAATTTTTAATAACGATGTTATTGTTATAGATAGATGTTTTATTCCTCCCTTCAGGGTTTGAAAGCGCTTTTCCACAGGAGCGTACCCAAACCTCTTACAA
This sequence comes from Dolichovespula sylvestris, assembly GCA_918808275.2. Taxonomy (NCBI): domain Eukaryota; kingdom Metazoa; phylum Arthropoda; class Insecta; order Hymenoptera; family Vespidae; genus Dolichovespula; species Dolichovespula sylvestris. The sequence goes on from OU964982.1 coordinate 934,848, forward strand.
CCGTACATAAACCTCTCCATCCTCAACACCTATGGTCTACCCTTACAACTATCTTACATTTAACTAAAGTTACCTTATAACTAACTTACAATCATCTTACATACTAGTCAACTTAATATAAAATACTAATCAAATAATATAAAATAAAATAATAAAATAAAAACATAACAAAACGCCTTAACTAAACGATTAAATAACTAAATGACTAAATGAGTGAGAGACAGCGCTATTCCCTAACAATTGCCTGAGCTTCTGGTACCATACACACATACGTTCTCCTCATTTCATACTCCACTCCCACTCTCCCCCTCTCGTCTCCCTCCCCTTCTTTCTTTCAAGTTCCCTCATCCACCACTCACCCTCCCTTCCTTACCTTAACCCTTCCTATTCTCTCCCACCAACTCTCCCCATCCTTTCTGACCCTACACTCCCTTAGCACGTGCTTCTATGTCTCTTTCCCCTCCCCATACATCCTACACCTCGTCTTTTCCTCTACCTTCCAGTACTTTGCCCTTCTCATCTCGTTATTCATTCTAAACCTCATCACCCTCCTTATCTACACTCCCTCCCCCCGCCCCTTCCTCAGCTACGTGGGCACTGCCTTTCTTCTTATCTCCCTGTACCACCTGTTATACATTGCCCCCATAATCCTTTCCCACCTTTCCTCCTTTTGCATCTCCTTGTCCCTTCGCTCCCACCTGTCATACACTTCCGCTCCACCTTCTTTCCTTTCTTCCATCTCTTTTATACCCCTACCTCTCTCCTCCCAGAACTTCTTCCTCTCCTCCTCCCAGCTCAATAATTCTCTTCTCTCCGCTATCCTCCTTTTCATTTCCTCTCAACATTTCCTCACCAGCACCCCATCACTCTCCTCCAATTTCCTCTAAAAATTCACTGACCTTCCCCCAGCCCTTAGCTTGAATTTATCCTTTTTCATTTCTTCCTTTATCATATACCCTGGGGTACACCATTCCAGCCCCAGTATCCATCTGATTCATCTCTCCTGCATCGCCTCCATTTCCCTCCGTTCCTTCCATCCCCATATCTCTGCCCCATACTGCATCACTGTTCCCAGCAATCTCTCAAACAGCCATATCCTTCTCTTCCAATCCCCTGCAAACCTCCTTTTTTCTATTCTCCAAATCTGCCTAATCACCGTCCCTGCCTTCCTGATCCTTTCTATCACGTGGCTCTCCTGTCCCCCGTTCCTTTGCAGCTTGTATCCTAGATAGGAAAATTCTTGCACCTCCTCAATCCTCTTGCCCTTGCACCTCCATTTCACCGCCGCTATTCTTCCCCCTCCTTTTCTAAATCTCATCATTTTCGTCTTCTTCTTCTTTACTTCCAGCTTCTTCCTATCTAGAATACCCTCCATCTTCTGCCAAAAGCACCATATCATTCGCATGTGCCAAACAGAACACCTTCTCTTCCCTCAGCCTTATTCCCCCATCCCCCTTTCCTCAGTCTCTACTCCACATCCGTTATCACCAGGTTGAAAAGGCACAGACTCAATGGGCATCCCTGCCTCACCCCTCACCGTCCAAAAGCTCTCCCCTAACGTCTATCCTACCCTCACCTTGCTGCTCGTCTTCCCGTATACTTCCTCCACCCTGCTTCTTAGTCCTTCCCTCATCACTTCAAACATCACCTTTCTGTCCACCAAGTTAAACGCTACCTTTACGATCTTATTGTTATGAATTAGTACTTATATTTTATATTTTCTGATATTCTATGAAAAAAAAAACATATTCTTTTTACATGAAAATAATACTTTATTATATATTTTAATATACATTTTATAATTATTATTATTAAGCAAAAATATTAATAAATATAAGTATAATATATGTATAATCTAGCCACATTTGCAGGATTATATTCTAATATTTGAAATAATAAGGAACTATTAATTTTTCCATTTGACCGAAGGAATACGCAAAGCACTTGTAGCGTAAAAATATTCTTCTGATTGTGGCTGAAGTTTGCTTTTATATTCTAACAATGCTGTTTGATCTCCTTGCATTACAAAAATCTGAAACCATATTTATTTGTAGATATAAGGTTTCTGTAAAATATATTATTATAGTACATACATCTATAGCAATTCGGTAACAATTGAAAGATTTAGCTAGTTCTAATCGTTTATCAATGTTGTCTACATATTTTAAGTATTGTTCAAGAACATCAAGTGGTGTCTGTGCTTTGTGCAGTAATTTGACAATATCCTCTACAGGCAGAGATGTTTGTAATTTTTTATTTCCAAGCCAGCCCTGTATTAGACAAACAAAATTAATCTGTGACATTATGTGAATATTATTTAAATAGCAAATATGAAGTCATTCATGTGTTAAAATATTATTACTTTTGTCAAAAGTAGACGATCAATAGTTTCCCATTCACCAAGCGATGCTTTAACCTCGATTACTATTTTGTGGTATTGTTTAGGTGATATATCATGTTGTTGAGAAAACATGACAGCTGATTGTGAGGAATGTTTATCATTTTTACATATGTAACGTAAAAAATCAAGAACCGACCAATTTGCCTCTATTTTTTCACTATTTTCTGTGTTTCTTAATGCCACATGCCATTCTATGAATGTGTATATTAATAATTAATTAATATTTAATCTTAATTATCATAAATAATTTCATATATATTTTTCTACATACTTACCTAATAATTGAATATAAGAATGAAGAAACTGCGTTTCTTTACAATCAACTAAATTTAAGAATTGTGTCTTATAGCAGTTACGAAGTTTTTGCAGCAATTTATCACAATCTTGAGTATTCTTTAGAATAATGTGCAGATTTACCATCTGCAATTGAAGATACTTGTATTGTGTAAAAACCATTAAAATTTTAAATAGGTTATACTTACTGCAGAATTTACTAATTGACCTAGCATTCTAAAATCAATTTCAAAATTATTACTGAAATATAATAAAGTAATTAATACTTCATAGGTATACTTACGATAAAATATCTGTAATTTCATTTGTTTGTAATTTAGTAGAAAGATAATGTATATACACATTCACTACTTCTGGTCTTTCAGCTAATAGACGGTAAACTAAAGATTTCTTTAAAGTTTTTATAAGAAAGAGAACTATCTAGAAAACAAATATATCAAATGTTTACAATTGATATAAATATTGATAAATGATTTTAAAAAATTACTTATATAAAATTATTTATATAAAAATATATAATTACTATTAATATAGCATTTCCATTTCCACTTTTTACTGCAGAATCTAATAATGCTGTCTTGCTAGTTAATGATTTGTATGGTTCCAATGAATAGGATTGTCCCATTAATATCCTTCTTAGAGTAACATCTGGTTGTGTTTGAACATCGTCATTAGATTGTTGATCTATGTTTTGGATTTTATCTACAGCTAAAACTAAAATATAAATGTAATATGTGGATTTCATATATTGATATATATAATATAATTTGTATATATTATAGTTTAAGGTTTATTAAAAATATTATAATTTTTAACATACTGCAATGAAGTGTCTTTTCAGAAATGACAGAAAGGAGAGGTTTCAAATTCTGTAAATCATTATTAGATTTAATATAATTTTTAGATGTTGACAGAAAGGAAACATCAGTACCCAAAATCTCTGATTTAATATCTGAAGCTTCGAATGGTTGATCTACCTATTCAATTAATGCAATAAGAACAACAACAATAATAATAATAATATAGAAATATTACAGAAAGAGATTCGTTAATACATGCAATATATTTTTAACCTCGTTACTCTCGAAGCAGAAAAAATTTTTTTCGATGTCGTCCCAATAATTTTCCTCATCTTTTGTAATGCTCATATTGACACGAAATTAATTCAATTGTTTCTATATAATTACAATCATGAAATCGTTTTATACAAGTACCATTAACAATAAAGAGCATTGTAAAGAATACATCGTTAGTAATTAATTGTTAACATCCTGTTTGAATATACCATAAGAACAATTAAGTATGTAAGTAAAAGTTAATGTGTCAATATTTATTGTTGATAAGTTAACTGTTTTGGTCATGAATTATAAATATCACTCAGACGAAGTACTCTGTTTTTCTAAATTTGAAAGTTGTTTGATCATTTTCATGTCATGTTCTATATTACCAACAATTTTAAGATAACATTAACGATACAAGACATTTGACTGAAATGTTTTTATTAAATGTAACACTATTACCTTAATTAATTAAAAAAGTTAATATAAATTTATTTTCCTTTATTATCCATTACAATACCTATTTATTATCAAACTTTGATAATATAAATTAATACTTAACTTTTGAATATCATTTTCATACATTTAAATGTGGAAACTGCTCAATTTCCGCGGTTCCGATATTAGGCAACGTAAAGGTCGTGTGTCGCCTATCGATTCTCGTTGACCAATGAGAAGGTTGGCGCTACAGGCTCGACTTAGCGTGTTTCACCGGAATTAATTCCTCGATAATAAACGTGTAAACACGACGCAATTTATACAAAGTTCTACTTATTATTATTAATAAAGCTTTTTATATATCTTCAAATATAACTTTACTGTGTCATGCCTAACTCTAACCTTACATAAATCTCTAAAGCGCTGCCATCTACAGAGTGAAGCAAAGGAAACCAATATGGTTGACATATAACCATTAAATAGGTGCTTTGTGTATTTACATTCTTTGTTTAAGGAAGTTCGATTATTTTCATAAAGTATTACGAATGTTGAAAATATTTTAATGACTAAATGATTAAATGATTGAACAGCCATGGCAACTACAGAGATAATATTTCCTAACGAAGAACAACCTGCAAAATTGTTGAAATGGAGAATTCGTACGAATACTACGGTTTCAGCCGGTAGAGTATTGTTTTTCTATCGAAACGTAACATCGGACAATGAAGAAACCAGCAGTCCTGAAAAGAAATTTCGATCTATACGATATGGCCGTATTACAAAATTATTATTCAAAGAAGGTGACATCATAAAACCTGGGTATATTTTCCTTAACCTCTATATTATTATGATAGATTCATGAACGCATTTGAAGTGCGTTCATGAATTGTACATTTTTATTGTACGTTCTGTTTCTTAATTTATATCTCCGCATAAACTTATTATGCTTATAATTGTTCAGTACCTGGATAATTTGTTAGTGTTTTAGGGAAGTGATATTGATGCTGGAAGGATGCAAACATCCTACCGTCATGAAGGATTTGTGTGCAGAATGTGGTGTAGATTTAAGAATCGAAGGAAATGGAAAAGATGGAGGAAATATGATTTCTCAAGCTGTTGTACCAATGATACACAGTGTACCTGAACTTAAAGTATGTCCAGAATTGGCAGAAAAAATTGGGAAGGAAGATGTAAAGAGACTTTTACGAGACCGTAAATTGGCGTTACTTGTAGATTTGGATCAAACAATTGTTCATACAACCAATGATAACGTGCCTCCTAATATGAAGGTTATAATATTTTCTAAACAATATTCTGAATTGTAACAGTACGAAATTATTTAAATATTTTTAGGATGTCTATCATTATCAACTTTATGGTCCAAATTCTCCATGGTATCATACACGTTTAAGACCAAATACTCGACATTTTCTGTTAGAGATGAGTCGTCTATATGAGTTACATATTTGTACATTTGGAGCAAGGAATTATGCACATACCGTAGCTTCTTTATTAGATAAAGATGGTACCTTGTTTTCTCATAGAATACTTTCAAGAGATGAATGTTTTGATCCGGCATCTAAAACTGCCAATCTAAAGTATGGTTATATACTGATACCTTTTTAATATTATATGTTTATTTTATATGTATTTAATATACAGCAAATATTATTTATAATAGGGCTCTGTTTCCTTGTGGAGATGACATGGTGTGTATTATAGATGACAGAGAGGATGTATGGCAGGGGTGTGGCAATTTAGTACAAGTTAAACCTTATCACTTTTTTCCTCATACTGGTGACATACATGCTCCACCTGGACTAGAAAAAAATGATCCTGCAACACCCATATCAACTCCTGTAAAAGAAACACGAAATAAAAATAATAATAATGGCACATTACACTCAACCGATAAAGATGTATTAAATAATGACACTAAAGACGAAAGTATCATAAAAGAACATGAAAGTGTTACTACATCTGAAGAATCAAAATGTACTAATGATGATACAGGAGATACAGGAGAAAAAGAAAAAAATATTGAGATACAGTCAACTGATACGGAGAAACAATCAGAAAATGATACTGAACAAATTAAAGAAGTAGATAATAAGACTTCAAATTCAAAGGAAGATAAAGAAACAGAGAAGGAAGAGAAACGTAATGAAAATAAATTTATAGACGAGGATGAAGATGATTATTTATTGTATTTAGAAGATATTCTTCGAAAAATACATGCAGAGTTTTACAACAACATAGAAAAGGAAATTGGGCAAAAGTCACTAAGAGTTATAATCCCTCGTGTAAGAGCTCAAGTATTAAAAGGTATTTGCTTGACTTTCAGTGGATTAATACCTACTCATCAAAAACTTAATCAAAGTCGTGCTTATAAAGTAGCAAGGGCATTTGGAGCAGAAGTGACACAAGTAAGGCTTTGTTTATTAATATATTATTTTTATTGCATACATTTTGTGCACATGTATCATAATTGATTAACATGCATTAGGATTTGACGGAAAATACTACACATTTGGTTGCTATTAGACCAGGAACTGCAAAAGTAAATGCGGCCAAAAAGCGAGGCAATATAAAAATTGTAAATCCAGATTGGCTCTGGGCATGTGCAGAACGTTGGGAATATGTTGACGAACGTCTTTTTCCTCTCACTACAAAGGTATATGTGATTTTATTATAAAAGACAATTTTAAAATGTATTAAATAATTATTTCATTTGACATCAGGCAAGTTAGTTTTTATTAGACATAATACAAAATATAAGAAATATTTCTTAGGCACGTGCCTCTAGGATACCACCTGCACATTGTAGTAGTCCAGAACATATTGAAGAACAGAAGGACGAATTAAAAGATAAATTTGCAGATAGTATAAATCCTTTGATGTCTTTTACTCAAGAAGAAATAGAAATAATGGATAAGGAAGTAGAAGAAGACATGGATGATCAAGATATAGAGGCTTCTGTTTTTGATATAGATGATAATATTGAAGATTACAACAAAAGAACACGTGGAAGTAATTACAATTCAGAAGAATCATCAAATGGTAATATTTCGTTTTTATATTCTTCTCGATAAATTAATGATTAATATTTCTGATTGAATTTTTTACAGATGACGAATGCAAATCGTTTAAAAAAAAGAGGAGATTATACAATCATAGTTCAGATGATGAAGCCGACGATGGTGATAACAACGATGACGATGATGACGACGTCGACGACGACGACGACGACGACGACGATGACGATAATGATCTTACAATGCGTTTCAGAAGAGGAGAAGACTTACCAGATGATCTAGATCTTGGTGATAATTCGCAAGATTCTGTAGATCTTGAACCGATTGAAAATGAAGATGATAGAGAATGGAATGCTATGGGAGCTGCGCTTGAAAGAGAATTTCTTTCAGAATAATATGTTATAAAATAACTCAGCCATTTTATTTACTATATTATGCAGCAATTAAAGCACTTTTATATTTCAACGATTTATTAATTGGAACTGTTGAAAACAATGAAAGGGTTATGTAGTTATTATATATGATTATAAAATTTATATGATAAAAGAATTTTCGTGTGAAATTTTTTTAAATAAATATGAATAAGAATATTGTGGAACAAAACAATTATACTTGGCTTCTTAGCCTTGCATGAAATTTTAAGAAGAAGGTGTTGAAGACATGATGAAAATAATACCATGTAATGAGTACTTTTAAAAAAAATGCATGAAGCGTAAAATAATTAACAAATAAATTTTTATTATAATCTATATATACATTAAAATACATAAATATATTATATTCCGTATGGTTCTTCATTATTTGGGTCTTCATGATATTTGACGTATGTTTCTTGATACGTAAAATCTCGTTTATCTTTCATGATTCCTCTTGGAGGTGCTTTATCATAATCAAAAGCATTTTTAGATTCACCAAATAATTTATTAGCATCCTTTATATCATCCCTAATATAAAATATAATTCCATTTAAATGAAAATATATTAACATTGATATCTGTATAGTTTATATATATATATGTATATATATAATATTCATATTTAATTGAAATGATACTCACCTATACTTGCCAACAACAACTTTTTTACCAGTTATAGGATCTGTAATATCACCTAACGGATGAATAACATCTATAACCTATATAGAAATGTTATGATAAAAGAATGAAATTATTTACAAATAGAAAAATTAAATACTTATTAATATTATTATAATTGATAGATGTATACTTTGTGGGTAATGAGACGTGTCAACTTTTCAGGTAACAATTGTATCAAAACAATATCTCCTACGTTACATTTCTGGTTTGGATCATGAGCATAGATGAAGTCATGCTCTTTGAAGTACTAGATTGTAAAAATAAGAAATAATCTTTTTGGGAGAAGTACTTTCAATGTATTTCTTTTAAATTTAAAATAGAACCTTACCATAGAAATACGCTTATCCAACTCAAAGCGTGGTACACATACTTTTACAGCATTTTGCTTTACAGATGGTAAACACGTTCCAAGAAAATATCGTAATACTTTTTTACTTGATCCTGCCATCGTGTCTTCTTATTTTACAATCAATAATAGTAAACGCAAATAATCATAACCTCTTTGATATACAGGACAATGACATAATATACACAGGCTTTAAACGAAGCAACTAATTGACCAATAAGAGCTTTTAAATCGGAAACAGCGCGATTGGCGCGAAATATTTAAAATTTTATAAATATTGGTATCGAATTAATAAAATTGAATATTGATAAATATTTATTTAAAAAGTGGGACGTATCTATTAAAAACATATTCTTCGTGCAATCATAAAATTGTCTTATTGTTTCGAAAATTCTCTATTAAACGATTTAATTAAATATGAATTGAATCGATATGTTTATTCAGAACGACAATTCCATCGAACTTATATTACGTGCAAATAAAACGTCAAATGTTTGCTCGACAGATTGAAATCGACCGTTAACATACTCTGATATTAATAACAAACATTTAGAATCTTTACGTGTCTTTTTCATTATCTAGAAATTTTATATTTTCTAAGCAGTAGTAAGTTAGATATTGTACCCAGTGTAAATGGATATGATAGAATACATATTTGTTTTGTAATGATATTGTGATCGTAAAATGTGAATGCAAAATGAATATTAAAAAGAATGCGTTTCTCCGAAAGGCGAAATAGTATGTTATGTATTTACTAGCTTGGCAACTATCGCTGCATATAAAGCGTATTATCAGCGACACACATATTACAGTTATCTGTATCTAAATGACATCAAATTCGATTTCGTCATTTGATTATATGTTTGTTCCATTTATCTACTAATGCAGAGAAAGTATTTGTGATTGTACCTATTTATAATCTACTATGGACTTTTTTATAGGCGTCTAATAATGCCTATTTACGATTACATTTTTTATGTAAATCAGTACCTTTTTGTCTCCGTAAAATGACTTCGTACTTGGTAATGCAAAAAACGAATGTCTTTCATTTATTGAAGTAGTAAGAATGTTCACTTTATTATTGATCTTCAACGTGAAATTACTAACAAAAATTTAATTTGTGGACAAATATGTTGTTGAACAAGATTGACCAGTTTCTCTTAGCATGGATTTTAATCGGAGTGCAGATAACGCGAAGTCAATTGATGATCAGACCTGTTTACGTTTACGAACATGTGATACGCGGTATGCACGATTATTTTAATAATACGTGTATTATACTTTTACACAATACTCCAAATGTTATCGAGAATACAGGTGAGTTATAAATTTTGACAAAATATAATTCTTAATTTAAATTTATCAAAATATTGAAAATTAAAATATTACTTCGAATTTATTATAAAAAATAATAATGGTATAATTGTATGTGTAAAGATTAAATGGTCTCTCTATTATTACTACTACTACTACTACTACTACTACTACTTATTGTTATTGTATTGTTATTGTTATTGTTATTGTTATTGTTATTGTTATTGTTATTGTTATTGTTATTATTATTGTTATTATTATTATTATTATTATTATTATTATTATTATTATTATTATTATTGTTGTTGTTGTTATTATTATTATTATTATTATTATTATTATTATTATTATTATTATTATTATTATTATTACTATTATTATTATTATTGTTATCTTATAGGTTTGGACGAAGCAGAAGAATTGTTGGCACTTCAAAGGTATTTAAGTGGTTCTCTTCATATTCGCACAGCCATCATGGATTTTCGTATGTTCAAGACACGAGTGAGAATGTCGACTTTGTCATTTTCTATCGGATAGATACATATATACGCATGTGTAAACTTTAATAATTCTTGTTTTATTTATTTATTTTTCCTTTTTTTCCCTTTTTTTCGAATAGGTGGGTACAAGCTATTATCACATAAAAAGGCCACTCTTCGTTTTATTGAATGATTACAACGATACGAGGGACGAGCTAGCACGTGTAAATGATTTCATACATATATGTATAAAAGAAAATAATTAATCTTTGAAATAATTCGTTACGAATAATTTGAAACTTTAAGAAACTACGAGGGGAAATATAGCGACTGTTTATTTTACCAAAATGTAGCAGGTTTCTACGTGGCTGGCAATGGAGTATCCAACCTGGTTACTCTTCTTCAGAAACGAGACCCAAATCGAGATGTTTTTTCGTAACATTTACATACCATTCAATTGCCAATTGATGATAACTCAAAACAATAAAAACGATGAGATGATCTTCGAGATCTATCAAATTGACGAACAATCGAAGATCAGGATTATGAATTTTGGCTCTTGGGATAGAATAAATGGTTTCAAAGGACCTACGTTGGGCTTATATCAAAGGAGGAATAATCTTCATGGACATAATATACGCGTTGTGATGGCTCACGTTAGTTTTATTTCTTGAAAATTTAAATATGATTTGGGTTCCCAAGTAATTATATTGCTATCGTTTTCAAGTAAAACAATTTTATAGGATCCTCCGGTATCCTTGATATATCGTAACGAGAAGAACGAGATAATTAAAGTGGGTGGTTTCTTCGGAGAGTTGATGAAGTTACTGCAGGAAGGCATGAATTGCACGTGAGTAGTAAGTATATACTTTATGTGCGTGTGTGTGTGTGTATGCCGTTTAAATGGGATAGCAAATGAGAGAGAGAGGGGGGGGGGAGAGAGGAGAGAGGAGAGAGGAGAGAAAGAAAAAGCATACGATTAAAACGTTTCGCTTTAATCCGTTTTTTTCTTATCTTGTTCTTCTTTCTCTTTTTTTACTGCATTATTTCTATGGTTTCGTCGTTTCTCTAAACGTTCCCTAAGATCTTCCAATAGTTTAGCGGTTTCCTTTCTGAAATACTCTTCTTGATTAGCCGATGATTTTTCTTCGAAAATATCTTTTTTCCTGCCATCACCGCTTCTTCGTCGTCTTTCCGAATACAACCTCTCATTTTGCCATAAAACTCGGATTTTATCGGTCCGACGTAAGAAGTATTCTCTTGCAACTTTACATAACATTTTTCTTACTTATCAAGCACAATTTTTATCATCTCGTTGATTCGTCCTTTTATTTTATCGTATCCTTTAATTTATCATTATCTTTTCTTTTTTTATTTTCTCTTTTTTTTTTGTTAGTTGGTTTTATAATATTGTCTATTGTGTGAATTTGACGTGAATCGCGCGACGTTTTGACAAAACGCTTAGAACTTTCTATGCCAGCCGCGATATAATGATCGTTTTTCGTTTCTCTCTTTTTTCCTTTTTTATAGAATATAGATCATTATTCGAAGAATACTTATTCGCAAGTAGACAATTAAACATCTTACAGACCATTTATCTATTAGTCTAATTATTGGTATTTCGAAATACTTTTTAATGAAATAAATAACATATTTTTATTTATGTTTATTCTCTTCGTAGATTGACTTACATAGAAACTGATTCTTGGGGTTTAAATCTATTAAACGGAACCTGGACCGGTGCTATAGGAATACTGGTGAAAAACGAAGCTGATATCGCTGGTATGGAGTTAATGATGACGTCTGACAGATTAGATGCAATCTCCTTCACTACTCCGGTTTTCTCTACGAAGTATGTCGTAATTATTGTTTAGGATAAGTTATAATATTGTATATAGTTAATTGATTATATTGTAAATTGACATATGTACATATGTCATTGTATATTATTGTCGTATTATTGTATATTGTTGTTTTTTAAGATGCCGTACATTCATCAAAAGACCGGATTCTACATCTATCAAATGGCGAGCTTATACAGCACCCTTCGATGCCTACATTTGGTACTTTATAGGCTTGCTGATATTATTGAGTAGTGGAATGATTTTGATGATAAAAATCGTGGTTAAATTGGTATCCTATCACGAGGACTTCGAACATTCACCATCGACATTTTCGGAGATAATGTTTTATGTTTTCGGGGTATTTTGTAATCAAGGTACACGAATAGGTCAGAATTTATGTATAGTAAAGAAATTTACGTATTATTTTTGTTCGTAAAAAATCTAGGTATGGAACAATCGCTGTTAGATCCTATTCGTATGGTACAATTTGTTATCCACTTAACAGCTGTTATCGTTTTGGCCGCTTATTCGGCGGCGCTTATAAGTTTTCTGGCTATCAAGACTTTCGTTATGCCTTTCACGACCATGGAGGGTCTTCTCAAGGATGGTACTTATCGTTTTGGTGTTATTCAAGAATCCGCAGATTATTCCTTTTTTCAAGTAAAGAATTCCTCATTGTTAAATTATCATTATTATGTAACCGTTGATTTCTCTATATCTTCAAAAAAAAAAAAAAAAAAAAGAAATCATAAAAAATCGTCGTTTTAGAATACAACGGATAAAGTGCTCAGCGTATTGTTCGCTAATTTATTGACAAAAGAGACCGATCTACCTATCAATTATTTCGATGGTCTGAGTCGTGTTTGCAAGATAGACAAGTATGCCTTCATGGCGATGGATAATATTGCAGCGGAATTGCAACCAAAGCTTACTTGCAGCTTGGAATCTCTCGACACCATAACGCAAACGACCATAGCGATGGCGGTGCCTAATAGAAGTCCATACGACGGTATTATCAATGCCAAGTACGAGATCTTTTGCAATTGCTATTTTCTTTCTGTTTTCTTAATTTTTTTTTTCTCGGCGAAAAAATATCTTCCTCGAAAAGATTTTGTTTCTAATGATATTTTTATATTACTATATAGCATCTTGATGTTGAGAGATAGTGGAATACTTCAACGTTTGCTTAACACCGAATGGTCTAATCAGTTCACAAAGGTAATACGTTATTTCTAAAACATATTTTTAAATGTTAAAGAACAAGAAAGGTACAAAGCTTGTACGTTTTTCAGCCTAAAAGCTCATGGACGTCGGTCGAACTTTTCGACATGGTGCCGCTATTAATTTTCATGTTTTGTGGCTCCGTCATTAGTTCTTTCTTACTTTCTTTAGAGTATATAGTACATCGACAAGTGGCGAATAATAGCAAACTGCGAATCGTACGAAAGAGACGTGTGAAGATATTTTAATTTAGATTTAGAATAGCGAGTACGAGAATGAATAATGAAAAATATCATTAATCATCTTTGTGCATACTATGTGAGGAGGAATAAACTTTTTATTTGTTTTTTCTAAACGAAAAGATTTATCTGATTGATTCTTCACGGAATCATTTTAACGGAAACACGAATAAAACGCTGTTCTTTTCCAGTCAATTTTAAACCAGACTGTACGAGTAATCTGTTATACTTTGTTTGATATATATATATAAAAACCGTCGGCAAAAAATTGCTCGACATATTCGGTGTTTATTTTCCAGTAATACTTAGAACGTCCGAGAGCTTAGCGAAGATCGGTTCGTCCTTCTGATTTATTTTACGTAACGATTTATCTTTCTCATGTACGTTTAACGTATACGTGTAGTTCTTGATTATTTAATTAAGTTGCACGTTCTTTGTACTTTCGTTGATTTGTATCTACATTTCGATATGTCAGAACATCGTAGAATTTTTTCAACGACGAAATTAAATGAGCAGGAGAGAACATTCGGAAAGGAGAATATTTGCGATTTAAGGCAATCCAACAAATTGGCTGGTACCAATTCTCAAAAGGCTCCATCTTTGAAAAAATCTTATCCCAGTGATATCGGAGGTCCTTGCTATAGTAATGTGAATGTGAGTAATAATATAATTTACAACAATGCCAAGTCGTCAGCGAAAAAGTCGCCTTTTCGAATTCACTCGGCTCCTGCTGGCAACGATTTTAACAAAGGAATTCGCGTTCGAGAACGTATCATCGAGTATGATACTCGCAGGATCGAGAAACTTAAGAGAAATACAACATTTTCGGATAATAAGGTTAGTAGATAAATGTTTAAACATTCATAATTAATCATAATGAAATCAAATATTTTGTACGAATGAACAGCTCACATTATGCCCGAGACGCGGTTTTTACACGAATAAGCAACAATCGGAAGTGAACCTGGCTCAGGATTCGCAGAATGTCAAGAACAGGGAGATCGTTCCTAAATCGCTCGTTTCTTCATCTTCTAGTAAAGCGACAGTAAAATCGGTTGAAACCATTTTCGATTTGAAATTACCGAAGCCGTAAATTTCAATTACAAAATCTTTGGTAGATCTTTCTCAAGAGTAAGTCACGGCACGTTACGTCACCTTAAGAATCTATGTGCGGATACATATAAAAAAAAAAGACAAAAAAACGTTTTACTTGTTGGATTTGAATATGTTACATTGATGTTTATAGAAGTAAACAATCAAGGACTTTCAACAAAGTTCGCGATGTGACTAAACAAGATTTTCATCCTATAAAGTCAATGTACGTTGAAAAGTGAATTTCTTTGTACATACAAATTTTATGTCAATTTAATATAATATGATTAAAATAGTTAATATAATTTTATGTCAATTTAATATAATATAATCAAAAATAGATAATGTGTTCATGTAACATAAGTAGTATTTTTGTTGTACATTTTATGTAGTAATAAATAAATATCACTCTCAAGATTAAGTTAACGTACGTTACGTCACCTTAACCCTTTCGCTACTACGGGCGACTACAGTCGCTCTCCATGTGATGCCGCTCAGGTACTACGGGCGACCATAGATGCTCTCCATGTGATGCCGCTGAGATACTACGAGCGACTATAGTCGCTCCCGCTAAAGATGAGGAGTAGACGCGAACGCTAACGATCGGTCGCGTGCACCGTGCACTATTTCGTTGCGGCGCTCCATACTGCGGGAGTATCGCGGTGGAGAATTAGTCCGTAGTGAAAGAGTTAACAATCTATTTGCGGGTACATATAAAAGGAAAGAAAATAAAGAATTTTATAATCATTTCAATAATTTCTGTTTTCTTCTCGATTACGATCACGATCGCGTCTCTGTCTTCCCCAATCTTGTCCTTGTCGATTATAATTTTGACGATCGCGGAAGTTTCCTTGATTTCCTCTCGAAAAGAAGTTTCCTAGAATAATATGCATTTACATGAAACATTGAATTCTTCATTGATAATTAATGCACAATTATATAGATATATATGTACATGCTAGAAAATGTAGACAGTATATGGACCGTTTATTTTAAAAGTGGTGTGTCCTTTAAAAAAAAAGAGATATGATGTAATTTATGCTTAATTTAATGTAAAATTTTTGTTTATAACTAGTTAGTATTTAATATCTTAAAAAATGCTAATGCTTTGTTCAATTTAAAATTTGCCGGTGAAAGAGATTGCGTAACCATTGATTATGAACATTTAATTTTCTCGAAACAAAAGAAAATGGACTTGCACCACTTTCAAAATAAACGGTCCATATATGCTATGTTTAACTACATTACCTTGTTTCATTTCAAAGATACGTTCATTAGAATCTACGAAATTATTTACTTTGTCACTAAGTTGTAATGCGAGTGACTGTAAACGACTAGGTTCACTTCGATGCATTACAACAGTTTCTGTTGGATCATCCAAAGAAGCCTATGAGTATGAATTATAATTTAATATATATTCCATATTATTTTATAAAATATAAAAGATGAATATTTTTAAGATACCATTAACTCTTCATTAATAATCATCTTGCTAATGATGGAATGAGCAACTGATCGTTTTAATTCGAACATTTCTGCGAGTTTAGGCATTGAAATAGAATCATAAACATGTGAATATGTAAATAGATAAGTTCTCAATGATTCCTCCTTTATTAATCTTGTAAGCATTGTGCGTGCTTTATCAGCTTGGTAAAATAAATCCCAAACCTAGAAAGAAAAGAGATAACTAGTAGTCAAATAATCTATAGTAGTCAAATCGTAACGATGAACTTACTTTTGCATTCATTTTTTCATTAATGATAAAGTTATTGCAGGCTGACCAATTTCCATTACGCATTGCTTTTGCTGCTGCAACAACATGTTCTCTCATAGATTCTGGTGGCCCGACCAATGATTGACGTTCACTTGATCTTAATTGTTGATAAAAAGTTTTTGATATCATTCTTCTTCTTGCGTCAAATTCATGTGCTAAATATAAATGAGTTATCAAATTAAATAATAATTTTAATAAAAAGAAAACATATTAATGCATATAAACATACCAGCCATATAAGGAATTTCAATAAGCATTGCAGAGACAAGATAAACACATTCTAAGAGTTCTAAATTAATATGCATATGAAATGGCATTTGTCTTTGCTTTTCTATTTTTTCTTGTTCTTTACTTCGTTCATGTTGTCGTTGTGGAAGTAAACCTTGTGCTAAGAGTTCCTTTACTTTCCCAGTCACCATAAGGTCAACAAGACAATTGTGTGCATCTTTAATATTTGCATGACGAAAAGCACACAATCCCAAATGTGCCATAGTACGATTATGTAATATCTGCAAGTAATGTTTATCGATTGTAGGAATAATGTTTAATTAATAAATTTTATGCTAATACTTATAATCACCTGAGTAGCTGGATCGGAATGCTGAATCGTTTCTTGTAAATGTGACATTAACATAAGATCTCTAGCACGAAACCAATTATCATGATGTGCATGGTGATAAATATGTGAAAGAATGGCTCGTGTCCTCAGTCTATCAGTGTTATCATGAGCATAAATATATCTGCAAAGTTTCTCCATCACTTGTACTGATGTAACTACTTCCGATCCAAGTTCTCCCTATGGGAATTTATTCATTAAATATTTATGATTAATAATAGGATCTGAAACACTTTAAATCTATATACAAGGTAGAGTACTTAACTGGAACCACTTTGGTTATTGTATTAATAATTATTTCAATGAAACATACTTCAGATAAAAGTTGAATGACTTCAAGGGAAGTATATTCTGATGTAATTAGTTTATTTTTTTTTATGAATGGACAACTCCTAAGGATTATATAAAGGTCAACTTCGTTATTTTTTAAATGGAATTATATGTTTTTGAATGCATTATTTGATGCAACTCGACATTCTAGATATAAATAGTATTTAGATATTTTAATTTAAATATTACTACTACTTTTTACTTACTACTATTCTTCCTACATTTTAGTAAAGGTTTACGTGGCTTTTTAGCAATATTGAAATTAAAATATCTCCTGAACTAATGGTTTTTCAATATAAATAGTTTAATTTTTTTTTGATACAAAATAACATAATAAAAAATATGTCTTATACGCCATCTTCAAAAAAAAAAAAAAAAAAAAAAAAAAAAAAACTAATCGCGTCAAATTATGCCTTTACATACTTTACATTACTTTTGGGATACAATAAGGATACTTAGAAGAATTATCTTTTCAATATTGTAATGGTTTAAAATATCGATTAATATAATTTTTGAATTCATTTATCGGTCACATATTTAACAAACTTATGAAAATCAAGAGTGTTTTTAAGCTTCCAATCAAGTTCAAAGTGATTCAAATTTGTTACCATATCTACGATACAGATTTAAAGCGATTCAGTGTTATAGATCCCATCACTATTTATGATATATCAAAATACAACGATGTAGCATTTAAATTAATAATGTTCGTAACATACCTCCTTTTGCTTAAGAACATTGGGATCAAATTTATAATACAGGTGTTCAATTTTACGTAAATATACTCGACAAAGTTCTGATACAGTTCCTTGTCTTTCAAGATATTCTTGTACTCTGTCAATAATTAATGAGACTTCCTTCTCATCCTTCAATCTATAATGATATATTTTGAAAATATTCGTACCTGAAAATGGATATTAACTATCGCACTAAGTTTAGTACAATTACCTTTCCACATATTCATTACTGTGTGGATCACATTCTTTCAATAATTTGGTAAATTCTTCATCAAGTCTTTCTACCAATGTTAAAACACAACCATGTAATTTATATGGAGCGTTTTCATATTCTTCTGCATCTTCTGAGACAGTTTCTGAGATCATCATATCTGATGTACTCAATAACATGTCAAGCATTTCTGTAATACGCTCTAATATTCTACATGTAGAATAGTTTGGAGATTAATAATATATTAATAAAACAATATATTTTAAAAGATTTTCTTATAAAAATTTACTTACTTGGACCAATACTCTGGCTTCATTGCATCAGATACTTTAGGATTATAATCAAAAATAGATGAAACAATGGAAAATTTAATTTTAACTGCTACAGCTGGTCCAAGATTGTGGGTATCAGCAATAGACTGTAGCTCATGTAACAATTCTATTTGTTCACGTCGATCCGTACGTTTTTTTCCACGAGCTGCAATTACTTCGGAAAGTTTCTTTAAAACAGCAGATATATTAATTTCAGCATCTTTTGCAAACATTTTTGGTTTTTCTGAAGGAATGGCTACACCACCCTTGACTGTCTCCCATTCTCCTTCGCCATCATCTTCATCTTTCTTCTTCTTTCGTTCTTTTTCTTTACGTTCTTTTCTCTGTTCTTTTCGTTTTACTTTATCTTCATCTTCTTCTTTATCTGCAGCTCTAAAAAATTAAAATATTAATTGCATTGTAATTATCAACTAAAGAGAATATAATAATCATTACTCACTTCTTGATAAAACGTTCTCGGTAATTTTGATATTGACCCTCATCATCGCTACTCGTACTTTCACTCTCTGAATCGCTGCCCCAATCAGTTTCACTCTCACTACCATCCTCGCCATCAGCCATACTCTTCTATAATATTGTAAACAAAAATTGTATTTTGATCAGATTCTTTATATCTTTGCTCTGTAAATTGTTAATTACCTTAAATTTAGATATGTCAGGTTCGCTGGCTTCTGAATTAACCTTTTTGAATAGAAGTGCACTATCTTCTTCTTCTTCTGTTTCCACAGCTTCTTCACCTATAATTTTTTGTAATAATTGTATTTGATTAAATTTAAGTGAATTTAATAAACTTATAAAAATTTTGCAAAATGAACCTTTATCATCATCTTCATCATCATCTTGATCTGGATTTTCTCTAAATTTACCAATGTCTTCTTCAAAGTCTTTATTGTATTTACGAAGCTTTTGACGTAAGGAAGTTAATGATTTAGAATTGTTTTTAGACATATTTCTACGTCCTTCGCGATCTTCCCATACTTCATTGATGAAATCTTCCATTTCTACTAAACATCTAATATAAAAACGTGGTGTCTGACCACTTTCCTCTTTTGCTATTACAGGTAAAGCTTTTTGATAAGCTCGCATTAAATCTTCAAAACCTTAGGAAAAAATAACATAATTATATAAGTATGATATGAATTATAATATATTTTCTATAAAATAATTATAATATCTTTAATAACCAAGATTTTTATATTTATAGAATAAAAAGTACTTACTAGAAAGCATACTACTCATATCTTTGATCTTTTTATAGTTTCTTATGAGTTTAATAAGATTAGCAATTTCTTCATATCTTTTTTCCTTGGTCGAACGTACAATACGCTTTGTTTCTTCCTCTTCATCGCTAAACTGTGATAAAATATATTAGAAAATAACTATTATAAAGCAAAATATTAAACAAAAACCTATACTTACAGTAAATGCTGTAGTTGGTACTCTTTGAATCTGTTCTTCTTCAGATGTACTATCAGATTCAGAATCTGAACCATTAGCGAAAAATCGACTCATTTTTGAAGATCTGTAATCAATATGATATGTTCAAAGTATATATGCTAACATTCTTTTTGTCGTTAGAGTTATATTGATTTTACTATTTATTGATAATAACACTACATATATTCATAATATGTTTTCAATATTCGCATCAATAATTTCTATAAAAAAAAACAGTTAAAATATCGTTTAAAACATATATGACACACAGTCAAGATTATAATACAAATCCTAATTGTAGTTCAAAAGAATGATATCATGAGTTGGTTATAGAAAATTATATAAAAGTAACTTGTAAAAATAAATATAAAACATATTTTTAATACAAGTGTAAGTAAAATAAACATTTATAATTGATTTCTATTGTCCAATTTACCTATTGTGAGATTATAACGCTTACAAAAATTATACAAGAATAAGCACAACTTTCTGCAACAAATACGTGTCAAAAGTAACATGAGGGAAAATAAAATCTGTTTCAACATGTACGATTTCCAGCGCCATCAAGTGTTTCAAAACGATAAACATAACCGCGAAATTTAAATATTTGTTGTGTTTAGTGCTATAACTATTAACGAAAAGAGAAAATGCAAAAGCACAAACAGTAATAACCTAACAATATAAAATAAATATACCTCTGTGTGATTATAAATAAGATGTTTATAATAAAAATATGTATTATATGAAACGATCTTATCTTATATTATCTTATATATACAGTGACTCACGAAAGTATTTGAACACTTGCCATGAAATACTTTATTAATTATAATAAGTATATTATAGAACATTTATCGACATATTATTAACATTGATATGACTCTCTAGATTATATAGGTATAGTTTCAAGCAAATCAAAATATATATACAATAGTTATGATTTATTTCTTACAAACATAAAGATTGCTGAAATCACAAAAGTATTTAAACACATCGAACTAAGGTCAAGTATTAATGTAAACAAAGTTTTCCTGGTATTAAGAGAATATTAATTGTAAGTAAGTAATTTGTAAGTAAGAGAATATTAATTGTCAAATGGCGCAAAGAAGGAAAGACATATAATGAAATAATTGAATTATTAAATATAAATAGATCTACGATACATTACATTATTAAAAAATTGAAATCTGAAGGAATTATAAAAAATAAATACCGTTCAGGTTGACCAAAGAAATTAACGGAATGAGAAGAAAGAGCTTTGATCCGTGAAATAAAAAAAAATCCAAAGATCACTGCTACAGAACTTGCAACGATAGTTAACCAGAACTTCAAGAAAGATGTACATCCAGAATTATGTAGAAAAGTGCTACGTAAAAATGATTTTCATGCCAGGGTTCCCAGAAAGAAGTCATACATTAGTGATATTAATAAGAAGAAAAGATTAAAATTCGCCGAAGAATTTATTAGCAAAGATGATTCTTTCTGGAATAAAGTAATATTTTCAGATGAATCGAAATTTAACGTTTTTGGGTCAGACGGACGTAAGTTTGTTTGGAGACAAGCAAATACAGAGATGAAAGTAAAAAACTTGTGTGCTACGGTAAAACACGGGGCTGGCTCAATTATGATCGGGGGGTGTATGTCAGCAGGTGGTATTGGGAATTTGATCTTCTTAGAAGGAACAATGGATAAATATAAATATTTGAACATTTTGAAACAAAATTTAGAGGAAAGTGTAAGAAAATTGGGTATTTACAAAGATTTTTATTTTTAACAGGATAATGATCATAAACATACCGCAAGAATTGTTAAGTAATGGATTATATACAACACCCCTCACAAGTTAGTCACACAACCACAAAGCCCTCATATTAACCGGATTGGACATCTATGGGCAATAATAGGAAAAGAAATACAAAAATTTAATATAAAATCAAAAACAAGTTTAAAAGACAAAATACTCGAAATATTTTCGCGAGTCACAATATATGTACATACAGAGTGTTCTAATTAAATTAATCCCCTAGAATATTGATAATGCAAATATAATATAATTAAAAATAGATGAACACATATGTAACATAAGTAGTATTTTTGTTGTATATTTTTGGCAGTAATACATAAATATCTTCCTCAAGATTAAGTTACAGTACGTTACGTCACCTTAACAATCTATTAGCGGGTACATACAAAAGAAAAGAAAGTAAAGAATTTTATAATCATTTCAATAATTTCTGTTTTCTTCTCGATTACGATCACGATCACGATCGCGTCTCTGTCTTCCCCAATCTTGTCTTTGTCGATTATAATTTTAACGATCGCGGAAGTTTCCTTGATTTCCTCTCGAAAAGAAGTTTCTTAGAATAATATGCATTTACATGAAACATTGAATTCTGCATTGATAATTAATACAAAATTATATAAATATATATGTACATGCTAGAAAATGTAGAAAATATACATATTATGTTTAAATATATTACCTTGTTTCATTTCAAAGATACGTTAATCAGCATCTACGAAATTATTTACATTGTAACTAAATTGTAATGTAAGTGATTGTAATCGACTAGGCTCACTTCGATGCATTACAACAGCTTCTGTTGGATCATCCAAAGAAGCCTCTAAGTATGAATTATAATTTAATATATATTCCATATTATTTTATAAAATATAAAAGATGAATATTTTTAAGATACCATTAACTCTTCATTGATAATCATCTTACTAATGATGGAATGAGCAACTGATCGTTTTAATTCGAACATTTCTGCGAGTTTAGGCATTGAAATAGAACCATAAACATGTGAATATGTAAATAAATAAGTTCTCAATGATTCCTCCTTTATTAATCTTGTAAGCATTGTGCGTACCTTATCAGCCTGATAAAATAAATTCTGAACTTAGAAAGAAAAGAGATAACTAGTAGTTAAATTATCTATAGTAGTCAAATCGCAACGATTACCTATGCATTCATTTATTCATTAAAATTAATTTAACAGTTGATTTCTCTATATTTTCAAAAAAAAAAGAAATCATAAAAAATCGTCGTTTTAGAATACAACGGATAAAGTGCTCAGCGTATTGTTCGCTAATTTATTGACAAAAGAGACCGATCTACCTATCAATTATTTCGATGGTCTGAGTCGTGTTTGCAAGATAGACAAGTATGCCTTCATGGCGATGGATAATATTGCAGCGGAATTGCAACCAAAGCTTACTTGCAGCTTGGAATCTCTCGACACCATAACGCAAACGACCATAGCGATGGCGGTGCCTAATAGAAGTCCATACGACGGTATTATCAATGCCAAGTACGAGATCTTTTGCAATTGCTATTTTCTTTCTGTTTTCTTAATTTTTTTTTTCTCGGCGAAAAAATATCTTCCTCGAAAAGATTTTGTTTCTAATGATATTTTTATATTACTATATAGCATCTTGATGTTGAGAGATAGTGGAATACTTCAACGTTTGCTTAACACCGAATGGTCTAATCAGTTCACAAAGGTAACACGTTATTTCTAAAACATATTTTTAAATGTTAAAGAACAAGAAAGGTACAAAGCTTGTACGTTTTTCAGCCTAAAAGCTCATGGACGTCGGTCGAACTTTTCGACATGGTGCCGCTATTAATTTTCATGTTTTGTGGCTTCGTCATTAGTTCTTTCTTACTTTCTTTAGAGTATATAGTATATCGACAAGTGGTGAATAATAGCAAACTGCGAATCGTACGAAAGAGACGTGTGAAGATATTTTAATTTAGATTTAGAATAGCGAGTACGAGAATGAATAATGAAAAATATCATTAATCATCTTTGTGCATACTATGTGAGGAGGAATAAACTTTTTATTTGTTTTTTCTAAACGAAAAGATTTATCTGATTGATCCTTCACGGAATCATTTTAACGGAAACACGAATAAAACGCTGTTCTTTTCCAGTCAATTTTAAACCAGACTGTACGAGTAATCTGTTATACTTTGTTTGATATATATATATATATATATATATATATATATATATATATATATATAAAAACCGTCGGCAAAAAATTGCTCGACATATTCGGTGTTTATTTTCCAGTAATACTTAGAACGTCCGAGAGCTTAGCGAAGATCGGTTCGTCCTTCTGATTTATTTTGCGTAACGATTTATCTTTCTCATGTACGTTTAACGTATACGTGTAGTTCTTGATTATTTAATTAAGTTGCACGTTCTTTGTACTTTCGTTGATTTGTATCTACATTTCGATATGTCAGAACGTCGTAGAATTTTTTCAACGACGAGATTAAACGAGCAGGAGAGAACATTCGGAAAGGAGAATATTTGCGATTTAAGGCAATCCAACAAATTGGCTGGTACCAATTCTCAAAAGGCTCCATCTTTGAAAAAATCTTATCCCAGTGATATCGGAGGTCCTTGCTATTGTAATGTGAATGTGAGTAACAATATAATTTACAACAATGCCAAGTCGTCGGCGAAAAAGACTCCTTTTCGAATTCACTCGGATCGTGCTGGCAACGATCTTAACAAAGGAATTCGCGTTCGAGAACGAATCATCGAGTATGATACTCGCAGGATCGAAGAACTTAAGAAAAATACACGATTTTCGGATAATAAGGTTAGTACATAAATGTTTATACATTCATAATTAATCATAGTGAAATCAAATATGTTGTACGAATGAACAGCTCACATTATGCCCGAGACGCGGTTTTTACATGAATAAACAACAATCGGAAGTGAACCTGGCCCAGGATTCGCAGAATGTCAAGGAGAATAGGGAGATCGTTCCTAAATCGCTCGTTTCTTCATCTTCTAGTAAAGCGACAGTAAAATCGGTTGAAACCATTTTCGATTTGAAATTACCGAAGCCGCAGATTTCAATCACAAAATCTTTCGTAGATCTTTCTCAAGAGTAAGTTACGGCACGTTACGTCACCTTAAGAATCTATGCGCGGATACATATAAAAAAGAAAAAAAAAAAAAAAACGTTTTACTTGTTTGATTTGAATATGTTACATTGGTGTTTATAGAAGTAAACAATCAAGGACTCTCAACAAAGTTCGCGTTGTGAGTAAACAAGATTCTCATCCTATAAAGTCAACGTACGTTGAAAAGTGAGTTTCTTTGAAAATACAAATTTTATGTCAACTTAATTTAATATCTTTTAATGATTTATTAGAATGTAATAATAA
Source organism: Dolichovespula sylvestris (assembly GCA_918808275.2). Taxonomy (NCBI): domain Eukaryota; kingdom Metazoa; phylum Arthropoda; class Insecta; order Hymenoptera; family Vespidae; genus Dolichovespula; species Dolichovespula sylvestris. Next base: position 960,340 of record OU964982.1, read on the forward strand.
CATTTCGAAACTTTTATTTTAGGAAAGAATTGTTGGTTACGACATCACATTTACGCTCCAGATATTGTTCAAATGAACGAATAGTCGTAACAAGGAGCAGAGTAGCTTCGACTGGTTCTATAAATAATGATTTTGTCGATCAACAGAAACAGCAAGGTGGATTCAATAAATTCAACGCATTCGATTGCAATAAAGATTCGTTATTTGCGGGTTTTTCGACTATACTTTCCTCCGATTCGTTGAAGAATCAACCTATTCCTAAGGGCTCAAATAATTCTGACTCTTTAGATATTGTGATTTCTCGAAGAAATAAATCGTATGATCAGGAAAGAGAACTATTGGTGAATATAATTTCATCGAAAGTATAGAATATATACGTTAATTATTAAAGTTGTCTGTAAAAAAATCTTTATTTAAGGTACAAGAGAAAATAAAAAACGATTGGGAAGTCGTTAAACAGAATACTGATTTTTCCCCATACTTGTTATATCATTCCGATTATCTCGTTGATCTGCTGACGATTGAAAAAGAGAAGGAAGATAATTCATTGAAATTATCTTCCGGATTTATCGAGAAATATACTAATAACGAACCGAGAAATATAATAGTCGCTTTTCTCATACATGTAGCTGTAAGTATGGATCCTTGAAATTTGATAATTCGAAAGTCGTATGATTTATGATTGCATTTTTTTTTACAGACACATTGCCGTTATCCGTCATTCATACTCTATCAAGTGGTGAAACTTTTTGATATTATTCTCGATAAAATTCATATAGATATAACGGACATGCAATTAGTAGCAATAACAGCGTTATGGATTGTCCTGAAGAAAGAAGGAAACTTCGATAGCATTCCATCGGTTGTAACACAATCGTATATTTAATAAATCCAACATGTCTATGAATTAAATGACATATTAATATCGAGATATGTTTTCTCTATTTTTTAACTTAAGACAATTGCTGTTTTAGGCAACAGTAATGCTTGGCCTAATTCCAAATCAACAGTACACTAACGTAAATATTTTGGCCAAATGGGAGAGAGTGATCTTGCGTTCTCTCAAATTTAATATATCATTTTCCGATCCATTTTCTATTTTCGTTTTTTATGTGATTAATTGCGATTACGATAAGGATAATATTTGTAACCGTACTATCACCAAAATCTATTACTGCGGAGGTTATGTTGTACGTGATGTGGAGTTTGAACGATTTTATTACATATATTTTTCGTGATCGAATATTTTAATACGTTTTTTTTTCCTTTCAGATTGATTTAACGCTATTGGATGTGAGCTTTAGCTATATAACATCGAATCATTTGGCACTCGCTGCGGCTGAATTAGTAATGTGCATTGTCCTGGACAATGATGCTGATTTATCAAACCCTAGATGGCATTTCTGGAGACGTATTATAACAGATGGTATTAACATTCCAATAAGGTATTGTTGTTTTCAAGCTAAGAAAACATTTTCGTAAACAAAACAAAAAGATTGGTTTTAATTGCAACACTTTTGTTCATTTATGAAAAAGGATTTATGATGATGAGATCAACGTCTTAAGATCAACTATGATTTCTCACATTTTGGAGTCAGAGAAAAAGCATACAAAGGAGGAAACAGTGAAAAAAAGATATAATCACAATAGATACGGTAATATTTCTAATTTTCTTATAGAGAAGATAAAGAAGATACCGTCTGAAAACTATTTGATTTCTATGTAATTCTTTTTATTGATTTTTACTTTTTAATCGCCTTTTTTTTAAATATTTTTTGCATTACATTTGTCATACATTGTACGTATTTGTCTAAAAAGGATAAAAAAGAGTTTAATTTATCATTTAGAGTAGTTATAAGATTATTAGAAGAAAAGAAATATATCGATTACATAGCACTTTATTTAGCTCTGTTAAATTCATTAGTATTTAAAATCGGATCACATAGATGCTTGTTTATAAACACACATTATCATTTGAATGTTATACAAGCATGTTAAAGAAATATAATATTCGATTGGTGCGTACGTTATCACTCTGGTTTATATCATCTTTCTAATTCCCGCCATTTTATTTACGATCGTTCTTGAAATAATTAAATCAGTATCAGTAGATACTCCATGTCTATATATGTATATAATGCCTGTCATCGATTATTTACAACCTCTTAGTATTGGTTGCGTCCATTTATAAGGATAATTGACATGAAAGGGAAGAAGCGACGGATCCTTTAAGCCTCTTTAAGCCCCGATTTTATAATCCGCTTTTGTCGTAGCCCACGTGTTCCATTGGGTCCATGAATTGTCGACTGAGATAAGATTTATTGCATCGTCCTGATCGACGAAAAAATTGTTCGATGATAATACATTGACAAGTTTTACGATCAGTTAACACATATGTAGATATATCGTTTCGATTTACCTTGAACAATACGTTAGGATGTCCACCCCAGCTACCAAATAATCGTAAGAGATCTGGTTTCTTAGAGTAAATCGTACTGGCTGCCAAAATACCATGTTTCAATTCTTCCAAAGCGTGTACTGATTTTCCAGCAGAGCTCACAATGATGTGCGGTGGTTCTAATCCTAGATTGCATCTTGACCATTCTTCCACTGGTGCTAAATCACCGTCAGGACAGACCAGTAGAAAGTCTGATGTCTTCACGCCACCTTCAGTCTCATTCTTTTTATCTACGAATGTGATTAATGAAAGTTTTAGAAGAAATAGTATTAAAATAGGATATAAAATGAATTTTACCAATAGAAATTTACCAATTTCTATGAGAGCAGGCAGAGGTAAGAAAGCCACATCACCTTTGTCTGAAGTTAGACATCTAAAATAAAGAATAGTTCGTTTATTAGGAATGAAACTATAATAGAAGAATTATAATAGAAACTATAATAAAGTAGAATACTTACTTGATAGCACCTTGACCTCCTTTGAAGGCTTCTGCCTCGGTTGGTTTACACTTAGTTGCCTCGGTTACCTTGTCGTCGTTGGATGCAATGTTACCAACACATTGCTGACACAATTTCGATCCTGGCTGTGCACCAGGTGCACAGGAACCAGCAAAGAATTCTGCTACATCGTCTTCCGACTTAATCAAATTTGCTTTCTTAAGAGCGTGAACCGGTGCCAACCATCCAGCAAAATCGTCTTTGTAGCTACTGTGGCAAGATCGTTTGCCTCTCAAATCGGCTGGAAAAGGTAAAATGTTTCTTTTCTTTTTTCGATGATCTTTTTCGATATAACTAAATGAACTAAGTATTTACCAAGTCCTTTGATAGGACTGCCTTTCTTAACAACAACAACTGCCGGTCTTTCGCTATATTTTGTCGAACCATTTCCATAAATTTCTGAAATAATTGGTTGCGCATTAAAGTCCGTTATTGCACGTAGTACCGATCCACCATCAACGACTACTAGATCAGCACCATCATCTCTGACAGCTATCAAGCAGGCATCTTGATTCTTCTCCAATAAGCAACTCAGTCTGGGTCTAGCATCTCTGATGGTAATACAAGAATAAATCGTTATTAGCCAATTACTCTTCGTAACATTCCTTAAAGATTTAATAATAACAATCACCTTGAATGAGCTGCTCTACTCAAGGCACGGCACTTGTTCAGAGCATCCTGAGTCCACACACACCAGCGAGCATTCCTTTCAGGTGCACCTGAGTTCCTTTCAATGACGTCAAAGTATTTGGCGTTCTTTAAATGTTGTTCAGGATCGACCGGTGATGAAGCAACAGCCAGAGTTTTTTCATCCAGCAGCAACAAATCTTTCCACCAAGCAGCCTTTTCTTTTTCACCCAATTGTCCTAATTCTGTTAATTCCTGAACACGAACGTTCATTAAGCTTTTGTTCGCAGAAACATTTTGAAGAAGAGACTTTGAACACTTACTTTTTGAACGGCTTCTATGTTGTTCACTCCACCATTAGCTATATATCCTTGCCAGGGTCGAGCAGCCCAGGTACAGGGTTTAGTATCAGCATTGATGGGTACTTTCGTACCATCAGGACAAAAGTAACGGAAGTTACTTGGATCTTCATTTGATGGGACCGCTGGTGTAACGCCGACCGGCAATCCGAAAAATCGTTTAACGTAAATAACTTTTGTCCAGGCAACGTTTCCACCATTATGAGCGAGACAACGAAGAGCACCTTCGTAACCCGAATAGATATCTGGATAATCGCAAACGTCCGGCTTTTCGCAAAGTGCACACAAGTTGCTGTACGTTTCCTCTGCAATCATATTACGTTCAATATATCTATTTCTTAAAGAAGATGCAATCTAACGAAATTGAACTTGCGATCAAATACTAGAGATACCCACTGAGCCTTCGATTTATTATTGGATCAGGTGACCAAGTTCCAACTAGGCAACCTTGGCTGAAGAGTGAGCTCAATGCCCGAAGTTCATTCTCGCGAGCAGAATATTCTGGATCGTTTATGTTACCGAGGATATTCATTGCCGTTAATTTCGTAAGAGGTATTTTATAGCCAACGTTACGTCCAACACCAGTGTGACAAGATTTTAAACCCCGGAGTCCTTGAACGTCGTGTATGTCTAGGTCCTTGTGGATCACAGCAACTGCTTCGTAACGGTAGGCTGCATCCGGTTCCTCTTTTGTTCTGATCTATGTTGAAGACAATGGAGCGTAAAGATGTTTCGATATACCTACATGGTTATTTTTTACGATTTGTTTTGTTGTCACCTGTTCTACGACGTTATATCCGGCCTTCGAAGCTAACTCGTTGTCCTTTGCAGCTAAATACATGTCTTCCGGATCGACAGCGACCACGTCGGCCTCTCTTCTACCAACCTTTTCTATGCATTCGTATCGATCGCGACCAGAAATACAAGAAATAGGAATTCCTTTGCTTGCTGAATCTTCCATCAACTGTACGCATTCCTTCCAATATATTTCCGGTATACACAGGGTAACTAAAAAAAGAAAAGAAAAACATAAAAGAAAAAATATGAAAAAAATAAATCAATGAAAGGGACTGCCTTTCATATCAATACTTAAGGAAGAGATCTAGTTTCTCGAGGGAGGAGAATGCAATCGTCAAATGGTCGCATTCAAGTCTTGCGCATGCATTATTTCGTTACTCGCTCTATTGCTCATCGTTCCTTTCTGATTGTCCCATTAATTTGATTTAATGGACGTCACGAACATCTACGGGATTGAGCAGTATGTACATCACACTGACTAATGCGACCTGATAAGACTCAATCGAGATAATTATCTTTCATTAATTCAATATGCTGTAGTGAGTAACTCGATCAATTTTGGTCATATTTTCGAGAATCACTTGATCGAACTCGAAAGTTTCTGATTTAAATTTTGGAACGCGAAGTATAGGAAAGGGGGACAAAATACGACTATATATAATAATAAATTTAACCTAGTCAAATGATGCAGGAGAAGAAACGGATTAAAAGAGAATAAAAGGACTATTATCAGTTCGTTAATAGAGAAAATAGAAACTGCTGGTTCGCGCAATATCGTAATGGCGCGAAAATCAAATGAACCGGTCTAGAAACTTACATACGAGATTAGGTCGGCCAACGGCAGCGTTGGTGGTCATCATCACAGCCGCTAAGCTCGCAAGGATCATGATGCTTTTGTGGCACCTCATTTTCACCACTTCTAGTTTATCTTTTTCTCACACTATCACAGAACTCTTCGCTCTCGAAGAACGAGAGAGAGAGAGAGAGAGAGAGAGAGAGAGAGAGAGAGAGAGAGAGAGAGAGAGAGAAAGGATTGGAAACTGAATGCCAAATAAAACTTTTGATCAAGTTTGATTTAAAAAGTAGTGTTTATCTCTCTACGAAAATTAAAATATTATAAAATATGTAACGTAAACAATGGGACCAGAGTAATAATTTAGCCTCGTACTATTCGTAACGAACGCCAACGATATACCAACGTGCCAGGATTGTGCGAGCGTTCTTATATATAGGAGCACACTTTTTCCTCCTCGAATTTCCGAGGTCGTTTGAGAGGGGAGTTACTGACGCTATATCGACGACGACAGTCTGTTTCGTTCTTCTCTTTTTCTTCGTCCATTAAATTGCGTCTCTCGCGACGTACTGGAACGGCCGTTCCTCTCCTCTCTCTCCCACCCTCCAACCCCTGCGATCTCCTCTCACCGTGCTATCGTTATCTATTCAACTCTTATAGTTGCCCTCTTCTGTGGATCAACCGAGATTATGATACAGTTATGGAATTTCCAATCATAATACCTCCTTCCCTCTCCTTTCACTTTTTTCATCTTGTATACATGCATACATACATACATACATACAGTTGATCAGGATGATACAAAAAGCGACTTTTTTAATAGCTTTCTTTTTCTTTTCTTTTCCCAATATGTTTCTCTCTATATTTTTCAATACTTCATTTACTTTAATAAAATAACTTACACGATGACGTTGAATAAAGGATCTGAGAGATCTCTATTAAGAGAGAACTAATATTTACGAGTACGTTACGATTTTTGAAGCACTTTTACCCAACACCATTTTTATTCAATTGATGTAAATATATGCATATATGTGATTCTTTTTTTCTTTTCACGAAGAGAGAGAGAGAGAGAGAGAGAGAGAGAGAGAGAAAGAGAGAGAGAGAGAGAGAGAGTACTATATAATTCAAGGTGAAGCCCGAGGTGCGGTTTGAAATAAAGGATGTTTCATCGAAGATCTAGAAGCGAGTTTTTTCCTTGTTTCTTAATGATACACGCATAGAATTTTTACGTCGAACGTATTCGAGGTCACAAATGATCAACAGTATTATTGGCTTCTATTTTGTTTTATTTTATATCGACTATTATTTCTCTTTATCGCATTTCCATGAATATTTATTCCGTCATTTTCCTGTAAGAAATTTCTATTTATTTCTTCTATTTTTTCATTTTTTTTTTTGGACTTCTGCAATAAACGATAGATAGGAATATAGATAAAATAGCCTGATCGTAAGATAATGCACGCGTAAATTAACTTATCTCGACGGCTTATTAAGATCCAACGTAGTAACGTGAGAATCTCGAAGGATCGGTTTATTCCCCATGACTCGGCAGAGGCTATTCGTTCGACTCTTCTTCTTCTTTCTCCTTCTCCTCAACCTCTACTATTCAACTTTCTTCTTATGGCAGAGAAATAACTTGAGTGCAACAAACTCATGTCCTTCCTTTCGTAAATATTGTCTTTTTTCCATTTTCTTTTTTCTTTCTGTATCCGCTGTAAAACTTCAAAGATTTTCATTTATATGTGCACGTATTTAAATTTACACAAGGGCAAAGACATTTAAATCATTTGTTTATTTGTTATATTTTGTCTCTTTTCATAATAACGTCTCTTATTCAGATATTTATAAATGGATTGGAGTTAAAAGCAAATGACGTAAAACAGACGTTCTGTTCGATCTCGATCTGTTCTCTTATTGTTATATCTTTAACGAGATGAAATATATGTTATTTCTACTCTACGAAGAAAGAATGAAAAAAAAAAGAAAAGAAAAAGAAGAATTAGAAAATGTTATTGATTAATAAAGATCGATAGCATAAATGACCCCAACGATAAAAATGGAAATTTTTATTATATATTATTACAGGTCGACATTATCGTGTCGGGAAAGAACTCATCTTGTTTTGTTGGTTATAATCATGCCAGTGGCGATAAGAAAGTGCGTTTAAAATTGTTATGTCAAGCGCGATTTATTAAATCGAAGAGTAGGATAAATTCGAAGTCTAAGCGACTCTAAGCGAGAGTGCAATGTTAAAAGTTCATCGTAATTTTCTTGGATATTCTTCACTAGCTCAGTCTTTTTCATAACTACGGCAAGTTTCTTTCTACGAAAGTTAATATCCTTTATTCTCGACGAGTTTTGCGTTTGAAAAGATAATTCTCGATTTTTCAGTTTAAATCCCTCGATTTCGTTCGTCAATCTATTGTTACTCTCTCGCCAATATATTATATCCTTCGTAATTTTCTCGAGACGTTCTTTCTCAATATCCAACAGTTTCTCATATCGCTGAAAATTTTGTATTCGTTATCGATTTTATTCGCTCGAACATACAAAAAAATTTGTTAAAAACTCACATCTGCTATGGCACGTGTATTCCGTTCGATCTCCTTATACTCTTTTCTCGGACTTTTCACAATTGAAAATTCCCTCAAGTATTTTTGTAATTCTTTCGTTATCTGAATTATAAAATATGAAAATAAAATAATTGAGAATATTATATACAGAGATAAATATTACGATCGTTATATATATATATATATATATATATATATATATATATATATATATACACTTACTAACCTTGACCTCGCTAATGATTTTCAATTCCTCTTGAAGATATTTCAATGTGTATCGTAGACATTCATGTCGGCATTTTTGATAAGATATTTTCTTCCTTAAATTAACAGACTTGATGATAGCCGTCAACTTTTGTTTATCAGCTTTCTTGATTTCTTCGTTCGTTGAGAGAAATTCTCGACGTGATATCAAAACAACATCTGTGAAATCATCGAGACCTTGGCCACGAATAGGTACTTCGACTTGTCCCATCTTCATTACCAGTTGTATCTCTCTGTCCTCGACGTACTGATAAAATTCTATTTCTTGTTTATCCAGTTCCGCTTTTGATTGGTATAACTTATTTTGCACGGCTAGTTTGTTCCTATGATAGAATGCCAAAGTTTGCTCTGCTTCGGCCAATTCCACAACACAGCATCTGACCTTCAATATTTCGCGAATTTGTTATCGACGAAACCTGTTTGTACATGGCAACATCTTTCTTTATTTAAAAAAAAAAGAAGATTTGAATTTTTATTAACGATTCAATACATATGCCAAAATAATCAAAAAGTGATCACATTGTATGCTTTGTTCTGATAAATTGAATAATTAATCGATTTTTTATATTTTCGATAAGATGCATAGTTTCGAAAAACGTTTATTCGAACGAATCGATGTGATAATACAAATAGACGTTTACCTTATATTTTCAAAATGACGAAAAATTCTAATTTCTAAATGATTGACGTAATAATGCAAAGACTTTCTAATCTTACCTTCATCTCAATTTCAATCTTCAATCTTCTTAATTTACACATAGTTTTCCAATGAGTATCATCTATCAACGATAAAACGTTATCTGGCATCGAGTCGAGAGCCTGAAGACTTCGAAGAAAATTCGTACACTCAATCGGTAATATTTCGGATTTTTCATTGGTGATTACACACTTTCCGAGTTCCGTTAGATACGTGATAGATGTGCAAGCAAGATTACCGATCCTCGGTCTTTTCTTGTAATGCCTAAACAAGTGTTCGATTTTCATTTGCTTCAGTTCACCAAACTCACTACGAAACTTCCCTTCGAGAGCTTTATCACGTTTAACAAGACTTTCGTATCGATTTTTCAACTCGTTAACGATCGTTTCAAAGATCGAGCAATCTTGCGCGAGTCTTTGAACCTTATTCGTGATACCAGCGACTTGTTCCTTCTTAAAGCGTGTGATTTTAGCATCCGTGTCGCATATATGATGATATCTTCTTATCTCACGAAGTCTTAAAAGTTTCTCTTGAAGAATCGAAGAATCCATGGCTATCTTAATTACCTCAAAATTCTTTAATTTCTCATCAAAGGACATAAAGCTCTTGGTTATCTTATCTAAACGGACCTACGAATGGATCTATTAGAAGATTGACTATTGATCTCGAAAAAATGAATCGAGAATAAATAATCACTGACCCTTTGTTTCCTTTATTTCCGTTTCCAAAATCGATCGGTACTTTTCCCGTTCCGATCGCAAACGTTCCATTTTAATTTTATACGATTCGAGAGATTTTATATCTTCCGGAGTAAACTTGAAGAGTGGTTTGCTTTCCAACAGACAAGTTGGTTTAGGAATATCTTTTTTTATTTCATCCTCCCATCTGAAAGAGTTTTATGAATAAAAAAAGAAAAGAAAATAAATAAATAAAAAGAAAGAAATATTTAATTTCAAATAATTCTCTTTGTTATAATCAAATTATTCGTTCCTAATCCTTACCTAAGTTCTAAGACACCGTCCATCATCTTTTCTAAAGTTTCCGTATAAAAATCGTAATCCTTCGAATAAAATTTTAAATTACGCTCCTTGAAATTTTCTTCCTCGTCATGGATAGATTCGTTTAGTGAATGAAAGTAAGGTATAGCCGACACCTCGTTGTTCGTAATCGTAATGACATAATCGGGTATTTCGGAATGATGCCAAATCGGTATTATCGAGGGCACGATCGTACACTTTTTGTCAAACATCAAATTTATCTCTAAAGCACAACGTTTTAATCTCTCTTCGTGTTCCTTCGCCGTTTCCATTTCTCGTTCTTTCAACGATCTCATTTCATCGAAACGTTCGTTGAAATGATTCTAAATCGACAAACAACGTTTATTGATAAAATCGCGCGACAAACAAAAGAAAGAAAAAAAAACAAAAAATGTTTGATTTACTAACTGGAAAGGTAAACACAATCTTGTTTATATTTCGTGCGTTTATTTAAAAAAGTATATCATCAGTTTCAAAAATATCATCGAGAGAGAGAGAGAGAGAGAGAGAGAGAGAGAGAGAGAGAGAGAGAGAAAGAGAGAGATCAGGTTTAATTTTCGCCTTATACTAGATTGGCTAAAAAGAAACTTTTGATACAAAATTGTATGTTAGCAACATTTCACGTAATTCGTGCAAAGAGGATGACGTTTATAATTCAAATAAACAGTTAATGGACTGCAAAATTTCCGAACTTAACTATCTGTTGGTTTAGAGAAATTTGTATCAGTACACAGTACTAGCGATGCGTGAATTTTTTTATAAAATTCGATGAAAATATAATGCAAACGTATCAGAGACTAATAAGGTCATATATATCGTGAACAAGTGTTCAAATGGCTTAATGCCTTTTTAAAAGACTGATGACAAAATCAAAGGAAAATGTTCAAAAATGAGAACTTTAGTACTATCAAATCAACATTTAAGTACTATCATAAAGAGTTCGTTGTGTTGTGTCAAACATTGCAAACAGGTGAATACTTCATCATGACAATGCTCCTTTCATTGTCTTTCTCCAAAGATCATTTTTCATCGGTTCCCGAATTTTTAATTAGAAAGAATATTCTAGTTGTTCTGCAGACTTATTTCGTTTTTCATCCAAACTGAAATTCAACTCGAAGTGTTATTATTATGGTAATGCGAACAGCATCCAAAAGACTGATTAGATAGATATTAAAGGTCAAGGAAATCAAGCTTTCGGGAACATCGATAAACACGACTAGATCTTAAACGTTTTTAACTCTTTATTTAGCGAGAGAAAGTTTCGGAAAACTAGCTGGAGAGTATATAGTTATATAGAGTATATAGTTAATATGAGTTATCTGTTTAAAATTATAAAATTTATAATAAATGTTTAGAACAAATGATAGAACCGGAGTTCGAAATTAGTATTTAATAAATGATTAAAATCAATGAAAGCCTAGTTAATTTTATTGCGGTGAAATAAATTTTTCGGATTGCATGGTACCATTAATTTTTTAATAAAAACTAATTAATCTCTGACTAATTTCTAATTAGTGTTAGAATGATATTTCAAGAGAATATTTATTTTAGTGTAAATAAAGTTTATTTTCTTAACGCGCAGGTTTCAATTAATTTTTGCCAATACAGTAGTCGACACGTGGAATAAAAGTAACAATTTGATGATAAATTTTATTATATCCTAAGCACGTTTCAAAAATATTTGCAAATATATTTCAGGTATATTAAAAATATAAAAAAACTACTATTTAAATTTTATTTGTCAACTTTTACATATAAGAAAAACGATGTTTTTTCTATTTTTTACTATTCTTTTCAACAAAAGGCGTATTACTACATCATCTGACATCAAGGTGATAATAAAAATTAACGAAAATATTGTGTCATGTATCAGATAAATTATTTATCTTCTTACTACCTATTAATTTTCTTTAAGTTATAGAGTGTTATCTAAACAAATTTCATTAATGCTTTCAATATTAATAAGTAATGCATCTCACTGATTGATTAAAACGTATCAATCACTGATTTCTAAAAAGTCTATCTAAATAAATTTATTTGTAATTAAATTCATCGTGGAAAAATCAAATGAAGCTCTCGAATTATCTCGAAGAGATAATACTGTATGTACTAATATAACAAGAGTGAAAATTAAACATACGAATCTACCAAATGAGTGCTTAATAAAAAGAAAAAACATACATAAAAATTTGAATGACAAAAATGTGAACATAATATACAACAAATATAAAAAAAATTCCAATTAAAAATAATTCCATTACTTTTTTGCGACACCCCATATAAAGCTGTTATCTTAAAATGATGATTGCGAATAATTTCGATTATATTTTTTAAATCAGTCACCTAAATATATATCCAAGAATAGTTCTTTAAACTTTTTAGGCATCGAAACGTTTGTTGCACAATGATTTCATCTCACGTGCTTCGTCATATTACCACTTACCATCAATAAATACTCTCGACTTCTAATAACGCTGATTTTATCGAAGCGATTGAGAGATAAATCTCGCGATTGTTTTAATTGATGAGTCAATTTAATTGTCTCATTTTTAATCCATTTATGAGTGCTCGTTCCTGATAAGAGTAACCTTTCGTCACTGTTCACCGATTCATAAAATCGTTCTATCGTGTTAAGTTCGTGTCTCATGTTTCTTTCGATCATTACTTTATCCGCGTTTTCATCATTTAAAACAATATTTTCTGAAGATTGATATTCCTCTAGTCTAATCGAGATAAAATGTATGTTCATTTTGTTGAAAAAAAAAAGAAAATAGAAAAAACAAAGATAAAATTATATTACACATACCTGGAAATGGTATCAAGTATTTCCATCGAGTATCCTTCCGATGTTCGAAAATCATCTATATCTGTGTCAACTATACTCAAGGGATAATTTTTAACAATAATTTCGTTAAATATGGATCTAAGCTGGCAAGCCTTAACACGCTCACGATCCCAAAATGTTTTCCTTAAGTATCGACAAATTTTATTCCGTGCCTCGATTTCTTCGTCGTAAAGTCTTTCCAATTCTGCACGTTCCAATCTGGACCTTTCAATTTTATATTTTCTATATTCCACGTCCAAATCGTAGGAGGATATTGGTAAACGTGCTTGTATCGGTTCTTTTTCGTTCGAATCAAGCAAAAGTTTTATTTGGCTTTTCAATTTGTTTAATTTTAAGAAGATCGTACGTCGAGCTGACGTTCCTTCTCTCGTTTCTTTTTCCCATTGAATTTTTTGAATATTCTCCAAATAAGTGTCTCGTCCTTCATTGTAAAATTTATTGTCGGTTTTGAAAACAACGTCGAAGAAATTCAAGAAACGTGAGTCTGCTTCGATCGAGAACGTTTCTATCGATTGGACGTAATGACGACTGAAAAAAAAATGGAAATAATCGATATCCGAGATCAAAGTGACGTTAATAGTGTGTGTGTGTGTGTGTGTGTGTGTGTGTGTGTGTGTGTGTGTGTGTGTGTGTGTGTGTGTGTGTGTGTGTGTGTGTGTGTGTGTGTGTGTGTGTGTGTGTGTGTGTGTGTGTGTGTGTGTGTGTGTGTGTGTGTGTGTGTGTGTGTGTGTGTGTGTGTGTGTGTGTGTGTGTACCATAATGTATTTGCTATCAGATCGCCATTTTTTCCAAGCGATACGATCGTTTCATTGATTGTCCTGGCTGACCTAATACCGCGTTCGTTTCTATGATGAGCCATAAAAATGGCAAGTATCCTTCGAATATTCGTATTATCTCTTATCACGATCAGACCGTCGTATCCAAAAGTTATGATATGATCACGATCTACGTATACTTCAATATTTTTTAATTGATGCATCGTCGGCAACGCTTCCGTTAGAACGAGATCGTTAAAATCACACTGAAATGTGACATTTGTGTATTGTACATTTGTACGGTTTGAAAATATTATATATATTTTTGGTTTTTTCTTTTCTTTCCTCAACAAATATCGTCCTGATACCTTTATCTCCATTCGATGCAATTGTTTGGACAAATATGGTACACCTATAATATCTACGTTTCTTCTTGGACCATATTGTAAGGATTTAAAATGATTTAACAGATTTATTACACATTCTATTTTCTTTTCGATATTCTCTTTGACTTTGCATACGTACAATGTCAATTTATTTCCTGTCATAACGTTTGTCCTTGTCATAAGAAGAATCAAGATTTTGATAACGTCATCGTTTCGATCGTATATGAGGAAATCAGCTATCTGATCAAACGAATTGATATCTTATTATTGTAAAACTACGAACGAGTATTTATTATATGACGATTTACTTGGATATTTGTTGTGAACAAACCAACGAAACTCAAATCGCCATCGTTGATATTTTTACCAATAATAAATATACGTCCAACCGTAGAATTTGCAATTCCTATAAATTTTCCTTCGCTAGAGAATTTCATTCTATCTAATGAAATTTTGTCCAGATGAAAGCACGTTAAGATTTTCGGTTTATTCGTGGAAACATCGATAAACAAACAATTTCCTGTAATGCTGCTGGTGAATATTATCGACAAGTTCGGATGTGCCTTAATACAAACAACTGTTAGAAATATATAAAAAGAGAAAAATAAATATATGATTACTGTTGGTATTGTGATGAGTTATTTATTTTTTTAAATAAAATAAATGAAAAATGTAATCATAAAACTTGACTAACCTTGGCCGTGAAGTTTCAAAGTGAGCTTATTCTCAACCTGTCCTGTGGAGGAATCGATAATATTCAAATAATCAAATTGATCGATAGCAGCAAAATAAGATGATCGTGATGGTATCGTTATAAGCTCTTTGTATTTGACACCATCCGTATAAATAATATCAAAACGTGGAACATAATCGTGTAACATAATGATCTCCGTGATTTGTCCGGTTTCATCGTGAAGAAATAGACTGTCCCTTTGATTATGCGCTTTAGCTCGAACTGGTAGCTCACATTCGTTATTATTTAAAGACCATACCTTTTGTCAGGATTCTTTCGAATTCCTGATAAATGATTTTCTGTAAAACTAGAAAAACATCCGACAAAAACAATGTGCCAATTAAACAAATACATTTGAAATAATCTTTATCAGTTAAAAAAAAAAAAAAAAACTTGTTATTGGCATTAATATAAATGTGACGTACTGCGGTTTCATTTATTCGTGTATTAACGAGAAACAAGCCATCTTTAAAAGCAACAACGAAAGGAAAACGATTATCGTGCGTTGTAGATTTTGAATTTCCTTCTATGAGAACGTTTCGATTACTACCGTCGGCGCTTATCGAGCAAACATTGGAAAATTCGTCGCAGAGTAAGAGATTACCATCGTTTGTCCAACAAACGGAGGTTAGTTTGTTTCCGAGAGATTTGATTTCTATCGGATATAAAGTGACGATTTTCGAACACACACACATTCGATAAACGGCGAGTTTACCGGTGGTACGTGAAAATTGCGCTATTGCGTGAGGAGAAAATGGCGAACATCTACAAACACAACACGATGAGATAGACAAAATTATTATTCATGTGTCACAATTTCATTGTTTGCTTGTTTAATAGGTGAAAATAATTACGCGATCGTTTGAACGAAATCCTCTACTTTAGTATTTTTAACGAAAACTTTATCACCAGTTTGCCATAGCCAAACAATAAGTTGAAAATTTGGAAAACTTGTCAATCCTATAAAATAATCCGTACCGGCAAAGGTGCATGATAAATAACCATTCGTTTCTTCCATGTTCGTACAAGAAGAAATTTTATGAATTCTCGGATAAGTGAATATTCTAATAGTGGGATTAGATTGTCTATCTGCCACGGAAAACACCGGTATTGTCTGTAAAAGAGTTATATTCATCACTTGACTTGAATATGATCGAGTAGGATGCAACCCGTTTCACACGAATGAAAAAATGGAATGACTGTGA
This sequence comes from Dolichovespula sylvestris, assembly GCA_918808275.2. NCBI lineage: Eukaryota > Metazoa > Arthropoda > Insecta > Hymenoptera > Vespidae > Dolichovespula > Dolichovespula sylvestris. The sequence goes on from OU964982.1 coordinate 976,370, forward strand.
AAAGGGGCAACGAGAATTTATCGAAGCGAAAAATTAAACTATATACGAAATTCGTTACCGTGTGTCCTGATAAATTCGATACGCCACTGCCTCTATTTTGATCGTCGAACAATTCGATTCTTTTCTCTCTTGTGTTCACGTCGATGAAACGAATGTGCAAACCGGAAGCTGTTGCGAGGATATCCTTTCCAACGAATACGAGATCACGAATCTCTCCGAATTTTACCCATCTAATCGTGGACACGAGAATTATTGACTATTTAAAACTGAAAAAAAACAATTAATATCGTGTTGATACCTACTTCGTTTGCATCGTTGTAAAATCCATTTTTCCAACTTTTTATATACAAAAATAACGTATTACTGTGCAAAAGATAATTCACTGAAGATATTGCGTCAAAAGCGTTCTCATGTTCTAACTCCTCGTTCTTTGGTTGCTTAGAAACCTCCGGGTCGGTCATCGATTAACGGGAAGAGACAAAATTAAGTCTGAACCTTAACATTCGCTATTCTCGATCAAATTTCAGCAATTTTTACTTCACGGACATCGTATTTTCTTTCAATGTATTTTCATATCAAATTTTCATTTCCGTTAAATTTCGTTGAAAACGTTGCTACTGGTTTCGCTGGTTGATCCAAATTTCTTACTTTTTCTTATGAAAATATATTCGTTCGTATGCAATATTATTCTCTCATTTTACGACCGAAATACTTACGTGAAACTTTTCGTTGATTTGACATAGTCCGGCGAAAGAGTACGATGAAGCATGATTTTTCTTTTTTTTTTTTTTTTTTTTTTTAGTCAATCTCGTAGAAAATTACACATTTCAATTTGAATCGCGTCAATTTAATCGTTAAGGGGGTAAACCACCCTGAGACGTATAAAAATAAGTAAAATTCATGAATCTTTTTTTAGAGATAATTACTAAATGAAAAATTCTAATTTTTTTTGAAATTTGAAAATCGTAACTTTCAGTTTCGTATTACAATCTTTTTAAGTCAACGTGTTATAAAGTGGCGGAGTTATTCGTTTGTTTCAAAATCTCACTTTCTGGTACGTCGATTGTTGGCCGACATTATTGCAAAGAATTGAAACATCTGAAGTGAAAAAATCCGACTGAAATGTATAATGTAACGTAAGAATTTTCAATTATTACAGAAGTGGCAGCAATTTGACATGAAAAAATCTTTTTTTACTAAACAAAAAAAAAGAACAACTTCAAATGTTAATAAAACATTACATAATTGAGATATTGAGAAAGAATAAATCGTTAAGTACATTGTAACAATACTTTACGTAGAATATTTTCTTCGTATTTGAAGAAAATTGGACGTATAATAATGTAGACTTTGTCTGGGCCAGTTCGAAAAGTATAGTTTCAAGAAAAACATGAAAGAGGTCTTAACGATATATTTCGTTTCTCTAAACATTGTTATAATATCTCAAAAATGTCAGAATGACGAAAAATTTTTTCGACACTATGTTCAATATATTGGAAACATTGAGAAAATTAAATAAAAAAAAGAAATACAAATAAAGTAATCGGTTTTTTCGAATCGCCAGAAGTGGTTTAGCCCCATTAATCATTAATAAACAAAAATAAATCCAAATGGTCAAATCAAGTGCTCATGGTTATTGTAAACAATAACGCTGCAAAATATATGCGAGTAATAGAGGTAAGTGTGTCGTTGGATCGATGAATTGTGGGAGGTTCGACAGATAGTAGGACCGTTATCGAGAGTATCGTTCAGTACATAATAATGGGCCAACACCTTTCGACTCGACAATTTTCTTCGTACGAATTCGAATAGAATTTTCTCATTGACACCAAACGTTCTATATTTTTTGGTAGCACCTTTTCCTTTTCGCTCACGTGATTGACAAAAAAAGAAACAAAAAAGAAATTCCAGAACGAACGAAGAAAAAAGTCACGTGGACGACAACGTTTCTGGAACGAAAGGAGAAAGAAATTTCAAGTATGCGTCAGTATGAAAGACAACGAAGAGTTTTAAGTTCGATGGCAAGAAGGCTGTTGAGACCAGTAACCTAATAAAACGGTACGTTTCTACCCCTTCCTAATGTCCCTGACTTATATAGTCGAACCGAACGTGATGATTTTTAATTCACTACCATTTATCGAGCTGTGCACAATGACTCTTACATGTATTTTGTGAGTTTTCTAATTCGGTTCAGTTTTTACTCGTGTTCCTTGACTTGGTTGAGTTCACTTTCTTGGGATATTCGAGCGAGCAAGAAGACAGTTGTGGAAGGGTGAGATTATTATTATATATTTTTCTTAATTGGTCTTTCTCGTATTTCTGAAAAATGTCTATGCCTGTAAAATTGATCAATATCAAGAATTTGGACACCAAAAAATGTTAGAGGTTATAGAATGTAGAAAATTTTTTGTGTAAATAATTATTTATTTCTAAATATATCTAATATTCATTAGATCCAAAATGTTATGTCTAGTTGATATTAACGTTTGAAAACTCGGCACGTTTCGTGAAATAGTTTGGTTAAAATTAATTATTTTTTGATTCGCTAAAAATAAATCGATTTAAAAAGTTTACGTGATATTATTTACAGTTGACAATAATTTATTACGTTTCATATAAATAAAGAAAAGAATATTATTTTAAATTACATAAATTTAATATAGTTCTTTTTTATATGATAATTCTTTATAATTAGAACGTATATGTTATATGTAAACCGTACACATATAATTACTATCGCCATGTTCTTTGTAAGCACAGTCTCCTAATATTTTTATTTTTTACATTAAAATATTATTATTTTAATTTTACTACTACTATATTTTATTAGTTTTATTACTTTATTAAATAATTTTACAATATTATTTTATTCATTCATTTGATTTTTACATTTCAATTTTTCACGAAATATTATTCAAATATAATCTTAATATTAATATAAATTAATAAATTTAATTTTAAATATTAATATAATAATGCAGTTATTAACGCGTGATCGGGACGTTTAAATCTTGACAAAACAAAGTAAGGTATTATTAAGGAAAAGTTATTCGCTTAATTATCTTTCGATTAATAATAATAATTTTGCAGATTTTTTAAGGAATAATTTAGCGATAAAAAATCATGTTTTCATTTTACTTCGATAATAATACGTTTGAATACCATTGTATTTAATTATTTTCCAAAAAAGAGCAACGTCCGCTACTTATTACCTATGCACGACGTTCAACAGGATATTTTGTATTCAAGTGGAGAAAATCAGCATCACTTAGGAGTCTCCTCGCGTGACACTTTCATGTTCTCGTGCTTCCCCACTTCCTATTAATATGGCGCGACAGGGTGAACATTAATACCGGTTAATACGATAAACAAATTTAAATTTCTCAATTCGCTTTCAGCAGATCGACCGGACATGAACAGTATCAAAATGACATCGTTAAATGAACAAAAGTGGAGAATTTTGAATATGATTGGGATTGTATTGTTCTTAATTGGTTCGGTTGTTTCTTCGGAACAGACCGAAATGGTGCCATCTAATCATAAAAATGTATCTGCTACATTGAACCTAATGCCAGAAGCTAGAAACACCGAAGATCAGGATTCTAAAAATCAAACAATTCGCACTGCAGACATCGACTTGACAACGGAACGATATTCGATTCAATATTCTCCGAATGTCAGTAAGGATTCGAAGAAAGTAAGAATACCTTTAACCTCTACGTCAGCCGGTAATTATCACGGCTTGAGAAACCTCAAAATTTTCTTGAAGAAGGACACTTATCTCGAAGCATTAGAACATTCACATACCAGTAAAGATCCAAAGGAAGGTGTAGTACACGCGGATGTTAAGCCGATAAGATCAAAACTTAAGAGACGAGAATACGTTCAAGGACCAGTTTATAAACCTGAGACGGAATACGGTGCTCCTAAAGAACCTAACACGATTTATGGTTCACCAAATGATTTGGGAAGTTCTTCGAAGGCGACGAAGAATTTTTACAGTTCATCAAGTTCTAATAGTTTTTTCCCTAAACCTGCGGATAGTTACTTGTTGCCTGATCAATCTTCGATAAACTTTAATGATTACTCTGCTTATCCTAATAGTCCTCAAAACTCTTACGGTCCGCCTCAAAGCAGTTATGGTACACCTCAAAATAACTACGGTCCACCTCAAAACAATTACGGTCCACCTAGTCACACATACGGAGTACCTGCTCATTCACAACAATTTGATGAATTGCCTTTTGGAAATTCGTACATGTCGCATCAGCAAGGTGAGGTGAGAGGTACCGTATTACCGAGATAAAGTGTACTTTTTATTTTTCTTTTTTATTACTTTCTATGGCTTATTAATTTCGATGATTGTCATAAATTTCGGAAAGAAAAAAAAAATAAATAAATAAATTTCTTTGTTCAGGATACGATAGTTCAGCCGGTATACCTTATGAACACTCCAGTTCGTCTCTTATCGAGTTTCCTAGGATAGATCTTTCCTGGCCATTCGCTTTAAAATTAAATGCCTTCACCCTCGCGAAGATCTTACTGAAATTGGTACTCTTCAAGATGATCGTCAAATTCATCGCCGTTATTTGCTTGTTGCTCTTCATACCCAAATTAGAGATTATCAAGAAGCCCAATAAGGACGAGGCCGAGGAAGAAGGTCGTGTTCTCTTTTCTTGTAAGTCCACGTTCCTTCTCAATATAATCTCGAGTTAATCTCCTTTTATCCACTGGCGTGTTACGCGAACGAACGAGTCATACTTGCCTCTGATTATGTAATCCATGAACGAGCGTTCATCCGTAAATTCAACCGGTTAGGATATTCAATCTTGCGGTTATACGGACTATCTTACAGATTTATTTTCGAGCGAACGCGGAGGTCGTGTTAACCTTGATTAATTGCAAATGCATTTTTCGAAATATATAGAGCTTTTCTTTTCTTCTTATCGATCTTACCTTGGAATCGAAGATGTTCCAACATATCCAATATATTTTATTTATTACTTTTATTTTTCCATTCGTTTTCTTTTCAGCCGGCACGGCCTGGGAACGATTGAACCTTTTAACCGAAGTGGTAATGAACTCCGTTGAAAAGTATACGGCGCAAAATGAAGGTAAAAACTACGAGGCGAGATCGAAAAACGACGAGGATTGCACGACGATAATGTGTCGTTTTCGAAGAACGTTCCTTTATAAGGAATCTTGGAAGGATTACGTAGAATTGTTTAAAAGTTACCTATTGGAAGAGAAGGAAATTGTTGAAGGGAAACGACTATCCAAACGATGATTAATATAATCGTTAGGAGGCATCGATCACAACGCGTTGTCAATGGTACCTAATTTATACATTTTTCGATTATTTATTTACTTATGTATTTATCGATTTAATTATTAGGTTATCTTAATAAACTCAACCATCTCATCGTTCATGTGTGTGCGTGTGTGCGTGTATGCGTTCGAGATAAATATAAAAAATCCGATACGCTCGGATCTCGCTTAGCATAATAAAAAATTATAAGATTATTCGGAAATAAAGCAACGTCTTTTTCTATCCCTCCCTCCCTCCCTCCCTCCCTCCCCCTCTCTCTCTCTCTCTCTCTCTCTCTCTCCCCTCTCTTTTCTATTTCTAATACGATTTATCGACCAGTTGATGTAAATCCAAGCACGAGGAATGAGTATCGTCGTTCCCATATCATTTTACATGCTCTCTACGCAGTTAGCTCAATGGCAGTCTCGATGCGATCACCTCAAGCTTTTTCAGGTGGGGATAGCTCCAGGGAATAGGTTATAAACGTCGTAGCGGAGTATAGCGCCGTGTCAGTCTCATTTCAATAACCATCTGAAAGCGAGCTGCAACGGTAAACCGAATCGGATAATAAACATCTTGTACAAAGAAGTCGATCATTGAGAACACAATGCAACTAGCTTTTGTATTGGGTGAGTCGATTAACGAGAGAAACTTGACCAAGCTTGCATGTATACGCTTATAACATATTGGAGATTTGATAAATTTGATAACAATAGACTCCATAAGTAGGACCTATGATTTCATTAGAAACATTTTTGATGAGAGCAATTAAATCGTATAATTGAGAAAGTAATACACGATAGATTAAAAGATCATTAAAAAAGTATACCTCGATGAATAATCTTTTATTTATTTGTTCAACCAATGATCCCAATTTCTTTTTTCTTTGAAAGTTACTTACCTTAATTGTTAAATTTGTTCAGTTCGCGAATAAATTTTCTTTTCTTTTCAATTTTACGTTTCGTAAGACCGTTACACGGTTATTCTTATCTCGATTGTCTTCTGACATTTTTGTCGCGTTGAGCGATGCCCCAAAGGCAAAAGGAATTGGCCGAACCGTAAAAGTCCTTGAGCGAAGCGACTATACTAATCAGGCCGTACAAAAGCAGCCGCGATGATCTCGATCCAAGACTCGATCCTTGATTTCAATGAAGGAGTAATCATCCAATAAAAGTACGAATTAAGGCCAGACAGCTCTTCACTTTCGACGGCATATCACCTTCAATGCTTTTTCGTAACGTCGCGGAGTTTAGCGAGAAATATTTTGGAAAAAATAGTGTGATTTCCGTAATATCCGTGATCGTTATTATCCTTTTATTATTTAATCAGCACTGGCATTCGCCATCATGTTCGCGTTCAGCGAACGAACGACGGCCTTTCCGACCGATACGAAGACAGGCAGTCAAAAAGAAATAAAGGAGCCAAAGGACATAAAGGAATCTGCTGCAGCATCTAAGGATGTGAAGGATGCTATAAAGGCTGCCAAAGAGGCGAAAAAGAACAAGAAAGATTGCGCGAGAGAATGCGGTACTGTTTATGATCCTATTTGCGCTCATGATCCTACCGAAGCCAATATTAAGCCCAGGACCTTCGGTACACAATGTGCTATGGAAGTTCACAACTGTGAAATGGGATCGAGTGAGTATATCATGAATTTAATTCATCATTTTCTTTTTTCATCTTCTTCTGTTTCTTTTTAATTTCGACAAATTTATTCTATTTCTTACGAAAAAAAAAAAAAATATATGTTATGATCCAAAAACTTAACAAATTTATTTTCTTTTGATCGATCGACAGAATTGGCCATGAAGAGCAAAGGCGAGTGTCCTGGATCTGGTGGAGTGAGATTGTCATAAAATGAAGATGATTGAAAATGTCATTTCCTGTATTTCGATATGTGCCAGCACTATAAATTTATTATTAGTTTTTAACTCCCCTTTCGAGCTTACGCTTCCTTAGAAGCTTTTTATTGTCATCCATGCCCGTCATTATTGTTGACGTTACATTATTGTTATTTAACAATTTATATTACATAATATGTATGTATATCTCGTAAAATGAATAATATATAATCCTAATATCCAACAATGACACGTTTATACCACTTAGAAATTATATTTTACGATTCGTGAAAATGAGGCGTAGTTGTTAGATGTACAGTAAGAGCATATAGCGAGTATCATAAACGAGTCATTTTAGAATGACGATTATTTTTACGAGCACGGACGATCATGTCCGTGCTCATTCAAGCCTATTGTCTGTCAATCTTCAACGTAATGAGTGTTTACCTCTCTTATTAATAAACACTCTAATGAGGATGTGACCGACACGATGATGGATGATGACCAACCTCGATCTTTAAAGGTTCATTCTTTGTCCTCGCGACAATGCCGCGTGGATCGTCTCTCGTAAGAATGCTCGTTACATTCTTAAGGATCCTTCATCTGTTTACTTTATTATTATACTGTGAAACAAGCGTCTGTCCGCAAAATTGGAATACTTGTACAGATTCTGATCTTCCTCAATCGTCGAAGAGCTCGGATATTCTTCTCGAAGACATTGAAAGTCGATTGTCCAGTCTCGAGAGAAGACTCAGGGCTGTCGAACAACCAGGTGAGTTTAAAACGCACAAATGATCTAATCAAATTCCACGGACATGTTGTATATCATCGAATCGTTTAATTCTACGTACAACCCGAAAAATTACATGCAATTGACAATGAGATATTTCAATTGTAATTTTTCATCGAATTATTGCCTAGAGCTGTTGAATTGAATTTTCTTTTTTTTTTTTTTACCGTGATATACTCATATTTGAGTTCAGTTTGGCAAATTGGTACATCGTACGAGGATTGGGAAATTTGTGCCGAAGGACCGTGTAAGTGCGTGCCGGAAACAAAATCTCTTTCCTGTTGGAGATATGGATTGCTCGATGTGCCTCCTTCCCAAGTGGTTCCTAATGATATTTTAAAATTGTAATGAGCTCTAATAAGGAAATATAGTTAAATAACATCTTAGTTGAGATAAGTGTCAGTCTAACGTTTTACGTTTTAGAGACTTGGGAAGTAATCAAATGACGGCGTTACACAGAGATACTTTCCTGGATATGACGCAGCTAAACCAATTGTGAGTGTGTGTTAGCCGTAAGACGCGATCGATACGTAACCGCAGAACTGGATTAAACGAGTTTTAAGCTTTACAGAGACTTGAGCGGTAACTACATCGAGCATCTGCCACTGAATCTGTTTTTTTCCTTGCACAGCGCCGTACATCTTAGGATTAGCAAGAACTTATTGAGGGAACTGCACCAAAATCAATTTGTTAAGGTGCGGAATCTGCGTATTCTGTGAGTTCGTTACGTTTATCGACGATATTTCAAAATACATTTTCAAAAACTATAAGAATTGATAAGAAAAAAAAAAAACGTCATTTATCATAGTTTGTCAGATATCTGAGCTTAAACAATTAAAGCTTGACAATATTTAATCATTCAATTATTTGATATAATGGCAAAAGTTCGAAGGTTTAAACATTTATATTTTTCTTTTACCAGCGACGTATCCTCGAACAGACTGCAAACTTTACCAGAGAGTTTGTTCATAGCTAATAACGTCCTAGTATTACTTGACTTTTCCAATAATCTCATATCGTATTTGCCGAGTGGCACTTTTCACGGATTGAAAACCTTGGAGGAGCTTCTTCTTTCGCACAATCGTCTTTCCACCCTTCAAAGTGGCGTTTTTCGTGACCTAGTTAATACAAAGTGCCTGAAACTCGACGACAATCGATTGGATAAATTGCCGGCTGACATCTTTCATCAACAGATCTCTTTGGAGGAATTGAATTTGAGGGGGAATCTATTAACCGAAATACCAGATAATCTGTTTTCCTCGCTGGAACGATTGTTAACGCTCGAGCTATCCAGCAATAGATTGACTCATGTAAATACTTGATCCATAAAAAGTTTCTTATCATTACTTTGTTATTTTTCAGCTCGTTTTCTTCTCTTAAGGTGCGGATACATTAGCAAGTAACTTATGACATTTCTTGAGAGAGCAATTTGCAGGTGTGTGTGTACACTTGTACGCAAATTTTGACGCAACTCACTCTCTGCAATAATTCGTGAGAATGATCTTTGAATTTCTTGCTTAATAAATGTCGGTGGTATCTACGTCATAAGCTTAGTTCTGTTCAAAATGTCAGCTCGACAGGTTAGATATACTGCTGCATCAATATAATAGCTATTTTAAAACGAAAAATCGAGGCGAGAGATTGGATATTAAGAACATGCGAGCTCGATGTTTATTTTCGCTGCTATTAAATACATTCGAAAGATTTCTCAACGCACTCTGTTTCTTCCTTATTTCGTTCTGGTAATTTTTGCTTTTTTTTATATCCCTAAGTTCGGGATAACCTTTTATATCTAAAACCTAAATACTTCTTTCTTTTCCCAACACTTTTTCTTCGTCATTCTTAGTGCACGAACTCTCACAAAATACTTTGGAACTCATTGGAAGTTGGAGATTGTTGTTCGAAAAAAAAAAGTAAAAGTTTACATTACACATTGTTTCGCTATCTGAAAGCTATTACGACAGGTCATTTCAAATTGCCAGCCATTGTCTCAGACTTGTTTACACACACCACGAGAATCGTTCTCGCAAAAATGTTGTGTTATTTGCTAGTCTATCCGCACTTTTACAATACCTTTCTCTACATTCTGATTAAAAAGCGTTCTTAACGTTAATAGATTCGTCCGTTGGCATTTGATGGATTAGTGGCACTGAAAGAACTGCAGTTGGGACAAAATTATATAAAAACATTGACACCAGGATTATTCGATAATGCTAACTCTTTGGAAAGGCTGGTTTTATATGCCAACAGTATAGAGGTCCTATCAAAAAACACATTTCGCGGATTAAACAATTTAACTTCACTTTATCTACATTCCAATCGTTTGAGACTCTTGCATCCAGATTTGTTCAAGGACACTCCGAATCTACGAAAACTGTCAGTAACGTTATTTGATGTTTTTATCATAGTATTTAAAAAATGGAGAAAATGCAAATTGATTATAAATTGAAAATCAATTAAATGTCTTTTTGTTAAGAATAATAGAAAAGAAATATATTAAGAAAGGTTTTATGATTTCACGTGGCAAATATTTTAAGAGAACGAAATGAAACACCCGAATTCCAATTTAATTGGAAGTTTAATGATTTTTTCTTTTTCTCGTGGAATATCCCGTATATTTTTAATTAATTTGTTACTTTAATCATTTATCGTGAAAAAATCTTAAACAAGTATAAGCCTAAAGTTAATAATAGTGAAACTGATCATATAAAGTCACAATTTGTTAAACATGATATTGCTAATCAAGTTGCTGATCTGTTAGATGCCCATCTGGATCAACTGATCTAATATCTTTCGATTTTCTTTTTTATAGAAATTTATACAAGCTGATATACCAAAAACATTTCGAAATTTATAAGAACTGTAAGCGAAAATTATAAACGTCATTAACCAAATAACACCTGAAATGTTACAAAATATACAAAGAACTATGATTACATGATGTCAATTGTGCATACAAGATAATGATGGACACTTTGAACATTTATCGAATTAAATAAATTATAATATTATTATTTTTCCTTTATTATAAATTAATTTTAAAGCTTTTGTTTTCAATTAGCACCCTTAATAATGTAATAATAAAACTTATTGTAAAATTGTTTTGTATATACTGCATATTTTCATGGCCTCTTAAAATAATTTACATTTGAAAGTATGTACTGTAGATCACATACACCATTAAAATATCTAATTAATTAATTAAAAAAAAAAAAAAAAAACAAGAAAGATGTTCCATAAAAAAAAAAAATTCAAAAACAGTCATTGAATTTTCGATTTAAACGAAAGTCGGACGTTTTATTTTCTACTCTTAAAATATTAGACAGATAAGATCATAAAATTTTTGTTGATATATTTATTTTCTATTTCTCCTAACAAAGGATATATTCAATTGGCCCTTAATTTACAACAAATGAACATTTTCAGATTACTCGAGGCCAATTATCTATCCTATTTACCAGCAAAGATCTTAGATGGTTTATTGACAATTCGACAGCTTCGATTGGAACGGAATCCTTGGCATTGCGATTGTTCGGCCGCTTATCTGGCAACGTGGTTACAAAGGAGATATTTAACGATCACAAATAGTTCCAGCATAGGCGAGATTAATATCGGTGATAATTCGAAATCTTGGGAATTTGGGGCTGGAGTTATATGTAGAGGTCCTGGTGCTATGGGAGGAAAATTGTTATTACGATTAACGTTCCATGAACTTTGCGAGGGTCAATGGGCTTCCATGAAGGGTCTGGTTCCAAGAGTACCGAAAGATTTATTAGGAATTTCTTTATCAAACATACTTGGCAAAGTTGCAGAAGTATAACGATAAATAGTTTTCTTTGATATTACTTTACTTGATAATTTTACGATTCCAATGATTCAAATCGAAATAATAAACGTTACTTGATATCTTTTTTTTTAAATAGATTAATAATAGTTTCTAATAAATTAAGAATTATATACACATTTCAATAGTTATCTATCAAAAATTATTTTTCTTTTTTACTTTCCCAGATATTATCATTTTGTTTATTAAATGTAAAAAATTCCAAAGATCTTCACATACACAAATTTCATTATAAATAATATTAGAGAATAAATTAAGTTTATCAAAAAATTTATTGATTTTATAATTAATAACAAAAACAAATGATTCTCTGACATAAATATCAATCATTGAGAATATTATTCATATAATTTATATATTATTTATGTGATGTACAAAGGGATAAAAGGTTCCAAACTAGCTAGTCGTATGTACGTGTGATGCGTGAGATATCCGGTGAACCAATGAACAGAGAAATGGAAGTTTCCAGGGCTTGCTAGTTGTATGTGTGTGGGTATGCGTGAATATGCTGATCGGTAGTGAACAAAGAAACGGAAGGTTCTAGCATTAATTAGTTGTGTGCGTTACGTATGAGACAAATTGGTCGACAGAGTGTGATTTGCTTTGCGAGGTGCGTATGTTTGTGAAAAGAAAAGAGGAGCGGAAATATTGGGAGAGAGATAGTAATATAAAAGGTGGTAAGAGCGAGTGTGCACCTCTCTTATTTCTATGGGTTTTTGAAACTTTTATCCCATATCCATACGATACTCTTCAAATTACTTTTCTCTTCATGTTGTTTTAATCCTATTTGTTAACTATCAATGCAGGTTGAGGGGTCGTTAACCCTAGGTACTGCTTGTCCTCACTCCTGGGAAATACATAATAAAAAGAAAAAAAAAAAAAACTGTGCAGCTCTCAGTTTTCGTAGGACTACGGTTGTTCAACACTACAACACTATTGTTCAAGTGTATGGGTTTTTGAAAGTTTTATCCCATTACTAAACCACACCCTCTCAAGCCATCTATTAACCACTTCATTAAGTTTATTGCAGGTTGTGGGATCTCTGGATCCTAGGTACTGCCTTCTCATCCCCCACTCAAGGGAAATCTAAAAAAAAAAGTGCAGCTCTCTGCTCGGACTCAGACTCTGCAGCGAAACAGCAATACGTCCAGTGAGTAACCTAACAGCAAAACAAGCGAGAATGACCGCGAATCAGCGTCTAGCAGTCGAATAAAGAACACTTCCTACTGTATTAATTTTGTTTTGTTTTGCATTTATTATAATATATTAATTACATTTCCTTCCATACTAAACCTATCATCAACGTTTTCGGAATTCCTATCTTTCTTTCGTCAGATGTCCTTTCGGAAGACTGACTAAAGAGATGAAATCCCACATTTATATAATTTGCAAGAATAAATTTTAAACATTTATGTTATGTATTCGGAATGTTTTTCAGATTCTGAAATAATATGATTAAAAGTTTATAAAAAGTGACAAATAATCAATTATTTTATAATTAATTTACTATGATGAATTAACATAGATAAGTATCATCGACTAAAAATATTATTTATTTAGATTTCAGAAATAAACTATAAACATTTAGTAGAAAATATTCCATAATTCTTACAAAATATTTCATATACTCCTAGGAACAATATAATATCATAAAATTTAATAACAAATATTTAATAATTAAGAAATAAATAATTAAAGTCTATTGAATATAAATATAGTCAATATATCTACATATATATTTAGGTATAATATATGAGTATCCTAAAATTGGCTGCTATATAGCTAGATGTCCATTTGAGAGTTTTTATTTTTACGACAATTGCTCTTAAGAGTGCTCCCAAATTTTTTATTCATTTAAGAGCAATTTCGAGAATTTTTACTTTCAGATTGCTACTAACATGCTCGCCGAAAGCCTACTGTCAAACATAATATTCAAAACCATGTCCACTTGAGATTAATGATCAAACCGATAACAAATCAATACTATCGATATCAGTGCGCAATATATACCATATCTAATAATATCTAAATTTTGATACTTCTTGGAGAATATTGATACCCATTGTATGAAAATTTAAACACGAGCGATTCTTTTCTCTTTTATTTGTCTTTTTCTCTCTTAAATGTCCGTTCATTAAATTTCCAAGATCATTCTTCGTTTATTTATTTATCGATACACCAGCAGAGGTATCAAATGAGTATCGATACTTTCATGAGGCATCAAACGATTATTGATTCGATTTAAACACTTCTCAACTTGATATCGATTAAAGAAGTATCAGTATCGAAAATTTGATACCAAGTACACAAAAATTTCAATATTTATTGATACTTCCCATTGATTACTTTGGTATTAAATCGATTTGGTATCGATCCAATCTCTATTTTAGATCCGTCTATAGACATCTATGTTCGTAATCATGGCATGATTGATTGATTTAACATTGTTTCTGACCGAACAGTAGGAGATGCCATTGGCGTAGAAGTAGATGATGTACTTGAAAAATTATTATACATATCTTCGTCCGCAATGCGAACGATCACTTTTCGTATTTCGCTTTTTAATTTAGCTCTATTAAAATCTGATTTAAGACTTCTCAATTCCAACGCCACGTATTGACCAAATTTATTATAATCGTCTGTTTCCTTCAACAAAAATTTTAAAGCCAAACTATAAAGTTTGTCGTCAAAATCATCTTCGCGTTTACGTTTCCTCGATAATTGCGTTGCTTCTTCCATTTTATCTTCATTTTTTTCATTCTTCGCAGTTGTATTTTCCACTTCGTTGGTGGTTTTTTCTCCCTAAAAAAGAAAAAAAAAGAAATTAATAATAATAATAATAATAACAATAACAACAACAACAACGACAACAACAATAATAATATTAATAATAATAATAATAATAATAATAATAATAATAATAATAATAACAACAACAACAACAATAATAATAATAATAATAATAATAATAATAATAATAATGATAATAATAATGATAATAATAATAATAATATGTGTAGAGTGTATCTACTGACGGATTAAGCGTTTAAGGGACCTGAAGCGTTACAAATTTTTAGGATCCCATTAACACTAGAACTTCCGAAAAAAACCTACCTACTTCTACCAAAACCAGCCAAAATGACTGGTCTTAAAAAAAAACGTAAAAACAGAATATTTTTTTTATTTATTAAATTATTACTATCCTATAAAAAGTATTTAAGGTTATGGAATTACATTATTTAATGCAAATTATAAAAAATACAATATAATTATGATAATAACGTCTATAATAATACTTTCTAATTCACTCTCCGAGAACTCCTCAACTTGTTTATTCATGGTCTACAATCTCATTATCACTATTCTCACTATAAAGTATTTCATTTTCTTCCAATTCACTATCTTCATCTTCGATATCAGAATATTCCATTGGAATATTGTTTAGTTTCAGCAGAAGTTCCGAGGTTTTTATACGTTTTGCCATTTTTTGGACTTATAAAATATTGTAATGTTAGAAAAAATTAAATCCTCCTCCAACGACTGTGGTACACAGAATAATCGCGTGAAACGGCATCGATTATTATTGTTATGTTACCTACGGCTATAATTCTTTGTTTTATTGCCACATGTTGTGGCATAAAAATAAATATTGTAACAATGAGCCAGTAATTACGTTACCTATGGCATGTTTCTATCTCTATGTTTTATCGCCAGATAAGTCGTGGCATAAGAAAAAATATTGTAACAAAGAGCCAGAAGATTCATTTAAATATCTAATCAACGATGTCGACTTCAGGAAACAGATTGTAAGGCTTTTCTCCACTTTGAAAAATACCAGTTATACTTGTTAGTATTATTATAGATGTTATTATCATAATTATATTGTATTTTTTATAGTTGGCATTAAATAGTTGTAATTCCATAACCTTAAATACTTTTTATAAGATAGTAATAATTTAATAAATAGAAAATATATTCTGTGTTTTTACGTTTTTTTAAAGACCAGTCATTTTGACTGATTTTAATAGAAGTAGGTAGGACAAAAAATTACTCGAATTATATGTAAGTTGTTTAAAAATAAAATTCATTTTATACAACCTTTACTTAACCCTGCAAAAGTCATTGTATCATTTCGAAAAAAAAAATGTAACACGAAATAGGAATTTTATAATGAAATTGTAAAACTAGTCATTTTGATTGGTGTGGAAGTTCTAGTGTTAAAATATAAATAATAATATAATAATATTCCTTTATCATAATAATCTAATTTATTTGAATAATTAATAGTAATAAATTATATATTATATTTTTTAATTTCCAACAAAGTCGACTGATTAGAACATTTTAAAACGTTTTATCAACTGGAATTGTTTAGTTTTTGCCATTGACGGTAAAAATGTCGTAATATTAGCTTCGACAAATAGTGAAAGACATTTTTACAACTATAAAGAAATTTGTTTTTTTTAGTTATGATAAATGCGAAGTATAAATTTATTTATATTGATATTGGATGCAACGGAAGAGTATCTATTTGAGGAGAAATTTTTTAAAATTGTTCATTAAGCAATGAACTCGTATAAGGCACTACACCTTCATTATTCCGAATAAGATACTTCGTTACAGTATTCTTTTGTCACCAACGACGCATTTGCCATGAAGTCGTATATTTTGGAATTTTATCTATTTTGTATCAAACCTTTTTTTTTACAAATAAGTTGTCTAGAGTACGTTCACTCACGGATTAAGTCTTTAAAGACCTGAGGTTTCAGAAATTTTTTGGGATCGCATTAAAATAAATCTTTTTATAAAACTGTTCGTACAAACGATGACATTAATGAGAATACATCGCCAAAATTAGATTATAATCGCAAATATAAAAATAAAAATTATGTCAGATATTAAATTAAATTAATTAAATTTATTCAGATTCTGCCATAAGATATTTCGCTGAATGACGATGTCGTAATTTTTATTAACACAAAGAGCCTGCAAACAGCTACGAAAATTACGTAGTATATGACTACGACATACAATTTTTTCTATTAGTAATTCTGGACCGTACGACAATGCGTGTATGAGTCCGATGTACACTGCTGCCCTCATCCTAACAAATTTTTAAAGCATTGATGATCGCAAGAAGCTACTTTTGCACGGTTTACCCAATCACAAAAAGAACAATATTTATTATTAATATTTATTACCCCAATATATAAAATCTTTTTTGTTTCAAAACCGACGATTGCGGCTACACCCGATAACGAATTATACCGATTTTTGTATGACTTTTCGCCCCATAATCGCACCGTGACGACGGTGATACAAGGAATACCGTCGCAATCGAGTTCTCCTGTTAGACGAGCAATCCTCGCTTCCTCCTCTCCTCCTCCTCCTCTCTGCAGCTTCAGACATTAGTCTATACACCGTATCACGAAAAGTTTCAGATACGATAGCATGATTTTTTATCCATGTTCTAATGGAAAAGCTTAGCATATTTATCGCAACACGAAGTTCTTCTAATTGCGAATGTCCGTCGCCTGTAGATATCATTCCAGATACCATATAGGCTTTGACATTCGCAATTTTTTTCGATGTATCATCAGTTTCAATCTGTTTAATCAAACCGCACATATTACATTTTAATTTTATTATACTTATAAAACCATTGCGGGATTTTGAAACTCGATACATGTTACTGTTCTCATTGATGCCGTAAACCATCAAAAAACCAGGCATAGTGAACAGCCTTAATCTGTATCTATCAATTATACTTTATATGGTAAATCGAGGTCTGTTTATAATCTGCGAAATTTATGATGAACTTTTACGCTGGTTGTGCAAGTTAATAATAATTTGTCTTTCTTTTATCGTAGTTTCCGCACGTTTCCGTCTGATTTTACAATAATAATTTTCTATAATACGAAATATTGGACACTGCTGATATTAATGTTTCGAAATAAACCGACAAGATCAATCATAAATAGGAAACAATAATGTAATGTGTTTACGTTATAAACTCTCTTGTAAATCTCTCGAAATAAAAACTGTACGAACACTTATTGCTTTCATATTTCTGCCAATTTTTTGTTTTTTCTTGCTAATTTTGTAAATTATACAAACAACTAATTATTTTTTAGACTAGATCCACTTTAGAGATTTACGAAAACATATGTATCATTGTTTATAAAAAATTAGTTAATAAACTACAATTTCACGAAGTCTTATTTTAAAGTGATCAGTGAACGAATACTTTCTACACTTATTGTATATATATTACTTACTATAGTCATTGATGATGGTGTACATGTCGCCTGTGTCGCGTCCTTCGAAAATATTGGAATTAAAAATTTCAAAGAAGCAAAATACGGCCAGTTCGAACCGTTCATTTTATCGATTCCGTTTCTGCTTTGCTTCTTACTAGTTTTTTTTAATTCTTGTGACATCTGTAATTTGAATAATTAAATAATATATTTATTTAATTTCATGCAAACTTTATATTATACCTTACCTGATTCCTTAAATTGTGAATTTTTCGTTGTACCTCTTCTACCGAACATTGAAAATGTGTGCTGATCTGTCGCAATATCTTGTTTTTTTTTTCTTTGTTTTTATAATCCAAATGCTTTGTATTCCACAATATTGTATTTACCTCGTACATAGTTATTAATTTAAACGTCTCATCTTTCCTCCATTCTTTTCTTGCAGTCATTGTTTCGCTGTTACTCTCGCGATAGCTACTCTCAGAATACGAAACTGATTCGTATTTCCGAGAGAGAAATTCTCTACAACGCAATCGCTTTCAGATTATTGAACCAGCGTTTCTCAACCTATGGAATGCGTTAGATTTTTAATCGGCTGCGTAAACAATAATTACTACCTTGCGTCAAAACAAACTAATTTAGATAAAAAATATTCAATAATTGTTATAAAATGTTATTGCGAGTACGCAAGAATATTCCGCAAGTAACAGTTGTATATTTGAAAAAAAGATATACAGTCGCTTGAATCTATCGTATTCTTAAAAATTTTACATTACAAACATTGTTGAACTTATCGTTATTAAAAAAAAAAATATGTTGAACCGCTCGACAACAAAGGTTGAGAAACACTGAGTTGGACCATGCTCTCAGATAGTGACTCTCAAACGTAACGTCCAATAGTAAAAAAATACTCTCGAGAGCAACTAGAGATAATTTTACTGTCAAGTGGACGAACGCGTACTTTCAAGAAATAGGGGCAAATAGAGGAAATCGTTCGACTGTACCAACAGTACGCTAACATTATTTCACTCACTGGGTACAGTGCACTGTACACCACCATCCGCACGCTGCCTCGTTCATCGATAGTAAATCCATATTGATCTTTTACAGATCGAGTGACGAGATAAGCTTTGAAACACTGAAAGCTTGTTTTATATTACAGGCGGACATTACTTGTAATGTAAATCAAGAGATCGCATGTTTTTATTACGATATTTATAAATGTTGACAATTTTATTTTGATAAATGAAAAATTAGAAAATTTAACTTAAAATTATTGTTTTATTTTACTTATATTGTAAGTTTTTAAATATCACAATAAATGTTATTGTTTGGTGTGATACATTTCAAAGCATGGGACTACACATAGGCCAACATTCCATTGTTTACAATATCTAGTATTACCCCTTTTGTTATCCTTTGAACGCACAATAAATCTTCTCATTGGATTTTTCCTTTTTGTTTTATCACTATTGTACAGCGCTGGAAAATGTCTTTCCTTGAAACGCATAAGATATGCTGACGGACTACCAAAGTTGTATTCCCGCGATTCCGAGTATTGCTTTAAAAGTTCTGTTATTAACGCTAAATGATATTCAGATATTGATATATTCTTTTTTGTATTAAATTTATATAAACAATACGTATTCCATATTGAAATGTCTAGTAAATGAAAAAAGAATTTCTTGTACCATTTCAGCGTTTTTCTTGTGCATGAAATCGTACTAATGATTGCGTCGCTTTTGTCAACTGTGCCCATTGATTTGCTATAATCTATAACACATGAAGGCTTTTGAATATTTTCACCCGTTTGGTAATTTTTTAATAACTTCGCGTTTATCTTGCCATTTCAGTGCGAGCAGATTTCCTGATGATTTAAAACTAAAATCTCCTTTCTGTAATTTTTCTGGCATTTTCGGCATAACTCCACGTCGCTTTTTCACTATCCCACATGCGTTTGTTGCAAAGCTGTGCAAATATTCGAAACAGCGCAGGACTAGAATACCAGTTATCTGCAAATAGTTGATGACCTTTTCCTAAATAAGATTGCATCAATGTTGCAACAATATTGCCTGTTTTACCTAATTTTTCAGAAAATGCTTGCACCTCGGATGTTGAGCCGGTGTAAACAATTAGATCTATAACGAATCCCGTTGAACAATCGCACAATACAAATGATTTTATCCCAAACCTATTTCTCTTGGATGGTATATATTGTTTGAAAAATAATCGTCCCTTAAAAAGTAACAGACTCTCGTCAATGCATAAATTCCTGAATGGAGAAAATGATTTTTGAAATATTTCGCGCGGTTTATCAAAAGGGCCCCGAATTTTTTCCAGTCGATCTTCTGACCTTTCAGATTTTTTGTCACTAAAGCAAAGCATCTTTAGCAATACTGTATATCTATCTCGCGACATGTATGTTAAATATATCGGTTCTAAGCACATCATTAGTACTCCAATACTCTTTTATAGATAATTTTTTCATACGCGACATTATAAGCGTTAACGCAAGAAAAATAAACATTTCATTTATGGTTGTATCGTACCAATTTTTCAACGAAAAAGAAATGTCGTTATTTGCTGATAAGTGTCGATAGTAACTATTTGTGGTATCTACAATATCTCCTACTAAATTCTCAGAAAAAAATATTTAAAAATAATCCAAAACATTAGATGTGTTTTTAATATTTTCTGTTTTAATTCCATGATCTTCATCAATAAACGTGTGTATGTGTGGATTCAAGTTTGCACGCGACCACGTATTTAGTTCTTCTTTGTTTTTTGCAGTTAATTCTTCTACTTCTGAGTCCGAGAACAGAATTATTGCCCTCCTTCTATTTGAATTAACATTTATCTCTGTATCAGAATCCATTATGGGTCTAAGAATTATAAAAATTAAGATGTAAAATAAAAAATAAAAATCTCGTAAATATGTATATTATATTATTACTTACATGAATTAAAAGTGTACTACAATAACTCCTACTGTGTACATGTAACAAGGTCACAGATCCGTGTTGGGCAGTGAACTGAGTGCAACTAGTATTATATGAGCATACGCATGGCAATTCCAGAGATAAGATAAAATTCCTGGCTGTCGACTATAGTCGACACTTGGCTGTGTGCGGTCATCTGTGGCTGTCGACTATAATTGACACTAGTACCGAAGTGATTAAAGAAACAATAGTTACTGGTTGTTACATCAGATGGCACGAAGGGGACTATATAAAGGAAAAGTTCACAATGTAATTATTCAATTACTTAGTCACTTTTTCTTTTATTATCCTTTTTCCTATAATCATAGATTATTTGCGAGAGTCCAAAGAATTTTGTTAATATCTATATGTTCAATATTTTTACTTAGAAATTATATAAGGTAATATTCTTAATCAGCGATACATATCCTAAGTTAATGCTACACTAAGATTAATTTTTAAATAATTAATTATAATACTTGTTTTTCATAATCTTTTATAATATCGTGTTATTCTTCAAAATCTATAAAATATTTTGAATGTTTTAACGTCTATGATTAAACACTTAATAAATAATTATTATTAATCATTAATACTTGTTTAAAAGTTAATGCGATTCTGACAATAATTATAAAATTTATAATTAGAAAGAAGTTTTCATAAACTTTTAAAATATCATTTCAATCTATAGATTCTACAGATGGAGAGAAACATCCTATTATTGTTTTAGCCGGTTTTGAATAGATAAATTGATCTGGCCTTGATATCAATCAGTTCGCAATGTTGTATGTATAAAAGAAACAAGTTCTAGAGTGTGAGAAGATGAATGTAAATACATTGAACTAACTACGTAATTATAAATAATAACTAAATCTAGTTAAAAATAAATAACTAAAGTAATATAACAAAACTTGGAGCTAGAGAAAACACAAAAATAGAGATCAAAGAAGCTAGAAACAAAAGGAAAAATATATATAAGTATAAAAACTGAAGCGAGCTTGAATTCACTCTTATTGTGCTTTAGCAATCATCCAAGAAAATTGTGCTCGCAAAACCTGTAAACACTGTCAGATTCAGTGCGTTTTTCATTAGGTAGTTCTTTCTATTCGTTTCATTAATGAAATAACACAGGAGATCTACAACATAAAAATATTATTTAAAAGAACAAAATTTAAAGTTTATAAAATGTTAAAGTATTGATAGTAATGTATAATAATATTATCTATGAATTTTTATTTCTTTTTACCTTGCGGACAGACTTTGACTGTGACAATATATTATCATAGATAAACTTTTTGATAATCTATTACATGAAATGACAAATTAACAGTGTATTTTATAATACAAATTAATGTATGATAATATTATTAGATACAATATAAGTGTGTATCATATGATACAATGTAAAATTTTCTAGCTATCTATGTCAAATGTATGATGAATAAATATCTCTATCTTTGAAAATAAGAATATCTTCTTAATGTCTCATCAATGAAATCAACAGGGAATCTGTAATATAACAATATTGTTTTAAAATAAATAATATTAAGTTTATAGAATCAATGTGACTATATAACAAGATTTAATGTTGTTTAGTTAACTTTAAATTTCTTTACCTGAACGAATAAATTTGTTAGAATGTTCTAATAATACTCTATCTCGCAGGAATTTTGTTTGAATCTGTAACATAAAATACATTAATTTTATAATTTTGAATGTAAATATAAAGTTTTATGTAGTTTAATAAAATATAAAATAATATCGTTCTATTTAATTCCGAATACCATGAAATTTCCGTTAGATGGCATATGAATGGAAGATTTGATCACAAGACAAAACACATATGTGTAAAAAAAAGGAAGAAATGATGAAGAAACAGATTAAAGCATTGCCCAGTAGAAACGCTCGAGTATTCTTCTTTCGCTAGTCATCACTTCTCATGTAATGTTGACTCTACCTTACCGATGTTGGCGTGTCCATCAGAGTTTAAAATAATTTAATGTTTCTTTTCAGCAATAGATGGTAATAGTATATACGAATTATGGATGACTTACACAGAAATATGTGTCAAAGTAGGTTATGTGCCAAAGTATATAAGTCTTGTCTTAATTTAATTCTATTTACATTTCACTAATAATAGATATAAATATATTAATTGCTTCCGAAGGACATGCAATAAAGGTAATTATATATTAATTTAAGTAATATAACGATAATTCCTAGCATCGTTAAAATTAATTTTAGAATATATCATTAGAATAATGTCACTGTGTAAATATGCATTCAATTAATTTAATATAAAATTCAATAATGAAGATTTTAAATAACAAGGGAAAAGCTATGCAAGAAAACAAGGAAACTGTGAATCTTCTCGATCTTTTATCAGAAACAGAATCAGACATACCAGATTTAGTCCTGACACCAAGAAAAAAGAGAGTTAAGCGGTGAGAATAAATATCAATAGTAATATTCAATATGATACAACTGTTATTACTAAAAATATTTATATAAATTACTACTTTAGCTAATTGTTAACAATCATTTGCTATTATATCATTTATGTTATAGAAAATATAGGCAAGGAAGCACTGTTAAAATTAAAGACAGCGACATATGTGGTTGCAATAGGTCAGACATGAGAGTCATATCGTTATGGGTATTAGCCCTATTGATAACATTTTGGTTGATAGCTTTATCTTGGCTAGCTGCAATTTTATATGGAGAAATCGAAAGAATGGACACATCTATAAAATTGGGTAAGTAACATTAAAATATATCAGAACAATAAAATTTTAATCCATTAATACTTTTGATTCAAATATATATATGTAGCATGTTTAATAGAAATTAATATGTAAATATAAATTATTAGTAATCAAATAAAATATTCTGGAACTAATTGTAACGAATTAATTGATGAATGATTTTTATTAATTATATAAAAAAATAATAGATAAACGTTTAAATATATTTCTATTATCGTTTTTATAATACGTGTATGTACTTTGATATTAATATTAATATTAATTTTATATAATATTAGTACTGTTATTATTACTATTATTATTTATTCGATATTAAAAATTTCGGTGTGACAGTAGTACGAATACGGTTTATATCGTACAAAGCAACCCCTAGCGGTAGGAATGGAGTTGTTCCTCATGTATGGCAACCCCTTCTTTCGTCAGTCGATATCAGAGACGACGAGTAGCGGGCGAGTCTCTTACGTGTCGTGTATGCGCGCGCGCGCGCGTGTGTGTGCTGTGTCGATAGTGTGGCCTCCACGGAAATCGTTCGTCCATTTGGCACAACGACGTTTATTTTCTCCTTTTAAATTATAACGCGGCCTAAATTTATTTTCCAAATCGAATATATGCGTGCTTATTTATACGTTTGTGCTTAGACATTAAGTTGCGACTGACCAACTGTCATGGAAAAAATGTGAAAGACTAGCATGTGAAATATTCGCAAAACGTGTAACAGTTTACGATCGATCATTACGAGAGAGAGAGAGAGAGAGAGAGAGAGAGAGAGAGAGAGAGAGAAAGAGAGAGAGAGAGAGAGATATGTATTACATATAATCGGCCGTTTAACATGAAATTTAATTTCTTAATTTTATAAACGATCCGATGGGACTAAGGATATTGAATCTACATTTTTTAAAGGCTCAACGTATCACAGATTATAATGACGGCCAATCGATTGTATCGTGTCAATTTCAAATGATTTCACAACGTCAAAAGGGTGGGTGGTAGTGAGAGAAATAAGGATAGCATAAAAAAGAAAGAGAGAGAGAAAGAGAAAGGGAGAAAAAAGAAAGACAATCATAGCGTTTACGTGTTGTACAGATTATTATACATATTGTATCCGTTTTTCCTCAACTTTTGCACAGAGTATAAAAGTTCGAATCGATGAGAATAAGACTTTTATAATTCATTTCCAACGTGGCCGAAGTTTCGATGCGACTTGAAAGATAAAACGAAACAGTTATCGTTTATGTCACGACAATATCACCGTATAATTCAAATAATGTTAAGGTTGAATGGATTTTTTTAATCGAAGAAAAACGTGTGTCCGTGTGCCGAAAGTGTTTCGTGATAGATAACGGCGTCAGTTAATATTACATTGGTTATCGTACACTCTGATGACAACTTCCACGATAAAAAAGAGAAAAAAAAACGCTTAATATGATAAATATTCTTCGGTTGTGAAAGCGCAAAACCAGTCTTATGTCAAATTCGTAAGTCATAACAATTGCCAACGTATTTAAAATAACGAAACGAAACGAAACGACTAATAAAATAAAAATGATACATTACATCAAATTGGTAATTGGTTCATTGTATGATAAGAAAAAACAAATCGTAAAGTTTTAACGTTTCGTTAACGTTTTATTAAAACATTTTGTTAAACTTTGAATAAAAAAGTATTCTATAAGTGCCTTGCTCGAATAAAATAGATTATTGACCACATACAAATTGAGATATATTGATGTGTAATTTACATAAAAAAAATAGAGAAAAGAAAACACGTTAAGGTGGAATTTTGAGATAACGTTATTATCTGAAAGAGATAACGAATACATATGTCCAAAAGATATATATATATATATATATATATATATATATATCGACGTGAATTGTCCTTTATGATCCGACGATAATTTCTATTTTCGCAATGAAGTATCAAATTAAAATCAAACATTTAAATAGTAATTTACGTATGTTTCTTGACGACGGAAACAAAAAATAAACAATAATATTACTTCGCTTACTATATCGTCACCTTCTCATTCTCTTATGGTCTTTGATTACTTGATATTCGTTATCATTTGTCACAGACGGAAAACAGTCTGGCCTGGTTTCGCGATAGAGACGAAGCAAGCAGTAAACTGTCTCGACGAAAACTTCGAGCAAGTTCACTTGCGCACGCACGCACGAACGTACCAACCAAATGCAAGCGCGAACACACATACACACACAACACACAGAGTAGGATGTAACACAGTCACGTGTATTTGATTTTAAAACGGCAGAAACGTACTTGATTTTCCTATATATGTAAGTGTAACAAGTGTGTGTATGTATATATATATATATATATATATATATATATATATACATATATACAGAATGAGTCAGCATTTATTAGCGTCTGGAATACATTTTTATTGATGATTAAAAAACAAAAGTAAAGAAGAAGAAACAAAGGAAAAAATAAATAAAAAGGAAAGAAAAGTGACCTATAATTTCTTTAATTAGCTATATAAAGTCAATAATCGTGTCTGTATAATTTTTTGTTTTAACATTTTTAAACCATTGAACAAAATATTTATTTCAAGTTTGACAGCATTTATTGACTCACCCTATACACAATACGAACCAAATACACACATGCACGCGCGCGCGCGCACACACACGCACGCACACAGAGAGAGAGAGAGAGAGAGAGAGAGAGAGAGAGAGAGAGAGAGAGAGAGAGAGAGAGAAACGTGTAACAGCGGAACATCTATACCGTGTCCACAAAAAGCGCGCTCGCGCGTTCTCCTACAAGGCGCGCTTACCTGCTGTTATTGTTGGCCACCAATTTAATGATAAGAGCTTCTCAGTAGTATCGCGACAATGTTCGGTTGTAAATGCATCGTCTTTTAATCGCTCCGTATTGCTCGTTCGTTGATTATAGCCTCTTGGTAAAATTCATCGAGCCATTTGCATTTCGTTTTAAGTGTTATTTCGCTTTAAAGAGCGATAACGAATGCGTTGACGACATAAAAGTTCTAATTTTATCGACTACATTGAAGA
Organism: Dolichovespula sylvestris; assembly: GCA_918808275.2. Lineage (NCBI taxonomy): Eukaryota > Metazoa > Arthropoda > Insecta > Hymenoptera > Vespidae > Dolichovespula > Dolichovespula sylvestris. Next base: position 1,003,189 of record OU964982.1, read on the forward strand.
AATATAATATATTTCTATTTCTTCTTTTTCGTCTTCCCGTTATTGTTCTTCATAATGAACATACTCTACGTATTAAAAAATTGATAAACAACTCGTATTACGTTATTATCGTACTTTATATTGAATGCGAGTCATTATTATTTCAACTCGCATCGCAATAGCATCTTTATTCTCGTTTCTACATTCGCATTTTTTATATACGTGCAAAAATTAATATTAAAAAATATATTCATAGACTTATGTCAATTTCTATCGATAACGTTAATACGTAAATCGAGTATACGGGAATACGAAGGAGACATATTCAATAATTGAAAGTGATATCTTTTCTCGAGTATAAATGAAGCTAACAACAAGGTTTAATAACTTCTTTAAATTTTGATGAATTGGCTCTTTTGTAATTTCATGTCTTATTCATTATAATGTTTTTTGCGTAATTTCTTTCAAATTCGTGTAACTATAACGGTGTGCGTTGTTATATACTAAAAAAAGAAAACTAAACGTGTGAATAAATTATGGACGTTTATGTATGAAAACAAAAGGAAATTGATATGCATAAGTAATGGATGAACGAACATAACTTTCCTTGGATTATTCGAACTATCATCACGAAACATTATGAAACATGAAAAAATTTCGCGATAAAATAAACATTGGACATTTTTTAGAGGCAATGAACCAGACACCATGAAGGTTTAGCGTTAAAGACTAAAAGTCAATGATTATAATATAACGTATTATAAACTACAACTACATCGAGATATACCTCGGCATAAGAATAATAAGTATATGTAAATCAAGGAGACGAAGGAGGAGGTTTTACTTGAGATGGACTCGGTAGCGGTTACGGTTCCGCTTCGTCAACCAACGAAGAAAATGAAGAAACGTAAGGAATTAGATGCTCTTGCACCTCCACATGCCGTTTCCAGAAGGACTTCCGGCAAACGTAGTTCTCAGGTATGAGTTTATCTTAAAACAATTATTATATGGAATTATTTTGATATTAGATGTTGTCTTTTTTAAGAATGACTATTTGAGAATAATTTATTTTGCAGGAATTATTGACGGATAGCAGTGACGAACGTTCGGAATATTGGAATACATCGACAAGAAGTAGTCGCAAATGCAGAGGAAGAAGGAGCCAAGCTTGTCCGGGATTTCTTAAGGCTTGTAGTGCCTTTTTGGCGTGCGCTTCTGTGTTAGCTACTGCTAGCTTAATATGGCTTTTTATTGACGTTCGTCAACAACTCACCGCCTTAAGAACGGAATTGGATCAAGGTATTGCTGCGAACGAATTGAAAAATTACGCAGTCGTTGTATCTTGAAAATCTACAATAATAAAAATATCGGGTTTTCTTTTTTTCCCCCTTTTTCATATAGGATTGTTGTAAATCAATCACAATTAGTTCCAGAATGAAATAATGTATCGCAACTATGCTTATCCGTTGTAAAAATTTCAGAGATATAATCTTACCTTATAATCATCATCATTTATGTTAAATACCACATGATTCAAACTGTAACAGTTGCAACAGCGTTTTTCTATTATATATCTGGCAATGACTTGGTTAATCTTTTATGAGCTCCTTTTATGTTTATTGTATTGCAGTAATTGCTGGTAACGAGGGTGTTCCTGATGCTTTGCAAAAATGTCATTCCATGTCGAGGGATTTGCAAAATAATCAAACCGTTATTTTCTCTCATCTATCAGATCTTAGATTTCAAATAAGTAATGTTACGATTCAGGTAAATATTTTATATTATCTTAATACCTATTATGCTTATTGAATATAATTATATTATATTTGATATGTCTAATAAGAATTCATTGCAGTTAGTAAACATACAACATGGATTACATCAAGTTCAAGAATGGGTGCATGCTGCTCCAGAACTTGCTAATGTTCCTAAAGATTTAAAAGCACTTTCGACGACCGTTGTTTCATTGGGTAGTCAAATAAGAGATTTGGATTCAACTGTTACAACATTGAAAGAAACTAATACGCGCATACAAAACATTCAAACTACTACGTTACAAAATATCACCAACATACAAGTAAGTTTATTAAATTCAAAAGTATATAGATTTCGCTTTCAAAAATTTAATTGTTTTCTCATTTCATTTTTACAGCACGCTGTTTCTGAATTAACGAATATAACGCAAAAACCTCAAATTTTAACAACCAATGAAACCAAATTGAAAACCGAAGAATTAAATGCTGCGATATTGCGTGTAACAAATAATTTGACGCACGTTAATGAAACTCTTTCAAGAACTCTTCAATGGACTAGTGAAGATCAGAAAAAAGATCATGTAAATTTACAATGAACTGCAGCTATTAGATTCACAAATAATTTATTTGTTATTGTGTTTGTTAATAATGATGCATTATTTCAGAAAATATTGAATTCTCTCTTGGATACGACCCAAAATGTTAGTACAAAGGTTATATCTTTGCAAGGAGAATATGCAAAAATATCTGAACAAATAACTACATTGCCATCATTAACAGAACAGGTATAATTATCTTCTTAATAAGATGAAACATTATTATTATCATTATCATATTATTGACTATTGTTGATCTACTTAAATGTTAATAATTGTTTTAGGTGAAACAAATATATGCAGCCAGCATTGAATTAAATGATAAATTAAAACGTTTGGAACAATCTTATATTGCTATAAAAAATTCGACTACAGCTATGCTAAATACGATAACGGAAATAAAAAATGAAAAGAGAATTGTTAACGATCAAGACACAAGAGAAATGTCCATTGAAGGTATGTATCTGATAAGAACATTATCAAAAAGATTTTATGATACATTCTAAATTATTTGTATTTTCAAGGAAGTCAAAATGTTCAGAGGATAAGCACAGACACTTAAATATAAGATAGATATAGGTAGAGTATAAATAATATTTCCAAAATTGTGATTTTCAAAAATAGCTCCAGCACGTATGATAAACAGTCTGTAGGCAACATAAAAGAGGTGTTATTGTAAATATTAATAAAATAGGAAGGTTTATGAAACTATCTATTTAGCAGGAATTACGTATTTAAACTCTGGGTTATGTATGACGTCAAAGAAAAGGATATTATATCGAAGTATGTAATGAATATTACATATTAAATGAACATTCTGCAAGTATTTCATGACCTGGAGAAAACTAATCTATACCAAGCAATAATTTGTACAATTATAATATTGATATTCTGATACATTGAAAGTACATACATTTGGAAATACTTACAAAGTACAAAATCTACAAGTTCATCATCAACTTCGTCTATACTTTAGTTATGAATTTCTATTAATATAACATTTGTTAGACATCATAAAACGAGTCCTATATCCCATTAAATGCATGATTTCTTCAATTTACTTATAAATTTTTTGTTTAAATATTTACTTCAAAATCACACTTGTCATCTAATGATTTAAGTAATTCCTTAATTTACCATAATGGAATGTTTGTTCTGCACGATAATATGCTTAGAATAATATTGTTTATAAGTATATAAACAGGCACGATGAGTGCTATTTTTTACGACAATCTATACAAAACATGATCAGATAAAATTAATCAAAACTACGCACATTATAACATGCGCAGTATAATACCTAATTCGTCCAAAATATAATTAAAGTCTTACATATTGTATATTAAGACTTTAATGCAGTACATAAAACCTCCGATTTCATCATTTTTATCACACATTTCTATTAAGTAGTTTGTATTGATACAGATCATAAATAACTTTTATCTAAAGACTGTTATTTTTTCGTTAAAATTTTGATCACACTAATAGTCAAAGGAAATATCGAGATCAAAACACAATTCTAATTTCAAGCGCTTTTGATGCTGGATAACCAACAAAATTAAAAGGAAAAGAAAACAAATTCAATTGGCTATTACGATATAAAATCAATTAAGGCGTTAAATTTCACTATTTGTACATTTGTAAATTATTGAATAACCATTTAATTATTCGAAATAATGTACGACAAATCTCTAGTGTGTGACCTTGATATAAAATGAGTGTGCATAACGAAACAACACATTGGTAGGATATACCTATGTTGAAAAAAGGTTAATAAAAACTTGAACGTTAAAGTAACGCAATATTTTCACTCTCATATTCATTTCCAATTCAATCTCGTAATTTACTTAATTTCTTCTTTAAACTTAACATTAAATGTTACAGAATTATTAATAATTTACATACCATTTTATAACGAAAACTTCACGATCGTATCTGTAAAAATCGAGAAAATTACATTAAAATAAAAATTAGGAATTTGAGACGAAAAATGGCGCGCAAAAGGTAGAAGGGGAATATGATGATGACGAAAATGAATGCGTAGAAAAGCCAAGAGAAAGATAGAAAAAGATAGAGAGAAAGAAGAGTAGCAAGGTGGGGATATTGGCCATGCGTGAGAGCGAGAAACATTAAAATAGGTGTCGTTACGTTTGATGTCTATCCAGCGATTGGCCACGTGCTCCAATAGCGACACTTATTAAAACGGCGCGTGTTCGTTTTTTAATTAGTAGAATTTTTTTTATCTTTAACCGTGACCTCATCGGAATAGAAACAATAGAGATTTCAATTTATCACTATTTCTGTATAACAAAAAACTTTAATATAACGGTATAAAAATATACGATCTAATTATAATACTTTGATTGCGTAGTTTTTTTATAACGAAAACAAAAATTAGACTATGCTTTCTTTCCTTTGTCGTTTCTTGCTGGTCCATTCGACTAGCCAATCAGTGACGTGTGCGCGAACGATGGTAGCGTCTCTAGCGGAATATTGGGACAAGTCCATCACAGTCTGCGCCAGAGCCCGTACCGCGCTCGTCAAGAGGAAAAATCAAAACAATGAACATGGCGGAGCCGAGCAACGAGGCTGCCTCCTCGAGCAGCGTTTCAGAACAAGCCGCATCGGTGCAACCGATGCGAGACGAGCTTGAAAAGGTCGAGGATTTCCTCGAGCCCGACAAGAAGCGTCGTAAACAGGTGCGCGGCGATGGGAAAACCGAGCAGAAGTTGGAGCACCGATTGGGCGGCATCCTCTGCTGCGCAGTTTGTCTTGATCTGCCCAGGGCGGCCGTCTATCAGGTAAGTTTACGGTGCTCCTATCTTAAAAAATGAAGAAAGAAAAGCTTTTTATATTGATTACGATTGATCATATGCAATTTGAAATTTTATCGTTCGAGTGAGGTTTCCCGATCATTTTTCGGTTCTTCTACCCACGTTTTAAATAACATGGAATATCTGGGCATTGTCCTTGCGCGCGACATTTCTTCCTTTTGCATATATATATATGTGTGTGTGTGTGTTATACTGCACATATACGTATATAAAAGAATGTGCGTCATATTATGTATGTATGTGTGTTTGTGATATATCTACACACACACACACACACACACACACACACACACACACACACACACACACACACACACACACACACACACACACACACACATATATTACTACGTAGTTTATTTTCTTCGATTTTCAGCTCATTGCCATAAGATAATTTTCAATTTATCAATTTAAATTCTTCAAACGAATGTTTTCCTTTCTTCGTTATTGACTTATTGCGGTCATTCACCTTCAATAGCTGCTTTCGACGCGTTTGCTAATTCGATTATAATTAGAGCCAGTGGGTAATTAGCGACATTATGTGAGTTGGTGTGAAGTCCTGTGGTAGTCGAGACTCCTCTATCATGGCTGAATATATATATATATATATATATATATATATATATATATATATATATATATATATATATATTATATCCTTTTTAAGGGAAAGTTAACGGCAATATTTTATCGTGATATTAACATCGATAATAAAATATTTTATCATCGACATAGCCTTTTATGTATTATATATATTTATTTTTTTATCCTATTTTTTTTTTTATGAATCCGAACAAATTCTCTTTCTCTCCTATTTCTATTTTTTTAAGCTCGTATTGTTTATTTATAATTAAATTATAGTAATAAATTATATGAAAAAAAAAGAAAACAAAAACTAATAATTAACTTTTTTTTTATTTTTTTAATTTTTAATTTTTTAATTTTTTTATATTACCACTACCATAACGCGCTGTAAAAATAAATAACTTTTGAACTTAGATTACTTGCACTCTCTGGATATATAAAAATAGGTATTTGCAATTATTAATATTATTAAATATTTAACATTTTATTTTAATTTATTTAATGTGAAATGTAAATTAGGTAATATACTATCTTCGCATATATGTATAATATTGCATATTATTGGTATATTGTTTTTTTTTTTACTAATCACTGGAAATATATATTATAAACTAAAGGTAAGAAAAAAAGTTCTGCAGGTAGGTAAACTCGTAATGCATTTCAAAACAAAGACCAATAGATAATATATAATTTATAGACTGAAAAAATATTGATTACCATGCTATTAATTTGACAAAAATATAATAATACAATTAATTTTCTAAAACTTTGTTTCAACTAATGATATTTTAAATATTAATCGATCAACTAGTTCATGAAGGAATTTTGGAAATAGTAAAAGCATTATTAAAAGACAATTATATTTTACTTTTTTAATTATATAAATTTTAATATACATAAGGGTCATGAGGAAAATAACAACGTGTTTCAATTTCAACAAATTATTTTTCTACAGTTTTAGGTAATTATGTATGTAGATATTACATACACATTAATTTACTTTAATTATAAATTAATATTTATCACATTCGTATGTAATATATATTAATTATAATTGAAGATATATTAATAATGTTTTAAGAAGTACTTAAAAAATGTTTTAATGATATAAAGAGTTTTATTATTTCCTATTTAATAATTAATATGTATATATATCCATGCATGTACATATAGTACTTAACTTTGAAAAATCCTGATAATCAAATGTTTGCAGTCAATTGTTATTGATCCAAATTTCTAGAGTTGTGTAATTTTTCTCTACCTTTTCCTTAAATTCTTTCGTTATGTGAGAACACTTTTATTCAAAAAGATGTATTTTGTATTTGGAAATATATTACCCGATGTTATTAACATACATATAATTTGGCTAATTGCCTGCCTTTGTTAGTAATACTGAAAAATATAACGAGTACATGAATATGATTTATTGTACCATTTTTTAGACTAATGCAGCATAGTTTTAATTAACAAAGGTGACATAAATTAAACTTTTGTACATCCTTGTTTATAAATTTTTATATAGTTGCCTACACATCAATTTTCTTTAGATAGAATCATATTAGAAGTCAAATAGTTATTTTGTGTCTTCTTTAACCTCTTGAAAGAGTAATTGTTAGGTAGGAAAATTGTAACAGCCTATTAAATTGTTAGATCCATATAATTTTCTAGTACGTAATATTATATCTGTTTTATATCGTCCATATGTTTATTGTAAAAAATTATGAAGAGCAAAGTCCAATATTATTTATCCGATAGTTATTATAAATAAATGTGGGAATTGCAATACCAACCAGTTATAAAAACGGCGAGAGCGTGAGAATGCGAGAGAGAAAGCGAATTCTTGGAATATCTGTACATCATGTATAGTTGAAGAGTATAAAAAAAATAAATGTTTTAAAGGTTATTAGTTAGTTATTTCACATAAAATATCCCTTTTCTCTGTTCCCATGCATCATTATCCTTTTTTCCCCATCTGTTGTCATTGTTGGCAGCATTAGAAATAGTATCATTGGTGGTATCTATGCCAATGTGTATAAGAAAATTTATGAATGAATACGTAAATTATTAATAGTATCCATATGATTTTGTGTTTCAGGTTATAAAACATCAAAATCATGGTAATATACATGACTGTAGTCTTATTTTATTTTGACTCATTATAATTATTAATAAATTTGTAATATGTTTCTATTGATGAGAGAAGTATAGTATTAGCAGAATAAAAAAGTATATCAAGGGCTGATGATATTTCTATATATAAAATAAAACAAGTCTATTAAAGCCTTAGATACATTTGACACATTTAAACTGCTAATACATACTTTGCAGATACATGACAATTCTTTGTATTTGATTGAAAATTATTGATGTATCTAAAAAAGATCATATACAAAGTAAGTTAAGATGTATGTATTAATGCTTGTTACAATGATGTTCACAGTGTACTAATGGACACTTGATGTGTGCTGGTTGCTTCACTCATGTCCTCGCAGATGCCAGGCTACGAGATGAATTGGCCACCTGTCCTAACTGCAGAATTGAAATCAGCAAAACGTCTGCATCTCGAAATTTGGCAGTTGAAAAAGCAGTATCTGAATTGCCGGCAGAATGTCAATACTGTGCCAAGGAGTTCCCACGTAATTCCTTGGAACGTCATGAAGAAACGATGTGCGAAGAAAGGTAACAAAAAACAAATGACAAATAATACTTAATATTTATTTATTGTTATTTTATTATAGATAATAATCATTCTTTTATATAGGATATCAAGTTGCAAATACAGTAGGATTGGTTGCCCATGGCGAGGTCCAAATCATGAAGGACCAGAACACGAAGCACATTGTGTTCATCCTCATCGCACTGGAGCAGATGTTATGGAAGCTTTACGCGACATTGATGCTCGTACTTTAGAAGAACGTAGGCTCTATGACAATGTCTTTGATCTTTTGTCCTACGAAAAAATTACTTTCAATGGTCTGTATATGTCATTCGTTGATGTTTTCACTCACATTTCCCCATTTTATTATTTATTTTGAACAAGTCATATAATTTCATATTTTTCATCTAGCAATATTTACTATGTTTTAATAATTTGATATTTTTTTTTAGATTTCCCCACTGTGAATAATCAAGTACCCTATTGTTCATTTTCGTTACTCTCATTGCTTTTATTACAAAGTATCCAGCAAAATTTAGACATCTAAAGAATTTAATTATTTCTAGATTTACAAATGAAGCCGTACCGTACCGATGAATTTGTACATAAATTGTTTTACGAAACATCTCGTTTCACGGCATTCAATAATCAATGGGTTGTGAAAGCAAGGATCAACAATAGTCAACGCGATCCTACTCAAAGTTCTGAACGCGATATAACTTACCAGGTATGTATCAATTATCGGTAGTTGTAAAATGTAAGAATGTTGAAATGAGGAAACAATTGTAAATAGCATTAATTTATTCATAGTTGATTCTGAAGACGAAAACAACATATCCATTACCCCTGCACTATTTGATATTGAAAGGACCTTTTGGTGATATGAAAGTACAGCCAAGAATCCATAGATTTGAATTCACAGAACAAGACAACGAAAGTCCATATTTGCCTATACCATTACCAGATACAGCAGAATGCAATAGACTTCTTGCTGCAAAAGCAATTAGTTTCAGGTGAGCTATTTTGTAAAGCTGATCATGATTAAGCCTATTAATTCATTAAACATATATACAGGTCTCTATGAAATACTTTTAAGAGAGAGTTTTTATTATTTTAGGTTAATAATGTTCCTGGCATCTAAATAAGAATATACTTGTTATCGTAATCTTACGACAACAGAATGCGATAACTCAATTTCTTAAGTATAATTATAATGAAAATGTAGATCACAAAGAATTAGAACCATTTATAGTAACAATGATGATAAAGCTTATAATATGATTAAAAAGAAAGATGCTAATAACATTATAGCAAGCAAAAGTATATAATTGAGAAAAGTAAGTTATTAATTAAAATATAATGTAAGGCAATACATAGCAGGTATTTGAAGATACAAACAATCTAAGAGAATAATTATCTTAGATGTTTTTCTCTCTGCTGTCTTTAATCATGTGTGTTTGTAAATTCTAAAAGTAAAAGAAAGCTAACGTTGCAAAATCATGTAGAATCTTGTTAATCTATTGAATTATATTCGTGACTTTAAAAACATATTTCTAAAGTTAGTTTACTTAGAATTATAGTGAATGTCACAATGAGTTTGTTATCACCTTAATTCACGATTAGTAAACAAAACTTAATATATAGATTCACCTATTTATATACTAAGTGTTGTTGATGTAAAATCTTATATTATTGTAATAATATACATTTAAATAAATTTATTATAATGATAAAGAAATTGTAAACTATGTGCATATTAATGTACCTGTTCGTAACAGGAGGAAAGAAAAGAAAATATTCATATTAGAGCGTTATAGTTGCATTTTGAAATAACAACTAGCACGAATTTGATTATCAAAGAAAATAAATATTCGGTAAGGTCTTTCGTAACACCATTAAATAATTCATTCTCTTATAGATACCAAGGAGATGTTAGATTATAAAAAAAAGAATTTCTTCGATTAAGCAAGTGTGTTCTCTTTTTTTTTATCGTTCCTAATGCTATCGATGAAAAAAAAGAAACAAAAAAAACACTACCGAATTTCTTGTACCTCGTAAATGTATATAATTATTTCAAACAATTAACAAGAGTATTTTTTAAATCGGTTTCAAGCGTTATTGAGTCGATAGTAATCAAATTTTTTTCAAATTGTATAACAACACTTACGTAAATAAATATAAACAAAATATTTGTTCTCATTATGTCCAAACACGCGAGTTAAATACACGCAATCGGTTGCAAAACTTAAGTCATTTTAGTATAAACGAAACGAAATTTGTTTTTTGATGAACACGCCAAGTGTATCCTGATTGGACGAATTTGTTATCGTACGATTTTATTTACACGCCAAGTAACTGAATTGTTCGGGTACGTCATGAAAGTTTGTTTTATATAAGGAGCCGCTATTAGCTTCTAGCTAGTTTAGTAACACAGAGAACGTCCTCGGTCTCTTAGTGTTTTAGATATTATTGGACCGATTAAAAGTTCTCGAGCGAGTGCATTGCAACGACTTCAGTTCAGTTCATATCCATCGATCACCTTACCTTTTTCAATGTAGATATATAACGCGTAGTAAATAAGTCGAATTATAACTATTGACAATTCGTTGTTGAACGTATATTGAGAGGTGGCAGCGTGTGCAACGTGAATCTACAATAATAAAAACAATATCGAAGATTGAAATACATTGTCAGTTCTCTGTTTTTCCTGGATTTAAGAAGAAATTTTTAATACATTCGTCTTAACCAGTTTCTTTTTTTCTTGTTTTTCTTTTATTATTTATTATTATTATTATTATTATTATCATCATCATCATCATCATTATTATTATTATTATTATTATTATTATTATTATTATTGTTATTATTATTATTATTATTATTATTATTATTATTATTATTATTATTATTATTATTATTATTTACCACTCGATGTCGCTAAACAGGCCTATTACACACTGTCATCGTTGCATCTCTCTGACAAGGTAAAAATATAACTTTTTTCTATCAATTTAATCTTTCGTTCGCTCATATACTATTTTTAGTTTAATCTAATTTGCTCAACGTCACCTGTATGTATATATTTATTCAATGTTAGGGGACGCGTTTCGATTGTGAATTTATTTTACGCCAATTTAAAAATCCTTTGATATAATTAAATTAATTTTAATAATTTAACGTGTCGATAAAATAGTTCGTCAATGATTAAAACTCACACATTGACACTTAACTATTTCGTAGAATTATATTTTTATTTCGTTTTTTTTTGATTATTTTAAATAAGAGAAAACAAATATGTAAAAATAAACATTAATTTTGATTAATGATTAAACAATTGTGTTAATCCGACCGTATGATTAATGTTGGTACAAATAAAAATAAAGATGATTCACAATTTTGGCTATATTACGAGAAACTATTTTATTTGTGATTTTTTGATCAGCTGATCGTAACAGTTTTAACAATATGGCGGCTATTATAGTAGTGCTGAAAAGTTTGGATTAAAACCATTTCTTGCTTTTAAAACCTAATAACAATGCATTAAATTAGAATGATTAAGATATTTATTTTTTCTAACCCATATTTGAACAACTTTAAAATCATTAAATTTCATTATGGCGAATATTAAGGTATAAAATCGTTGGAAAATTGTATTAAATCTGTGTATGTTTATGAATCTAAATGTTATCAACTTTACTAATTTTGATTACAATCTCTTTATAATATAATTTAATAGGTGATAGAAATCATTCATATTAAATGTTTTATACCTTTTTGGATCACAGACAATTGACAGATAGCGCAACAGGTAAAGGTTCCCAAAAAAATATAACAAATTTGTGGCAAAAATTTTTGTTATCTGTAAAGATCATAAAAAAGGAAAATATGTCAATGCAAAATCAATCAAAACTGTTTGCTCAGTTAAAAGATTACTTAAACAAATCTGGTTATGAGAAAAATCTTCAAATCATTTTGTCCAAATATTGGATCGAATTGGTACAAAAGATAGCATATACACAAGGATATACCATTAGAAAATTATCATTGATTGGCGCTCAGAAACAATCTGATAAAATATTAAAAGAAGAGGAAAATAAAATTGAAACATCTAAAAATGTTCTTACTCTAACAACGGAACAGGAAGAACAAATTAATGAAAAGATCATTGATAATATAAAGTTTGCGCAAAAGCTGATAGACAGTCCAACATTTCGAAAGGTACAGATATTCTATAATGCATAGAAAATTACATACTATCAAAGATCTATGTAAGAAGATTCTATTAGTTACTTTTTTATTACAGGAAGATCTTAAGCTAAGCAATCCTAGTGTTAAATTAAATTTGAAAGAGTTATCTTATTTACCACAGATATTTACTGCTTTAATTTTTAAATTAACAAATAAGGCAAAAGAAAGTGGTTTAACATCTACGCCAAAGTGGAAAATAAATGTTAACAGTAATGTTTCAAAGCATAGTATTATTTCTCGAACGCGACATGTGTTGAGCAGTATTGTAACAGCTGAGTCAAGTGCTTCAAAGTGTAGAAGAATTGAAGATCTATTGGCACACATTGATCAGTATCCAGAAGCTCGTCATTATGCAATCAAAGAAGGAGCAATAAGTACTTTGCTAAAGATACGGCAAAAAATTAAAGATGAAAAAATTAAAGGTTTCTGAAATAGCTTTACTTTAATTTTCGAGATATATAAAAGATATTTGTTATTACATTATGGTCTTTTTTTTCTATGCAGCATCAATCAGAGAATCATTAGCAATAATGGGTTATAATGATCCTCCGACTGGACGTGGAATTAGAATTCTTTCTATAGATGGAGGAGGAATTCGAGGTGTTCTCGTTATAGAAATGTTAAAGAAATTGGAAGAATTAACTGGAAAGAAAACGCATGAGATGTTTGATTATATATGCGGTGTCAGTACAGGAGCTATTATTGCCACTACCTTAGGTATTTAAATAATCTTTTTCTTTTTTATTTCTTACATTTCGCATAGAGATTAATCTCTATTGTTCAAAATATAGCTGTACCAAAGGAATCAGATGAAGGTATACACAAGTAGTTCTAAATTTGTCCTTTTTTTTTTAGTTATTCTAAAATTGATACTTCTTTCATAATTTTCATTGATTTTTAAACAAGGTAATAGAAAGTTGTTGTTGTTTTAGGAGGGCTTAAGAGAAAGTCATTAGATGAAGTTTCTGATTTGTATAAAGAAATAAGTACTAAAGTGTTTACACAGAGTGCCATAAAAGGTACTAGTAGCTTGGTGTGGAGTCACGCGTATTATGATACGGCACTGTGGGAGAAATTATTACGAGAAACAATAGGTGATAAACCCCTCATAAAAACGAATCGTGATCCAAATTCTCCGAAGGTATGTTTATTTAGAGCATTGGCTTGATAAACATTTACAAATAGGATTTTTTATATGACAAAATTGTTTTAGTTCTCAGCTGTATCAGCGGTAGTAAATCATGAACGCGTGATGGCTTATGTATTCCGAAATTATACATTGCCACACAAAATTGAAAGTCAATACATGGGTTCACATAAACATGCATTATGGGAAGCAGCAAGAGCCTCAGCAGCAGCTCCTAGCTATTTTGAAGAGTTTAAACATGGAGAATTCCTTCATCAGGATGGAGGTAATTTTCGCATGTAATAACTACCGATTAAATACAATATTATGACATAAATAACCATTTTGATCATTTTTAGGTATACTAGTAAATAATCCATGTGCAGTAGCAATACACGAAGCAAAACAATTATGGCCAAATAGTCCAATTCAATGTGTCATTTCATTTGGCACTGGAAGAACACCAAATAGAATTTCTGATATTGATTCCACATCGGTAGAAGTAGCTATTTCAAGTTGGAAAGAAAAATTCTATAAAATATTAGATAGTGCTACTGATACCGAAGGTAAATAATAAAACACAATTTAAAGACAGATCTTCATAACTGTGGATTATTTGAAATTATTTTTCAATTCTCTTTTAGCTGTACACACAATGTTGAATGATCTTCTACCTGACCACGTATACTTTAGATTCAATCCATACCTTACTGAAATGTTATCTATGGTAGAAATAAGACCTGAAAAAATAAGTCAACTAGAGCATGATGCGAGAATGTATATACGTAGGAATGAAGAGAAATTTGAGAAGGCTGCTATGGCGTTATCTCAAACAAGATCGATACAACAGAAATTATTAGATTGGATCAATTTACAGAAAAGAATAACTGGTCTTTAAAGTATATTTATAATAATAACAGATCGCATTCCACGAATTAGAACTTAACAAGTATTTATTTTGAGTATGCAATTGTTATTTCTAAATTGACAGATATTCTATTTAAGAATTATCATAATATTCCTTATATTATTATATAAGGATTTATTGTAATTATATACTGTAAATATTCTGCTTTTTACATATGCTTAAAAGAACCACTGTGCATTCATATAATGAAAACATTTTCATTGTGAATAATTTTAATATTCTTTAGTTATCGGAACTATCTAACTGTGATAAATATCTTTTGTGTAAAGATTTTTAGTAGAGATTCGTAAAGTATTATAAATATAAATATTTAATATTTATGTATATATAAAAATAAATATATATTAACAAATATTTAATGTTTAAAAGAACTTTTCAATTTTTAACAGATAGGAATGAATTTATTGAATTATATTTTGAATTGTAAGAAATGATAAAAATAGCGTGTAAATTTATTTATTGTACCTCTTCATAAACTTAGGTTAATTGCAGAGAGAGAGAGAGAGAGAGAGAGAGAGAGAGAGAGAGAGAGAGAGAGAGAGAGAGAGAGAGAATCTGTTTCTTACAATTCGTAAGAAAGGATACGTTTGTTGTTGTAACCAAGTGAATATATTTTTAATCCCTAATACGATGAAGAACAAATCAAAATTGGCCGTGAGGTGTATTAATAATATTTCGAAATCCCTGATAGGGGATTACTTTAGATTCAATAGTTATTGAGTACTCGTCAAATCGGATAGTTCGAAACATCTTTTTGGAAAGCATCAGTATATTGATTTCGTAATTACTTTTATAAATAGGTCACAAATTTCAAAAATATCCTTTTTCATCAAAATTGAAAATATTAAGACAAAGGGAGAAAAAACGAATTATACAAAAAGAAAGTTTTTGGCATTGTTGCAACATTTTTTTTGTTTTTCTTTTCTTTTTATCTTACAATTGTAATGTTCTTCATATTTTCTTGATATTTTGATCGATATATATATATATTCTAGCGCGCGCGCACACACACACACACACACAGGTGTATATGTTATAAATTTATTTATATTACAGATTCACTCGAATGTCCTTCAGAAAGAAATCAGATTTAGCTAATGGAAAATGCGAAAGTTTCTTAAAGCATAATGCGCATGTGCATTGATCGTCATTCTTAACGACGCCGACGCCATTATTATGAAATTTGTTGCAACGGTCAGTATATCCAACGAGCAAGTATATCCAACGTTATTTGTTATCGACATGACACATAATTATTATATCCTTCTTCTACGTTTTTCTTTTTCCCGATAAAAACAATTCATCAATATTTTCCTCCAATATATCTTTGACATAAATATTTTAATATCGATCATAACAAATAATAAATTATTCATTTAATGATCCACAATGGTAATATACATACGTAATAGTAGTAGTCATTTAGTGAAAATTATTATATATCTTTGTTGTTTGTTTTATTTATAATTATTTAAAAATGATGGTATTTAAGAACTGAATAATTATTTCGTAGACACGTGTGTTGATTAATTATTTCATTGACTCGTGGGTTGAATAATTACACCATCTATGTACGAGTCCATCAAATTTCAAAATTTCAATTGTAATTGTTTTGTTTTCATCGTCAATTCAATTAAATTTTGTTCAATACTCTTACCTTTCTTTGTACATAACAATGTATATATGTAAATGTCAACGTGTTACTGGCAAGAAAATATACTGAATGTAACCAATGCTCCCAAGTGTTACATACGACTAAAAAGTTCCAAAAAATATAATTTTTATGATTTTGTTATTGTTTTTCTACTTTCATGTAATTTATTTTATTAATAAAAAATCATTCACATTCCGTGCTATGTGTAATACCGATGATACTTACACGTTAGAATATTTATTAAATGCATGTGATATATCTTCTAATAATTAGAAAATATATTTATAATAATAATATAGATCATTAATATACAATATAATATATATTTTATAAGTTGAATACTGAAAAAACATATTACTATCAAAAGAAAGATGAATTATTAAAAAATTAGTATTGAACTAAGAAAATTAAGTTTATTTAATTGATATATATATATATATATATATATATTTAATATAATTTAATAATAATTAATAATTCATAATTAGCAATAATTATTAATATTTAGAATTACAAATAATTATTTTTAATTATTAATTATTATAATTACTAATTATTAAATATACATAGATAGATAGATAGATAGATAGATATTTTATTCCTCCCCTCAGGGTTTGAAGACGCTTTTTCAGAGGAGCGTACCCAAACCTCTTACAAATCTCTTACAAACCTCTTACAAACCATACATAAACCTTTCCATCCTTAATACTTATGTCTACCCTTACACCTATCTAACATCTAACTATAGCTACTTTATAACTAATTTATCATTATCTTATATACTAGTTAACTTAATATAAAATACTAATCGAATAACAACCAAATAACATAATACCAACATAACAAAACAATTTAACAATTAAAATGAATAAATTCTAAAATGAGTAAATGAGAGAGAGAGAGAGAGAGAGAGAGAGAGAGAGAGAGATCGCTATTCTTTATCCATCGCCTGGGCTTCCGGTCCCACACACACACACACACACACATTCATTAGCCTCATTCTCAACTCACATTCCCCCTCTCCCCCTCGTCTTCCAACCCTCTGTTTCTCTCTAGCTCACTCATCCACTACTCGCCTTCCCCTCCTTACCCTAACATCTACTTCATTTACTCTCACCAACTCTTCCCATCCTCCCTGATCCTGCACTCCCCTAGCACATGCACCCATGTCCCCTCCCCTCCCCACACTTCCTACACCTCCTCTTCTCCTCTACCTCCCAGTACCTTGCCCCTCTCATCTCGTTATACATTATAAACCCCATCACCCTCCTCCATCTTTTCTCCTCCCACCCCTTCTTCAGATACGCGGGCACCTCCTCTCCTTATTAAATATATATGATAATTAACAATTATTGATTATGCAATAATTATTAATTATTTGTATTAATTAATTATTAATAATTACTAATCATTAATTATATAATAATTAATTATTATTTCACGAAGCCGATTTTTAACATTTTCATTTTTAATAACAACAAAATATAAGCGATTTTCGATAAAAGATTAGTAGTTTTTTATTATCTAAAACAATAAAAATTTTGTGCAACAAAGATTAGATAGTGATACGAAATTTCATTCAAATCGGTTTAATAGTTTCTAAAATATAATTTTGTACCGATTCGAAAAGCATAGTTTTTAATAAAACATCTTTTCAAATTTAATATACATATACTTCAAACAGCTATAAATTTGTCAATTTTTGAAATTTCCGATGAAATTTTCCATGAATATTCATAAAAAACAATATTATATAATATTATAATAATAAATAAAAGTATTTTTATATGTATATATTTTTTATATTTAGAATAAAAGTATTTTTGAAAAATGGATTTTTTGTTGTTATAAATTTTTAGGTGTACATGTAACCAGTTAATAAATATTGATGGTCTTTTGAAAATAAGTTCGAAGAACGAGTATTGATGTTATTAGACGATGGGTTTTAAGGAAATTAATGACAACAGAGTTTGAATTTAATGAGAGTGCCTACATATGCAAGAACTCTTCACGCGATGAGACCTGAATAATCGATATTATTTTCTACGTAAGGTATTGTTTTTGTACGTAATTGTAATACAACCTAAGTACTGTGTGAAACTAATTGGTCGCGCTTATACAATATTTGAAATTAGTTGAACTTTCTAATCATTTCTTTCGCATCATGTATCTTTGTTGTTCTATTGCATTTAATTACGATTAATAATTGTGTCGATAATTATAACAATGCACTAGAACGTGTATTTTTCATATTGAGATATTTAGATCATTGTGTCTGTGATGTAAATAAAATATATTTTTCCATTATTTGACAAAATATTTTTCAAAGTTTGTACTTATACTATTACAATGTAAATATTTTCTATAATTATGAATTCTTACGGGTGTCATGTAAAAATATATATTTATTGATATTTCATATGATTCGAATTATTTTCAACATCTTAAAAATGACGTAACGAAAAATATTTCAGTTACTTCTTTTTTTTTGTCGATAAAGGTAATTATAAAACAACCGTATTCACTTACACTTTGTAATTATAATCATGTTAAATTTAAAATAATGCTAAATATTTCTTTTTTTCTTCAATAACTTTCGAATATATTTTTCATCAAGTTATGAAAGTACGAAAAATATTAATGGAAAATTGGTGGAATTAACAGTAACATTAAACGGTACATTTAAACAAATTCTTTTCTAATTCCTAGATTATTAAAATATTACAATTATTAAATAAATAATTGTAATATAAAATAAATCATAAAATCAATTTTTTCAATTTTTTTGTTGACTTAATCTACTGTTACAATTAACGGTGATCATGAAAAAACATAAAAAGAATGAAAAATATAACATTTCTTTTGTATTGTTTTTATTACGAAAATAATATCGCATTTCGAATAAAAATTATTTGCTTTTAAGCGTATTACGTTTGAAAGTCGTGTAACACGTTGCAGAAAAAAAAAAATAAAAAAGGAAAGAAAAAAAAAAGAATTATATTTAGCCCTTTGCGGGCGTTTACGCCTTGTCGAAAGAAAATCAAAATGTCCATACCTATTCATAAATAATGAAATGTTTTCATTGACAAGATTACTTTTCCAAGTAATCATAGAAGGGTAGGCCTTTAATGAGAGACACTTGTTGCACTCTCTCGTGCCATGTTGCGGATGCGCAAAAGTGAAAGAAGATATCTCTATCCCCTGTTTATGATCAGTCTAAATTTTACTTTCGCGAAGGATAGAACTTGCTCTCTCCAGTTCTTGATAATTTATCGTTCACAACTCCCTACGCTTTTACAGATCGAATAGATATGTAATACAGGTACTATATTTTCATAAGGTCTACATAACTGTTTGCATTTTACTATTAAAGTTCTTTAAAGAAAGATAGAGACAGAGATAGAGATAGATAAATAGAGAGAGAGAGAGAGAGAGAGAGAGAGAGAGAGAGAGAGAGAGAGAGAGAGAGTGAGAGAGAGAGAGAGAGAGAGAGAGAGAGAGAGAGAGATGCCGGTGAAACAATGGATGAATGATCGATTGAATTTTATTATTGCGAGATCCATGAATTAGTCCTTGATATCCCTTGGATGCTCGTACAAAAAAATTCAATGTTGACAGAAAATGAACAAGTTAAAGGGTAGAGGGGAGGGGTTAACGCACATCGGAGATTTTGATAACTATTATCAAACGCCTATACGATATAAACGATTGGCGATAAGGTAGCGCGATTCTGAGCGGGTGTTTGTCGTCATCATCAAACGAAGTTCTCTCTCTCTCTCTCTCTCCTTCTCTCTTTTTATTTCTCTTTCTCTTTCTCTCTTCCCTTTTCTGACCGGATTCAAAGTGTCAGTAGGTGTTACGATTTCGAAGAGAATCATGTTATACGAGGTACGTACGTTTGATTGAAATTGAAATGAAAGACACCTGTGAACCATTTTATCTTGTAACCTAATAGACTAATAACTCAAAAGCACGAATCGTTTTATTTAAATTGAATCGTTTCTTTTTTATTGATTAACACACAATACACACAGATGTAGTTTTTATTTACATGTTTCAGAGATAAGAATAATAAAAGGATAGGAGTAAAAAAGGCAAAGGAAAATCCAAACGTTATCATTTTGCCATATTGTTTGGAAAGTACGATAATCGATATCGACATTACGAATCATCAATCAAGTTCAAGTTGGAACACAGCACGATGACGTGAAGGTCGACGTGATTTGAAGAGATCGACGGTGAAGGAAGAAGAGAGAATAAACGAAGATAACGACAATGCGATTATGTGTAATTCATATAATTGCGTATCTTTTTGTTACTATGAATCGAACATCGTCGAATTGTTTGTTTGTCCGTTGTTGAAGAAAAAATCGTATTGGATGTTATTCGGATGTACACCATTATGTATATGAAAAAGATCGTATTTATATCGGTAAAGTTTTAAGAAGGTGTCATTTAGTGAAAATATTGTCGAAATCGTTGCAATATCGTTTTAAGAACTAGGTGATAGCTCAGTTTATTGGTGTGATAGATGATCAAACATATCAGCCGATAATACAGAACGCAGCACTCAGTATTCTTTTTCCCAGTGCGCGAGAATGATCGTTAAAGCATCTCGGTTTCGATTTCGGCTAATCGTAAGTCAGGATGCGGTCACGATCGATCGTGCGCCCGTCGTCATCGGGGGTTGCGTCTTTCGAGCTTCCTCATCCTGAGATCGTCGTCGTATGTCTATAAAATAACTCTTGGTTTTACACGCCGGAAGAACAGAAATAGAATTGAGAAAACAGGCTAACGATCGAGATAATCCGACGTTGATAGCGTCCGAAGAAGTGGGGTTATCGAAGCGTGAGGAAGGTGTTAACCAGTGAAAATGAGACTTGAACAGAGGAGAAGTCCGTTGTCCAATATGAGAAAGGAACGATGAAGAAAATTGATCGATTGTTGATCGATCGCGCGTACAACAGTTCTTACAGAAGTTTCAGACATATATTATATTTCGTTCTTTCTTTCTTTCTTTTCTTTTTTTTCTTTTTTTTCTTTTCTTTTTCGTTTTCTCCCATTATTTTCCTTTGTGAATCGTGCTGCGTTAATCGGGGCATAAGGATAAAGGAGAATCAGCTAGCATCGATGGGGATGTCGCATCGTTGGATTTTCATTCTGACGACGATCTTTTCTTTGACGCGTCATGCCGCAGACGGGAAGGTAACCTGTCGCGAGATACAATTCCCACGCGATTGTGAAATACTCTGTAGCACCAGCCAAACTGGAGTCATCTCATGTGAACTACGAGTAGCCGTTATATTGCCTGCTGATTCGAACTTTGAGATATCCTTGCCTAAAGTTTTACCTGTTCTCGGTAAGATTATTATATTCTCTTGTATTCTCTTATCCGTGCAATTAAAAAACATTTGACAATTCTCTTCTCGCATTTCTTTGTTTATTTTCTTTTTTATTTTTTATTATTATTTCCTTTTTAAAGATTTGGCAGTTTACGATGCCAGAGCTCGCAATCTGCTGCCGCATTGGTTGAATCTCAAGTTTTTACCTCAGGACGACCACTGCGACGCGATGTACGCACAAGTCTGCTCGATCGATAGTTACTTGAATTGCGTGCACCTCTTTCTCGGACCGGCTTGCGATTATTGCGTCGGTGAGTGATTTTACGTTCTTGCGTTTACGCTCATCGTTCTCTTCAAAGTTTCTTTTTTTCTTTCTTTATTTTTTTTTCTTTCGACTTTCATCCATTCACGAACGCGTATACAGACGTCTTTAAAATTTCCTTTGATTTTTATGATAGACAAACTTTTGATTTATTTTCAGCCGTCGTCGGAAGAGCAGTCAAGTTTTTAGGCACTCCGTTGATTACCACAGGAGGATTTACTTTCGATTTTACTGAGCAAAAGAAGGAATGCAAGGACGAGTACTTTATGACTACACGTGTTGGGAATTTAGCTTTCCGGGATATAGCGCAATTCTTGATAGCTATCATAAAGTAGTAAGTATAACCAAAATTAGATCGTTTTATAATATTTTATGATAAATAATAGATTTTTATTTATTAAAAATGTTTGTCTTCGTTCAGTTACGA
This sequence comes from Dolichovespula sylvestris, assembly GCA_918808275.2. Classification (NCBI taxonomy): domain Eukaryota; kingdom Metazoa; phylum Arthropoda; class Insecta; order Hymenoptera; family Vespidae; genus Dolichovespula; species Dolichovespula sylvestris. The sequence continues at coordinate 1,025,640 of OU964982.1, forward strand.
ATGGCGGAAGGTCCATTTGTTTTATGCGACGAATGGACAAATTCAAGTTGGCGGGAGGCATAGTTGTCAATTAATGATGAAATCCATGGTCGAATATCTTAAAAAGGAGCCTTATATAAAATTTGGTTCTTACGACATTGAAACTGCAACGTCGGTGGATTATTTGGAAGCTCTGAAAGTAAACGTCGGCAATTCTTACGGTGGTAAGCGAGTAAAATTGTCTTTTTTATATTAGATTGGCAAGGATGAAATTTGTAGCTAATAATGTCTAAGTGCCTTTTTTTTCTACAAATTTCATCCTTGACGTCTTGATATTTCGTCTTCGACAGTTTTCACATTGTCGACTAGGATTAAAATATTCGTCGATGTACGTCTGGTCCCATTCTCTTCGGTTAAAAGATTTGACGAGGAAGCTTTTCTCGAATTGCTGCATAGATGGCGAACTCCTTTCACGATCGTGCTGTCTACTTCCTTTTGTAGAAGAGTATTAGTCTTTCTTTCTTTCTTCTTTTTTTTAGAATTTTTATAATAGTTCGATCTCTCTCTCTCTCTCTCTCTCTCTCTCTCTCTCTCTCTCTTTTTATGAAAAGCTACTTATCATCAGAAGTTGGCAATTTTTCTTCGACATTCATGAAGATGTTTTACGATCGATAAGAACTTGAGAACTTCAAGGACGAATAATAAAAAGGGGACTCTGACAAAGATTAAATATTCTTCTTGAGGAGGAATATTTCTGTTATCGCCAATACGAATGGCTATTTGTAACATGGTAGATGACACAAATTAGATTCGTGTGACGAACGTTCCATGCATTACGAGATTTCTTTCTTTGTAGAATTTATTTAGGCCAAGATGATAGTACCGAACTGTTAATATTTATTCATATAGTTATCAATCGCTATTCGTTTAGACAATAAATCATACTCCGAGGTAATTAAGATCCACTTGTGGAAAAATTAATTATGTTCCAGAAGGGTTCCTTTTATTGTTAGACATAGATCATTCCTCTTAATATACATTAATCATTTCAAGTGGATTAAAGAGTGAAAACATTACTTTTTTTCATGTAATACTTGATAAGGTAAAAGGCGCTATCTATACATACAGATATGGCGAACATTTGTTTTTCCGTCTGTTCCAAGAAAGCCAAGAGATTTGCGAGCTTGGTAATCGTAAGAGTTAAAGATTTCCCAAAGGTTTGTAACAAATATGTATGGGAGATTAAAATAACACAAGTATTTAGCGGATAGTAACAATACGTTTGTTCTCTTATCAAATTTTCTATTTTAGTCAGACCAAGTTGACGTTATCGTTTCGTTTACTTTATCGCGCATTGTTATCGCTTACTGGTCGAACATCTCTATTATTGATATCCGTCGATATCAAATTATCTTGATACGGTGTGCGTTAATACGTCAAAAAACATCTATATTTAAATGTTTCCTTAATGAATTCGCAAAACTTGCTTATGTATAATATCTTTATTGCCTTAGAATGCAAAGAAAATTTTTTGTTGATTTTTGTCTTCATTACCTTATTGATCGGAATTCTTTTTGCCGATGGTCGATAATGTATAATTGTTATTATAAAGCGACGAAAACGACAAGAATGGCGATCGATAAATCTGAAATTATATTTATCGACCGCCGAAAATGTGAGAAAATGAGGGGTCGGTAATGAAACAAATTTTTTACTTCATATCTGTGACGATCGATAAATTCTACTGTTTTTAATCAAATCAATTAAAAATTAGGTAACGATATATATAATAATATCAAAGAAATTAATTGATATTGATTCTTTTGTCTGATGACACTTAAAAATTTGAAAATATTACTGTTATAGTTGTATACGATGATGGAAAACTAAGACGCGTAAAAAACATTTAAAATCGATGTGTCTCTATTCTGAATGTAAAATAAATGATCCGCGTTAAACTACGCTTGTTGAACAAACAAAAGTTTACAAGGATTGCTCGAAGCTTTGCCTGGCACGTTAACAACTTTGTTCATAGGTCCTCAAAGCTGGTATCGTATCCGTCACTTTGAAACTTAATTAAATCAAATTGCAGGAAGTAAAACTTTAATAGAATCCCTTTATATATTGGATTAATCCTTAGGAAAGATCATTTTGAATATGACGTAGAGAATAATTTTTTAAAAAAGTTTTATTTCGTTTTTAATAATCGTCGCGGCAAATCAATGACGATGGAACGCCCCGTATACAGATGGTAAATATATATAGTAAATACAAATGCACACGAGAGTTTACCACTACCGAGTATCATTTTGCATTCAATTTTCTACTGTCCCCTGCAGACATTTACTTTCTTCCATCGTTCGCGTTATGGATTCGATAACGCTTAAAGGATAGCATGAAGGAATAGCTAGATAGAGAAGTATGTGTAGATAGACGCGAATGTAAATAGATAAAAGTTTAAATATGATTTATTTATTTATGTTTAGGTATACATAACGATAAATATCTAACGGGAAAAACTAGAAAATATACGTTAGGTTATACACAGGCAGTAAAAATAAAGGAGCATATGGACATAGTCATAGCATGATAGATGAGGTCATTATAAATATATTAAAGATAGGAACCATAATCTCGTAGTTTTCGTAAAAGTCAAGCAAAAGTAATCCATTGATTATATTTTGTTAATGTTGCAACTTTGACTGATGTTCCGTGTTATGATTTATGAAATTTTCAGTGCACCTCTATCGTTAATCAAATTCTATGGTACCGCGAACGTATGTCCGTCTCTTTAATTGATATATCAAATGAAATTCGAAAAAGAAGACAATCCGATAATTTCTCAACATTTAAAATTCAAATGGTAGAAGCGGCATCATGTGGTTATTATCATATAATTAGATTGGCCCCTTACGACTTGGGTTACTTTTTCCTTTCGTAGAAACCGAATGCGACTGTTCTGTTTTTTCTTTTACATCCCGTATAACGATATGACGTTAGTAGCAGTAAAAATATCAAACATTCCCTTAAACTAGTTGTTATAGACCGTTGTAAAATAAAGATAAGTTAAATTTAATAAATAGAGATAAAGAGACGAGATGGTCGACGTTTGATGAGTGTATCTGTGAGATCTTTGTTGGTTCGCGATCGAACGAAGAAGAGAAAAAAAGGGCGCGTCGAAGGTATGGTGAGATTTTACTGGTGGGGTTTCATTATTTCAATGGAAGGGTGGACGAGATCGGACGCATGCGTTCTTCCATTTTACTCGTCGATGACAATACGCGCCAACCTTACACATGAGTAGCAAGCACACTGTATGCGCGTGCGTGCGTGTATGCGTGTATAAATGAATCATGTGTTTGTATACGTATTTCAGGAAGTAGGATATGTGTGTAGTATAAAATAATGTAAAAGAAAACACTAGAGAGGTACAGATTAAACTAGTGTTGGTTTTGGTGTTGACGTTGACGTTGGCGTTTATATTGTTTTCGTTGGTGTTAGTGTCGATGTTGATGTTGGTGATAGAGATGGTAGTGTCGTGGTATAGTGGTAGTGGTGGTGGTGATGATGGTGGTGGTGGTGGTTGGAGGTGGAGCGATCTCGTCGACTTCGAGGGGCGATTCAGATCACCGTGATATCTTTCGCCCTCGTCGGCTCTCAGTCAGCAATGCGCGCGCGCTCCGAGCGCATCTTGATCCAAGAGTAACAGTTTCGATCGATTTAACGATGTTTACGATTGGATAGACATTTTTTCGTATAATTTTACGTAACTTTTTTGGAAGAATCGAATTTGACGATAACCATCATCAATAAGTCTATATTAGTACGAACGATAGATAATACAACATTTATTTGTATTAGAATCGCCATTAGGATGTAACGATACGTAAATACAAATTTCTTTAATATTTCGTATCACACACATACGCGCGCACACGCACACACACGCACACACACGCACACACACGCACACACATGCACACGCACGTACATACACGCACACACACATATATACATACATGTAATAGGCGCGAATAAATTAATTAGTCGAGCAATTAATTTCAATAAAACGCCGGTGTTATTTTTCCCTCCGTATGTGTTTTCGTAATTTATAATCGACGTTTATTATATTCGTAGAAATATATAGCAAATGGAAAGTATGGCAGATGGTTGTTGGAGAATTCTTGAAGAATCGTGCCATTAAAGGGTACATAGTACCAAGTACATTGAAAAAGAGTCATTAGTCGTGTTTGTGTTTGTGCCTTGTGCTTATGGTTCCTTACGTGTGTTCTACTCCTCGTCAGCTGCTAAGCACGTGACGATGTGCACGCGTCTAACTCTATCTCGTAAAAGCATCGTGGGTGGCACCCAATAAATAGGTAGAATTAATGAGAAACGAACGGGTAACTATTAAATCCGAAATTTGGGATCGATCGAGACGATTTTTATATCGTGTTATATTTGTGAATGATGCCACGAATATTATTCGGTTATTACAAAAGGGAGAGAAGAAGGGGACGTGATTCTACTACCGAAGGAGAACGTACGCGATCATTCGGTCAAACACGGTGGGGCTGCTGTAAAAAAATAAGATAAATTATCAAAAGGAAAGTTTAAAATTGTCTTAAGACAAATCGTTGTTGATAATCACGATGGCAGTGAATTCATGGATACGGAAATCCATTAACACCCACGATCCTATTATTGGTTTCGCTTTTGTTTACATGACATTGACGTTGACTATATTATGCGCGTTCGCTACGAATGAAACTACTACGTTCAGCGTGCAAACAACGAAGGAATGTTTCGGTATATGTAAACAATCGAAGGGTGAAGTGAAACTCGCCGTAATAGCTCCTGGCGATCCGCATCACGAACAGAGCTTGCCTAGGGTATTGCCAGCTGTACTTTTAGCCGTTAAAGCTGTTAGCTCGTCGAAGGGACCCCTACCAGGATGGAACATAAAAGTCGATCATCGGGATTCTCGTTGTTCGAGCACTTACGGACCATTGGCAGCCTTCGAGTTTTACATCAATCAGACGGCAGGTCGCTTAGAGATCGTCCACTCTTTTCTTTACTCCCTCCCATAGCCCTCACTCCATCTTGTCCTGACCCACCCCTTTTTATCTTTCATCTCTTGTACACTTTTGCCTTTTTCGCTTTTATTGCCTTTATTTTCTTCGAGCGAGGTGGCTCGGATTCTAATAAATTGTCATCAGATTGTAAAGGAAGGAGTTGGTTTCACAGCATGAAAAAGTCTATCTCTTTCTCTTTCACTTTCTTTCTTTCTTTCTTTCGTTTATTTCTCTCTCTCTCTCTCTCTCTCTCTCTCTCTCTCTCTCTCTCTCTCTCTCTTTATTTGCCTCTTTTTCTCTCTGCCTGTCTCATTATTCTAATCTCATTGACTTTCTTGAGCTCTCCTTCACTCGTCTATACTATGCATGTGAATCGCGGGATGCATAAGCCCGTCGCGACGAATTTCTTTACGCCCGAATAGAACATGAAATGCATGGAATAATTTCATAAGAAATTTCATCCTAGTATCCGCGTTACCACGGGACGATGTAATACGGCAATCTAGAGAAAATGTTAGCTTTCGTGCTTTCGACCGACGGATGAAAAAGAAGTTTAATGAAAATCCGTGGCAGTCGGTACCTTCGATATTTCCCCTTTGAAAGTCGTGCAATTTCGCTTGGTTATATAAAGACAAACGGATATATACGAGTATGTGCATGTTACCTACGTACGTATTCGTATGTATTCATGTACGTTGTCCTGTTTTTAAAAGGGTTGTATACAGCGATGAAAATAACGTTTATTGCCAGCGATATCGTTTGATCGTCTCGTTGATTCGGTGCAGTAACCCCAACAAGAATGATCGTTAGAGAGATATAACGTATGGATTCGTAACGCGTTGTCCTTACAGGAGAGTTATTTAGGGTCCTCTGATGTCAATTAATTTGTGCGGACACCGATGCATCAGGTCTGTTCCTAAGAAATGCGCTATTAGAGTAGAGAAAACGCAAGAGAAAGGGGAAAAGAAACAAGAACGAGAAAAAATAAAAAAAAAAGGAATAAGAAAAAGAGAAAAGAGAAGAAGAAGAAAAAGAAGAAAAAAGCAACAGCGTGACACAAAGGCAAACGAAGTAGAGTCTGTTGCGTTTTAATTGCTCCTCGTTCCGCAACTTTAAAGCCGTGCCACGGACAGTAGAAACGCGGCCCTATTTTTATGAAGGGATGACGTCATCGGTCATCATCGGTGGTTCACGCAGCTGCAGAGAGATCTTTCGTGTGTGCGTAAACTCGTAGCAACAATAAGAAAGAGGAATCGGTCAACTAGTAAAGACCGGAGCCCTGCAGGACGTTGCGGTCAATCAACCAAAGCCGGGAGTTTACTCTTATGTTAGTCTGCAGTAGCAGCAGCTTGGCTATTCGTTTGCGGTTGGTTATCTACTTCGCGAGACGACCACTTTCTTTCTTATTATCGGCACTCAAATTCCTTCTCTTAATTACGTTTAATTATTTCGATCCCTCGAAATGCCCTCGGTATATGCTGCCCAGAGGTCCCTGTACTTTTACTCCTCATCCTCTTCCTCCTCTGTCTCCTCCTCCTCCTCGTCCTCGTCGTCCTCTTCCTCCTCCTCCTCCTCCTCCTCTTCCTCCTCCTTTCACCCCTTACCCTCATCATCCTATCCCACTTCTCCCTTTTCCCCTCTACTGAGTCAATTGAACTCTCGCCCTTCTACACTCGTATTCTCGTTTGCTGGTACCTCGTCTATCTTGTTGTCTTAAATTTTGACGAAAATTCTTTCTCGTTCGTCGATTTAGTTTTTCGATTTCCCGATACCCCGATTCCCCTTTACGATCGTATATTCATCTTTAAAAAAACACTGTGACACGTACTTTCTTCCATTTCGAAACTAATGGAAGACAGAGGATAAGCTGCCGTTCACATATTTACATATATATACATACATACATACATACATTCATACACACACGCACACACATACACAGTGTGTCCCGTTTATCTCGAAAAATTGGAATATCTCGCGAGGGATTGAACCTAGAAAAAAAATTCTTCTTTTTTTACAGATTTGTTTGGTACGAAAGGACACATTATATGGTACCAATCTTTCTTTTTCTTTTTTATTTTTTGCAGATCAAGTGACGTTGGGAGAAAATTTTAAAAACAAATTCATTCTTTTATATGGACGATATATATATATACTTTTTGTCATGGTTAGACGAATTCAACGATGCTCTATATAAGGACAATCGTTATTGTTAAATTTTTAAATTATATTACAAATTTGTGAGAATGTAATAAAGAGTATAACTCTGTATCGTCGATAATTGGTAGTTAGGTCACATATTATCATTGTCATCGTACTTCTTATGAAATAAATTTCGTTTATTTATTTAATCGGTAATTTGAGGAACATAAAAGAAACTTACTAAATTAAATGGAACATTTTTATTCAAATTTAATTGGTATAGTGAATAATAAAAAATTAATCTCTTTTCAACTACGAACAACAATTAATGGACGTACAATTAGAATATCTTTGCCGCATTTTACGTTACACCCATTTCATACGATGATATGAATCGAATTTATTTTTCACAGTAATTTAAATTTTGCGAATTAATCATTTTCATTCTATGCGGGTTGGCTATTGGTTTTTTCTTTTGTTCTTTGTTTTTTAATTGGTTTTCTTTATATATTTTTTTTAATTGCTACCAACGGCCTTCATTATTTCAAATTGATAAACCGTATCAATATGCTCTCGAGAGAAAACGTTTGGCCTTCGTTTATAGTATGCAGCCTAACAACCGAGAACTAACAATAGTGTTATAAAATCTTTAGGAATGCACAAATTTATAATACTATTTATAAAATTTTATAATGATAAATGATCTTTCATAATAGCAGATCGTTGAATTCTTCTTAATAAATTACTTCGAATAATACACACACACACACACACACACACACACACACACACACACACACACACACACACACACACACACACGCACGCACGCACGCACGCACGCACGCACGCACGCACACGCACACGCACACGCACACGCACACGCACACGCACACGCACACGCACACGCACACGCACACGCACACGCACACGCACACGCACACGCACACGCACACGCACACGCACACGCACACGCACACGCACACGCACACGCACACGCACACGCACACGCACACGCACACGCACACGCACACGCACACGCACACGCACAAATTCTATATATCTATACATATATTCTATTATAGAATTTGTAGATACCGAATCAGAAGGGTGCACAGAGTGAATAACGATTGCGTTCGATTTGCCGGTATAAATTGACGAAACGGTATCTAAAGAGAAAAAACGGAGAGAAAATAGCGAACTGCAAACGAACCGACTAATCAACGTGGGTGTATTGGCGAATTGAAATTATAAAAATTAAAATGTACGGTCTCACGGTTTCTCCTAGAAAATAGAAAAAAACAGAACAAACAGGAAATAATAATAAAAATTCCAAATTACCTACAGCGTAATATCGTATCTGTTTGCAGGATAATACGTTCTTTTTTTCTTTTTTCGTGTGTTTTTTTTTATGATGAATATAGAGCGGAACAATCATCGGCGAGATAATAAAATCGATATTTATTTTCCCATTGAATGAAAATAAAAAGAGAATGAATTCGGCCGAACGGTGTCTATACATTTTCTTCAAATAACACGTGTAATTTCTGTGGGGGTGAAAAGACGATATAAACGTGAAACAAGTTATAATGAGATTGTTCCATAGAGGATGAGGAAGGAGGGGGTAAGGGTATACGTGAGAAAAATGTATTATCCTTATCCATGTCAAAGGTTGCTTTTCGCAAAGGAACGCGGTTAGTGTACATGCTATACACGTATGAGAAGCTTTAGACCCGCGATATCTCATGGCATATTTTTTCTACGACATGGCGCGATGGTTTATTGCCGTTGCCGAAAGAAATAATAGAAAGAAAAAAAAAAGAAAAGAAAAAACCTGATAGGGCAATAGAAAGGGAGAGATGGGGAGATGAAGGGAGAATGAAAGGGGATGAAAAAGAGTGAAGGGTGGGTGGTAAGTAGGTAGGTAGATAAATAAAAAAAAATGTATTGCAGAACGAATAAAATAACGGCGATTTGTATGAAATAAATAAAATAATTATAACTCGGTCGTGATTTATTATTAAAGATATACAAAGTTTAAAAGAGGACTTGATTAAGGGAAAAAGTTATTATCCATGAGGAAAAGTGAGAAAAGTTTTTCTCGGTATAGCTCGTGTTTATAAATCTTCATTAGATGATAAAATGAAAGATAAGTAATATAAAAGTTATCAAATTGGTACGTATTTCTTTTCTTTTTTTTTTTTTTATTATAATCAATATGAAGAGGATAGTTTGCGCAGAAAGGAGTTATACTATTTACTACTACTCGTTTGGTTCTTGTATAACCTCCTGACCAAATAGCCTCCTGACACGAGTTAATCGAGCGCAAACCACTTTCTGCCAAAATACGTAGCCGCAATGATGTCATTGAAGCCAATACAACGTTCGTTGTTAGATCATATAGAACGATCGATGAAGGATAGAATCGAGCCTAATTGCTTACATCTCTTGTGTTACATCTGTTGTGTAGGACACATCAAAAAGACATCGATTGCATTTCTATAACATTTGCGTAATGTTTTTAACGTCGGCGATTATAAACGACGTCTCCTTTATAATAATCTTAATAAGAAAAAATGATTAGAAAGATTCATTTAATAATGAATTTTGATTTAACATTTTTATTACGTGATTTTGCGATACTTGCACGAGTGCAAGTAGTATTGTGTGTAGTATTCTTTTTATATAAATATTTACACACACACACACACACACACGCGCACGCATGCATGCACGCACGCACGCACGCACGCACGCACGTATATATATAAATAAATAGACAGATACTAACCTGTTTACCAACCTGTAATTTGATTATTAACCTGTTTATCTTGTCATTCATTTCTATTCTATTTTCATTTTCGAGTGGGGGATCGAAAATTCGAATTTCTTCTCTTTCTTTCTTGCTTCTTCTTCTTTTTTGAGAGACAGAGAAAGAGAGATAGATGGATAGATAGATAGATAGATAGATAGATAGATAGATAGATAGATAGATAGATAGATAGATAGAGAGAGAGAGAGAGAGAGAGAGAGAGAGAGAGAGAGAGAGAGAGAGAGAGAGAACATTCTATTTCGAGCAGATAAGCACGGAATGATTCACGAAATCGTCGTAGAATTCTTGATGAGTGAATTTTCTAACAAAAGCAGATGCCTTTTTGGGTCCCGTATGCGACTACGTTATTGCACCGGTGGCGAGATATGCTGGTGTATGGGGGATACCAGTATTGACGGCAGGTGCTCAGGCGGAGGCCTTTCGTCATAAGGACGAGCACTATCCGACGTTAACAAGAATGATGGGGAGCCATCGTTTGGTCGGCGAAGCGTTAAGACACATACTTCAAGGATTCGGCTGGAAAATTGCCGGTCTATTATATCATAATCACGCGATGGCGAGTAGCCGCGGTAACTCAGAGTGCCATTTCACTTTGGGAGCCGTATTTACAGCATTGAATCAAACACCAGCTCACAGAAGTTTCAATCAGGAAACTACCAATGCCGAGGACTACAGGAATCTTCTTCTATTCGTGTCAAAGTCTGCGAGGAGTAAGTTGTTGCTCGTAATAAGCGCGTTGTCTTCTTTTTTCACATCTTTGTTTCTTTTTTTTTTTTAATTCCTTCGATAACTCTCGCCGATCCCTGTTCTATATTTTCTTTTTCTGTTCCTTTCTCTCTACCAACGCCATGTAACATCTCGTCTTCAGATAACATCCACGACGCTTATTTTTCTTCTCCCCTCCCCCCATCCCGTTAATCTCAGCCATCCCCCTTCTCTTTTGCACTACCATCAATATCATCGTCACTATCATCTTCAATGCTTTCGTAAAATGAATGGAATTTACGCGAAGCGTAAGGCGTTCTTTATATGCACGTTTCTCTATTATTAAACAGCCAGCTTGCTGCTTTACGTTGCAAGTTACTGTCGATCGTAACGATATCTCGACTACAAAAGGAAACTAGAATTCAGGCCATCTATGCAGTCTCAAGACCTTTAGAGAGAAGAAGGACCTTAGGGTTTTCTATCGGATCGAATACAAACGTGAACACAGCGAAGAAAATACTATTTTTCTATTCTTACTTTTTCCCTGTCTTTTCGTCTTACTTTCCTTTCTTTCTTTCTTTCCTCTTCTTCTTCTTCTTCTTCTTCTTCTTCTTCTTCTTCTTCTTTTGGTTTTTTCTTTGTTAACATCTAAACGTTACTTTTGAAAAGTTGGTTTCCAAGCGGGACCGATATGATTTCAACAATCGTAAAATTGTTTTACGACGTCTCGTACGAGTAAATGTTTATAACACGAATGGTTAGGTATAGGTATATACATGTGTACGATTTGTCCGATCGTTACGTCAGAATTCGTTTTGATGCGCGATATTTGATAGCTAGGGATAGAAGTTTTTTTTCTCGATTTTGTAAATGTTTATAACCTCGAAATTTCTTTTACAAGAGAATATTTTTATTATCTGATAAATATTCTCTGAATTCGTTTGGAATCAAATCGTATTATTATTTCTAAATGACTATTATTAATCGCTCGTTAATTCAACTTATGTTTCAGTCGTAGTCATGTGCGCAAATTCTACTACTATACGAGAAATATTGCTCGCAGCCGAGGAACTCGGAATGGTTGATTCCGGAGAATATGTATTTTTCTCTATAGAGCTTTCATCTAGGTGAGTCGAGTAAACATTATCAAGATAATAACAGAACGTTTTTCGTTGGTATTCCGTATAACATAAATTGAATGGAGTATTCACGTTATTAAGTCGTTTTCCGCATGTTTTACTTCCTTCAACGAGGACAAAGTAATAACGAGAAGGAGCCATTTTCCATGCTTTTTAATTATGAGAGACCAGTCCTGAGTTACGTGGTATTTTATACCTCTTCGCATATTTCCCATTTTACGAGGCTTTAAAAAAAAATGTTAAAGATTCAGAGACCGTTGGTAATGGCCGTTTCGAATCAGACCAAACTTGTTATTACATGATCCCTTTCGATCGTATATCTTCTTACGATCGATTCTCAATACTTTATAGACTATTCTTAAGATGTCTATTGGGTGAAAAAAAAGGTTTCGTTAATTCTTACGATTTAATTATTCTTTTTTCCGTAAAACGAAAGTAGTACTGTAATTCGCCACGAGTTCTCTTTAGGTATCTAGAAAGTAAAATTACGTTTATCGATTTTATCAAATGAATGATAATAGTAATGACTGGTGGGTGGGGAAAAAAAAAAGATTTTCGAATTGACATACTCTGCTTGAATAGAATTGAATTCGTTGAACTAGAAATCCCAGGCCGCAACTTCTCGTCTGGATTATTGGTAAACCGCGGTCTAGAAATGTATTGATCGTAGATAGGAAGCAATCGTTGCACCATCGATACGTCCAAACCGGGTTGTCTTAAGGACAGGAAGAGGATTAAAGTCCATGGATATGATTTCGATCTATGATATTTCAAAAATTCGAACTCAAACTCAAACTCATTTATTCGTTAATCATTTAATATCGATATTAATCGTTAGTTTGTCAAAATGATTAATTTCGTCAAAAAAAAAAAAAAAAAGAAAGAAAATCTTTGAACAGAGAAGATCGATGAATTTGTATACATTCTTCTTTACAATTTGTTTTCTTTTTTTTTATAATACGTATAAATTCTCCCAAAAGTCTATGGATCGACGGAAAGAAGATTATTTTGTTTTCAATAAAAAAGAAAAAAAAAAGAAAAAAAAAAGAAAAAAGTTTTATGTATAGTTCTTAACTATAGAATATCAGAATGTGCATGAATGTCGCTAAAGTATTCGAATTGTATAGAATTTTCATCGAAAGAAGAAATACTATGAATTATTTCTTGATAATTCTAATACTTGAATATTTTCTTTAAAAGAAAATAAAGGTAGAAGAAAAGCGATTTATTGTTTTTCATTCTTGTATACAAATTCAACTGAAACTCTTACTTTATTTTATTGTTCTTGTGATTGAAATATAAGTCTATTTCCGTAAAATGTGATCTTCGTGACATTTGGATATTTTTGATTAGATTATTAGAAAAAAAAATCATAACTTCCAATAAAAAGTAATTGGAACTTTTACATTTTCTTTTCTTTACTTTTTTTTTTTTAATCAAAGGTCAACCATTAATTAACTGCAAAAATTGTTATGAACTTGAAAACGGTATCGATATTGGATAACTATACGTAAAGACTTTTTTTTTTAATTGGGATTGACCACCCCAATCCTTTCCCCTCCTTTTGTTTGATCCATGACCTTTGAGAAATTCTGTATATTGAAATCATATTTTTGTAAAACGTATTACTACTGACATAGCTCTTATGTTATGACGTGTACATAATCGATTGAATCGAATTGAATTTAATAAGACATCGAAATTCCGAAGTAAATTATTTGTTAATCAATCATCGTGTACGAAGTTTTGCCATTTAATGATCGTCGAACTTAATTTTCAACAAAATTCAGTTTCAATATGAAAGATTTATATTTTTTATTTTCAATATAAAGATTAAAGGTTATCAGGTGGTTTGATAGTAAAATTTGAAAAAAAAAATAAAAAATGAAAAGAAAGGAATAAAAATGAAAAAAAAAGAAAATTTAAGAATTCGAGTCGGTTGCTACGGTCTTTGGATGGTTCAATTCTCGATAAAAGGTTAAAGGCGAAGAGAGAGAGAGAGAGAGAGAGAGAGAGAAAGAAACAGAAGGATTCTTAGAAATTTCTTTTATTTTTTTTTCTCCAGCGACAACAATTCCATAGAACCATGGAGATTGGAGGGCGACACGGATGAGAGAAACGAAAAGGCGAGGAAAGCGTACCAGGCACTTTTGACTGTAACCGCACGGACTCCTGACAATCTTGAATATTTAAATTTTTCGCGTGAAGTTAAATCGTTGGCACAAAGCAAATACAATTTTACGTTTGGCAATAGTTCCGTTTCGACATTCGTCACGGCCTTTTACGATGCTGTTCTTCTTTATGCTCTCGCGCTTAAAGAGAGCCTACCGGAAAAGCCTACCGGTGAGGTTGATCTTGATGGTGGCAATTTAACAAGAAGAATGTGGGGAAAAAGTTTCAAAGGTTAGTTTATGAACATGTGTGAGAAAGAGAGAGAGAGAGAGAGAGAGAGAGAGTTTTGTATTATTTTCTTTTTTTTTTTCATTAAAACCGTATATAAATGATCGTCACAAGTGATATTTCATTATAAATCAAGTTACCGATACAGATTTTTACATAAACATTGATAATTATTTTAACAGTTTGATAATTATTTCAGGTATAACCGGAGACGTGAATATCGACGAGAACGGCGATAGAATAGCGGATTATTCCCTTCTGGATATGAATCCGGAAACGTCGAAATTCGAGGTAACAGATTATACGCATTATTAATTAATGTTAATTAAGAAGGACGAATTGACTCGTCGGTAGGATTTAACTTATTTCGCGATGGTAGGATAAAGGAATCATTGATTTTTTATTCCTATTAACAAAAAAAAGACTTATAAAAAATATCGATCCATTATCGCACAATCATTCACGACAATTTATCCAAAGCTCATACTGTCTCTATTCGGGCGATTTTATTTTGATTTGATATAAATTTTATTCACATTTATGTTGACGTTCATCGATCGAAAATTTTCCCGGTTAACAGTTAAAACGATTCATTTCGTGCGAGACGTTAATTCGATCAGCGTAACTGAAATAAAGAGGTTGGATACCTTCATATATTTTAATCAGATTTAAAGATGAAATTCTTTCGAGAAATTTTATTTGTTCACCGGTAAAATCTATAAAAGCGGTAGTTTATCAATAGGATTTACCGTAATCTCTCTCTCTCTCTCTCTCTCTCTCTCTCTCTCTCTCTCTCTCTCTCTCTCTCTCTCTCTCTGTCTATCTCTCTTTCACGATTTTTTTTCCGAAACGTTTGTTAAAGATCGTCGCCAATTATTACGGTGCTAACAAAACTCTGGACTATATAAAGGACAAACCGATTCATTGGTCTGGCGGAAGACTGAAACCACCTCCTGATACTCCAACTTGCGGATTCGATGGATCCCTATGTCCAGATAATTGTATGCAATTAATTTTAATTTTATCTGATTAATTAATCTTATTTTCTTAAGACATCGATTATAACGATGTACGCTTGTGTCGAAATTGAATTACTGTACTAAATGATTTTTCCTCTTCTTTCTTTTCGTTTTTTCTTTTCCTTTCATTTTATTTTATATCTTTCTTCTATTCTTTCGTTTCAGCTCTTCCAGGATACGCCATTCTCTCAATAGTTTTGAGTTCGATCGTTGTCGTTCTGGTTGTGGGCTCGGTATTTATTTATCGGTAAGTGATTTTACCTACTCTTGCTTACAAATATTTTCGATTTAAATGAACGTAAGAATTAGACAAAGAAGTAGAAGAAGAAGAACACATCAAAACAAAACAAACAAGAAAACAAAAAAAAAGAAAAAGGAAGACGAAAGAAAATCTGTCGAAATATTTCCTATATACAGTTAGGTAGATTTTCTAGGTAGATAACGCGACGTTACTTTTCATCTCTAATTCAGTTCAGAATTTCCAGGTATGCGTATTATGAGGAACACTGGAACGTAATTAGGTAGCTAGTTTGCAGTAGGCGAGCTCTCCATCCAAGCTACTCTCGCAGTGAAATACCAAGAACAAGGATGTATTCCCTTGTGCTCGTAGATTCACGAGTCCGAGCGAGATGTCCTTAGCCTGTTTCCATCCCTAGAGAGAATGACTTTACGAATCGTATAATAAGTTTGCACTCTCTATGACTCGACAAATAATCATTAGAAAGAATAACTAGGAAATATTAAATGACAAGTCTTGATGGGCACCGGTGAAAATTGTTAGAAACTGAAACGATCGTGAGTTTGGATATTGGCGATTCTTACTGCATCGAACATCATTCGACATATTCAATTTATCTGAAACGAACTAGTAAATCTCGTTAGAGAACTCTCATCGTCCCTTACCTCGGTAACGCAACTACCAATGTTCAAACCTTGTATTACGTCTTCTATCTTATCGAATTTAAACCCGTCTCGTTCTCTCGTTCACGTTTTATTGCCGCTCGTTCGAAGTGTTTCTCTTTCGAGAAGTCATGACGTTCGACAGCCAATTCGGATAATGTTTCTTTTTTATCCTTTTCTTTTCTTTATCTTTTTTTCTTCTTCTTCTTGTTTTTTTTCCCCCCTTTATAGTCACTTCAAACTAGAGGCTGAAATCGCTTCTATGACGTGGAAAGTACACTGGGACGATATCAAATGGGTACCTTACGCGAGGACTAGAGGTTCGATGTATTCGTTAATTGCCAACAAGTTACGTAACAGCCAACTTGTGAGTATCTTGAAAGTTATTTTTATAAAAATCGTTTATTTTTACGATGTTAAAATTTATCAAAGTTTTTGCTTCACATTTGATCGGATCTTAAGTATCACGGAATTTTATCTTAACCGGATCTATATACATATATAGAAAGGTTTGAAAATATTGATTTTTCAATAATATTTCTTTTCTCTCCCGTATTAGTCCTTTAAAAATATTTTTCGGAGAATTTAATTGATAAATTTCAAAACTTGACGAAGTTACAGACCTTTTCGAGTCGACCCTTCGTCGCATGAAAATTTTTTTTTTTTAACTATCATAGTCTCTTTTTTAATCATTAAATCATTTTTTAATCGTTAAAAAGTTACTAAAACTCTTTTTATCCAAAATTGCATGGTAAATTCGATAAACTCATATTTTTCTTTTATTAAATGAAAATATTAAAAAAATCGACTTCGTGAAGGACTTTTATATTTAAATGTACTTTGATGGTATTTTCTTTGTTTTTCATTTTTAATAATAATTACTCGAATAATTACTCGGATAACTCGAAGCAGATAATGAATTGTTTTAATCTTTCTCGTTGGAAAAAATATTCTCCAAAGAACTCACTAGCAAGAATATTTAATGATATTTTATTTATTAAGTGAATTACGTGTAAAAAACAGGATGATAAAAATTACCTCTTGTATATTATTATTTATTTCTTTTGATCATTTTTATATACGTAAATCCCCCTTAACATAATTTAATCCCTCTGAGAGACGCTTTGTCATTTGAACGATTTAATTTTGAAAACAAATCTCTTTTGCTGTGCAAGATCTAAGTATTTTGATAATGACCGTGCCTTTAAAAGCCGATCTTTTTTATTATTTTTCTTTTTTTTTTAATTATTTAATTTCTTTTTTGTTCTTCTCTTTAATTATTTAATTTCTTGTTTTTTTTTCTTCATTTACAGAGCGTATACTCTGATGATAATGTTAGTCTACCGGAGGGTGTGGACAAGCACGTCTATATACCAACAGGATTTTACAAGGTAAGCTCTCATTTTGCTTTAAAGGTGTTTCTTTATCTTTTTTCTTTTTGCCTTTCTCTTTTATTTTTTCACTTTCTCTCTCTCTCTCTCTCTCTCTCTCTCTCTCTTTTTCTCGTTTTTCCAAACGGGATCAAAGTATTAGTAGAATGTCCCCGAGCGAATATTTAGTTTTCTTTTCCTTTACTCCTTCCTTAAAGTTCCTCTTTAATTTCCTTTAAAATCCTATCGCCTTCAGTTCTTTCCTATTTTTTTCCTTTCTTTTTCTTGTTTTATTTTTTTATGTTGGGAATAAAAGGAAAAAAGAAAAAGAAGAAGGAGAAAAAAGGTGTAGAATGAAATAAAGAAGCAAGAGGAAGTAATCGTTTGCATAATTATAACGTCTCGCAGGCGTTGAGGATGAAGGAGGAGAAGAGGACGGGGACGCGATTAAATTTGCAATGCCAGTACGATGCAATGATCTAACGAAAAAGTTGCATACGTCGCTTTTTTTTACGTCGTAGTAATTTACAAAAGAAGATTAAAAAGAGATAGATAGATAGATAGATAGATAGATAGAGAGAAAGAGAGAGAGAGAGAGAGAGAGAGAGAGAGAGAGAGAGAGAGAGAGAGAGAGAGTATATTTTGAAATTCATTGCAGAACTCAAAGGTGGCTATAAAATTAATACCGAGGAACAAAGTGGAAATATCGAGGCCTTTATTGCTCGAGTTAAAACGGGTGAGTATCGATCACACGTATACAACAGAATGTTTCGGCAAATAACAATCACCGTCGAAGGTTGATCTTGCGATTAATCATTTCCCGTAAAAATAAACGTTCGCCACAGTATACATAGATTCATTAACGATCTTGGAAAAATAAATTTGAATTTTCTAAGATGACAAAAAATTGAACAAACGTTTGTTTTTTTTTCTCGAAAAATTACATAATTTAAATGAATTTAGATCTTTGTGAGATGAGAAAAAGATTGGATGAACGTTCCTTTTCTGTTTTTTTCATTTTTTTTTATTTCTTTCCCTTTTCTCGTTAAATTACATAACTTAAATGAATTTGAATCTTGCAAGATGAGAAAAAACTGAATGAACGTTTCTTTTTTATCTTTTTATTTCTTTTCTTTTCTTCTCGAAAAATTACACAAGGAGATTTATAAATATATCTACATGCTTCCATTCTTATAGATGAAAGATCTACAGCACGATCATTTGGTACGTTTCTATGGTGCTTGCGTCGAGCCGCCCCATTGTTGTCTATTGACGGAATATTGTCCTAAAGGATCCCTTCAGGTTGGTCGTAATATAATAAAGAAAAAAAATATATATATAAATATATATATAAATATATATATTTATATATTTATATATGAATTATTTAACCGTATAATAAGCGAGTTAATGTTAACGCGATTAGATGAAACGTTGTTTTAGTTGAATAATTTAGTTTCTACATTTTCCTTGTTTAGGACATATTGGAAAACGAACAGATTAAACTCGATCGTATGTTTCGTGTTTCTTTGATACACGATATAGTACGTGGCATGGCCTATTTACACACTTCCGAGGTTAAGAGCCACGGGAATTTAAAGTCGAGCAATTGCGTTGTGGATTCACGATTCGGTTTGAAAATTGCCGATTTTGGTCTTCACGAATTGAGGAGGTCCGGTCTCATGGAAGAGGAATTCGATACAACCAGTTACGCTTATTGGAGAAGTAAGTAAAACTAATCATTGACGAGTGTTCGTAATAAAAAATACAAAAAAAGCTAGAGAGAAATGAGAGAGAGAGAGAGAGAGAGAGAGAGAGAGAGAGAGAGAGAGATCAGTAAACCAAAAACAAACGTGTAATCTTTTATAGGACAATTGTGGACGGCGCCGGAGTTGTTGAGAATGGAGAGGCGACCACCGGAAGGTACTCAAAAAGGTGACGTTTACAGTTTCGGAATAATCGTACACGAGATCGTAATTCGTAAAGGTCCTTTCTATTTGGGAGAAAATTACGATCCACCGCCTAATGGTGAGTATACGATTTCATATAATTTTCATAATCGTAACCGTAACCGTAATCGTAATCGTAATCGTAATCGTAATCGCAATCGTAATAGTAATCGTAATTGTAATTGTAACCGGCGTAATCGTTCATAATGAGCTTGTTGTCGTTGAATGTCGTCTATATACTGGGTGATTATATAAATTAAAGACCAATTGAATGTCTCATTTGTTAGGAAAAATAATATATAATAAAAAAATCGTTATGATTTCACATGTCTAATGTTTCAAACGTTCGAAATGAAACAGTCCGACTTCTAGTTAAATCGAATGTCCAATGATATTTAATTTTTCTTCTGGAACATTTTGTATTTTTTGTTAATTAATTTATTATCTTAATCGAATGTCTTGAAAAAATTATTAAATAAGTACGTCTGTACTATGGTTAATGATTAACCTTAATCAGTATTAAGATTAGATATTAATATGTGAAGTATGTTATTATTGTGTATAGAAACAATAATAATAAACATAGTGAAATTGTTTGTATAGAGTACAATTTGGTAATCGTTGCATTGCTAATCAAAATTCTGTTAGATTATCACCTATCTACCTATCTAAATCTTAATATCTTAAACTTATTTTTTTTTACATGTGGATAATTTATAAGATAAAAGTATATCAAACAACACCTAGAAATTTAGGAGAATCTTAAGGGAAAAATTATATATGCTCGTTAATAAAATAACACCTGAAATGTTACAAAATGTATTTAAGATGAAGTATGATTACAAGGTGTTGGTTTTGTGCATATAAGAATAAATTGGCCGAACATTATAACTCTTTTTATTATTATAAATTAATTTTTAGCTTTTCTTTCGGTTTTCAATTAACTAACCTCGGTAATGTAGTAACTAAACATAGTGTAAGATGTTTTTGTACACTTTCCATTATTTTTTACAATTAATTTTACATTTCATATTATGTACTCTCGTTTATATAACCATAAAGATCAATATCTCGTTAATTATTAACTTTAGACCTATACTTGTTTAATAATTTGTTATCAAGACAATCGATCGAAATATCTGATTAATTAAAATAATGCAGGGTGTTCTATAAGAAAAATTTAATATCATTGAACTTCCGGATAGGCCGGAAGTTGAATATTATATTTCGTATCCTTAAAATATTTTACATATGAGATTATGAAACTTTTTTTTAATATACATACATATTTATATATATATATATATATATATATATATACTTTTTTTATTATTGCTCCTAACAAACGAGATATTCAACCTGTCCTTAATTTACGATCACCCAGTATATGCGTATAAGGACTTACATAAGTGGTATCTATCGCTTTGTTAACCGTCGTATCCATCCTTTTACCTCTCCTTTTTCCCCCCACCACGTAACTACGTATATATTTTATCCTACCCTTTTTTTCTCATACGTCGTCAGAGAATAATACTGAAAAAATTATTATTGAAACCTTAATCTCTGATGTATCTAAATTATTGGGTTAAATCTTTTTAAATAGTTCAATTTTCGTTTGATTATTTAAATGGGATCAATTCTATATCCTTTATAAGCGGTCTTTCGTTGATACGTGGATTATCATTTCCATTCTAACGTTTCTGAAATGGACCGATGTGCTTTAGCTTAGAACGTGTCCGATAGATTATTAAACGGAGCTTATCCGGGATATCAAAGTTAGTTGGCAGGTTCTTCTTACCTGTAGCCCTTAAAAGATATATTACATTTGAGTGCGAAACGAAAGATATACTGTGGTTAATAATAATCCAGGAATAAATTTGTAACACGAGAATACAATAGAATAGAGAGAGGGTCGTCGAGAACTGTATTTTTATTAATTAAAATTTCTCTCTGGGGAAAATGTTACAGTAGCATAATCAACGATGGAAAGGAATGAATTTTGCATGGGGTAAGAAAGTACTATTTTCTTGGTAAACATTCCTTAATGCATTTTATATCTATCGAATGGAAAATTGATTATTGACGTTGATGCACCCGTTTAGATTCGATAGTTTTCCAAAGACAATTCGTCGATCTAAGGAGAATAAATAATTTTTGTTTGTACGAAAATTTGAACGAGAAAATTCGAAAATATTTTCCTGTTCTATCATCCCTATTAGTATTAGGCGTTCGTCGTCTATAGTAAATAAACAAACGTTCACGATATTATCGATCGCATTACTCTCATTACGATAATGTCGCTGCTTTATCATAAGATTCAAAAATTTATATACTTTTGGCCGACTCCTTTGCGCTCCCATATTTATCGACAATATTTATCGACGGTCGATAAATATTTTACAGAGGAATAATTTACCGACCGAAACATAGATTTATTATGTACCTGTCGGTATTTTTCAAAAGTTGCATGAAATCTATGATAGTTCACTATCAAGTATTTAGTTATCAACGAAGTCGGTAAAAAAAATTATAGTCGAGTAAGCTCGTGTATATCCATCAAGCCGGGAAGGATCGATCCTCATACTAGGAACGAGAAAGTCGAGCACGATCGCGAGGAAGCCGTCGGCGAAAGCTCAGTCGAAGCTTTAACGCGTCCTGGAACACATTTCGCGCGCGCTCCTTTCGTAGTTTCTCTTTCTTTCTCTGTCGCCTCGAGCACACTGCTTCGCGCTTCGTTTCTCTCTCTCTCTCTCTCTCTCTCTCTCTCTCTCTCTCTCTTTCTCTCTCTCTCACTCTCACTCACTCGCCCTCTTAATCTCTATCGCTTTCTATCTATCTATCATTCTATCTCACTATCTTTTTCTCTTTCTCTCCCTTGTTTCGTGCAGACACGTGAAATAAGTGGGACTTCCTAATGTCTGTCTAGATATATTTAAATTTCTAACTATGTAAGTGGAAGGATTTCTTTAAAAGGATTACAATAAATGTTTGGAGTAAAAATAGGGATTTATTTAACTCACAAGCGGGATATAGAACCTTCTTCTTTTTTCTACTTCTTTTGGTTTATTTATTTATTTTTTTTAATGCTTTCTCTTTTATTTCTTATGTTTTTCAACGTTTTTCCCTTGAAAATGAAAGGTGTAACGTAACTTGATTCTCTTACTCTCTTTCTCTCCTCTCTCTCTCTCTCTCTCTCTCTCTCTCTTCTTTTTCATTTCATATTTCTTTTCTTTTTTTTTCTTTTTTTTTTAATCGCACACAGAAATAGGATAAAGGATATGAGGTCGGTAGAAGGGTGAGGAGGGAGGTGAAAAAGGAAAAGACCGATCGGAGATTAAGAGCAATTCGTGGGCAAGGAATCGATCGGAGGCTGTCATTGCACTCGGAATGTGTCTCGCCTTGTATCCGTTTCATCGGCGGGGTTCAGGATCGTAAAACGTGAAATGGCCTACTCGTAGCACTTCCTCGAGATATTCGATTCGCCGTTAAAGGATTCGAAAGATTTTACTTCGCGGAAACCACTTTCGTTTGATTCATCCAGCGAACGTCGAGCCGATTGCTTTATATTCAAGGATAGTTGAATGACTACATATGTGATATGAAAAAAATATATGTATGAATATATATATATATATATATATATATATATATATATATATATATAAAGATAAATATATATTCGTGCGAATTGAGGGGAAAAAGATCTTTAAGAGAAACGATTCGTATCGCGTTGTCAGTCAGAGTTCGATGCACTGAATCTTTGACAATCTTTACAGAGAATATCTACTAGGGTTATATTTCATCTTATAATCTCGTTACTTTGCGTAGAATCGTACGTACATATCTTTTAACAATATAACAGATCACCGTCAGCCAATAACGACGACGACGTCATTTTATCCGATAACGTTCGGCCTATCATCCCTTTCTCTACGGTATTAATTGCGATAACTTCGATCGTAGCTGATTGAAACATTGTGTTTGTTTCTTCGACGTCGTTCTCGCGTAATATTCAGCGAAACGGAAACAAATTTTCTTTCTTTTTCTTTGTTTTTTTTCTCCTTTTTCCCTTTCTTCTCCTTTCCTTTCCTGCTACAACTAAAATAGGACATTGTTAAAACGTAAGCTCCTTTATTTCGAT
Source organism: Dolichovespula sylvestris (assembly GCA_918808275.2). NCBI lineage: Eukaryota > Metazoa > Arthropoda > Insecta > Hymenoptera > Vespidae > Dolichovespula > Dolichovespula sylvestris. The sequence goes on from OU964982.1 coordinate 1,049,292, forward strand.
TGAATTCGTTCAAACGAAATTCCACTTGACTACCCTTAAAATAATCGGATAAAATTTTGATAGAAACTTCGTACGTTTATCGGTTTCGTTTTCGTATGACAGAAATAAATAGATAGATAGATAGAGATAGAGAGATAGAGATAAAGAGAGAAAGTTTGTGAAAGAGAAAGAGAGAGAGAGAGAGAGAGAGAGAGAGAGAGTCTTCCTCATTACGTTTAATCGTAATTACCGACGTCGAAATTATTCGTACGAAACGCAGACGAGGACAAATATTTACGTGCATTTATATTCTTGGACGAATTTGCATCTCGTTTTGCTGTCCTATCATCCTATTTTAACCGAGGAAAGGAAAAATCCAGCGCGCGCGCGCCTGTGGGTGTATCTGTGTGCGCGAGAGAAAAGAGAGAGAGAAGGATAGAGAGAAAGAGAGAGAGAGAGAGAGAGAGACGGAAAGAGAGAGAGAGAGAGAGAGAGAGAGAGAGACAAGAGAGAGAGAGAGAGAGAGAGAGGAGGGAATTTACTTTGCGTGAAAGCTCGAGTCCCAGTAGGGTAAAGTTCAAAGGAGATAGCCTCTCGATGGAAGAAGACCGCGTTACTATCTCTCTCTCTCTCTCTCTCTCTCTCTCTCTCTCTCTCTCTCTCTCTCTCTCTCTCACACACACAGACATTTTTTCTCTCTTTCTATATATTTCTTTCTCCATCGAATTCCAGAGTCGTTTGAAACCATAGTAAATATATATAACCCAGTATTTATCTTTTTGCGAAAGAAATAATAAAATCAATTTGCTTTTAGATAGATTTGTCAGTAAAAGAGAAAGAGAGAAAGAGAAATAATATATATATATATATATATATATATGCATATATATATATATATATGTATATATATATATATAGTTGAAAGGGTTAGGTAGAAGAAAATAAAATGACAATTTGTGAGGAATAGTCGATTGATCGATTTATTGTAAGGATCGTAATATATATATCGATCAGAGGAAACATTTTTTGTTATTCATACGATCGATCAAAAATATATTTGATAATTTGCGCGATAGGGAAGAGGATAGTGTGAATAAAGGAAATAATAAAGGCGAGATAGAAAATAATATGGCGGATAAGAGCAACGCCTCGAGTAGCAGCAATCTGACATTACCACCGATGTTGGGTGCGAGTCCTGAGGGTGGTGCGAGTCCTAGAAGGGCCGTTAGTCCACTCCTCGAGGTCCGTAGACCACACTGCACCCTCAACTGCGAGTCCTGCAACGCTTATCTGGAAGACATCTACAGGCACAGTAGGTTACGTCCGTTCTATTTCGGTTCGTCCGATCAAACCAGGATTAGTTCTACTGTATGACAGAATGAAACTATTACTACTGCTGTTTCCTCTACAGCTACTGTTACGTACATACGTTTACGATCGTGGAAATTAGATTTTTTTTTGTTCCTCAGTTCTTTTTTTCACACGATCACTAGGTCGCGTCTATCTCTAGAAATGGTTTTCCATTTTACTGAACTCGTTCAATTCGAGAATAAAGATTCTTATCAATAAATATCTTGTTAATTCGAATCATATACAATCGTTCCGTAATTGTTATTTAACCTTAAGGAAGATAACAGAAGAAAAAGAAGAAGAAGAGATAGAGAAAGGGGAATCGTATGAATTCGAAACGTCAATTACAGTTTCCTCAGCGTAATTGGCACAGCGTGCGCCCTTATCAAAATCGATATCCTCTTGGCATTACTCCGATGTTACGAGGGTGCATAGATTTCGTTTCAACATTATCTCTGCGGAATAGTTGCATTATCTTTCTCATTTTGAACGAGAGTTGAATGAAATCCGTTCGTTCTCGACAAGAGAAAGAGAGAGAAAAAAAAATAAAAAAATGAAAAGAAATAAAAAGAAAAAGAAAAATCCTCGTTTTTCATTTTGATTACAGAAATCGTCGAGGGTGTCAGGAAAGGGGGTAGTTCACCTTTAAGACCTACGATCGACGAGAGAGTGGAGGAAGAGGTCAGTGCCTTGGAATAATAATAGTAATAATAATAATAATAACAATAATAATAATAACAATGGTAATAATAATGATAATAATATCAATAATAATAATAACAATAATAATAATAATAATAACTAAAATAATAATAATGGTAATAATAATAATAATAATAATTAAAATAATAATAATGGTAATAATAATAATGATAATAATAATAATAATAATAATAATAATAATAATAGTAATAATAATAATAACAATAATAATAATAATAATAATAATAATAATAATAATAATAATAATAATAATAATAAAAATAATAATAATAATAATAAAAATAATAATAATAATAATAGTGATAATAATGATAATACTGAGAATGATAATAATAATAACAATAACAACAATAGTAATAATAATAATAATAATAATAATAGTAATAATAATAATAACAATAATAATAATAATAATAATAATAATAATAATAATAATAATAATAATAATAATAATAATTATAATAATAATAATAATAATAATAAGAAGAAGAAGAAGAAGAAGAACAACAACAACAACAACAACAACAATAAGAACAACAACAAAACAACACCAATAACAACAACAATAACGATAACAATAATAATATTAATAATTTCTCTTTTTTTCTTTCTTTCTTTTTTTTTTCAAGTACATACGACCACGTAATAGGGCTATGAAATAAATTCTATATGTCGTAATAGGTAGCCACATTAATGAGACGATGTTGGGCGCAGGATTCAGCCGATCGACCTGATTTTCCCGCGCTAAAGCAAACCATACGCAAGATCAACAAGTAAGTAACTTGTCTTTATTGATTTTTTCCTTATTCTTCTCCTTCTTCTTGTTTTTTTCTTTTTTCGTTTTGTCTTTTCTCGTTCATTTTATTTTACTTTACCTTTTTTTTTCTTTTCATTCGCAAATAATAATGCAAAACTTCGATTCGTAAGCAACCCCTATCCAACGTAAGCTCTTTACGAAAGCATTAAACTTAAAATAATATCAGAACCAGTTTCTTCGAGCTAGGATATAAACCTTGAGAAGAATCGTCGTCGTCAAATCGATCTTGGAATCACTCAGTTGTAAAACTAAAATCTGAAGTGTGGCTCGAGCATGGATCGTGAAAGGATAACTTTGCCAATTACTTCATTTGTCGTTGTGTCTCCGTGTATGTGCGCGCGCGTCTGGGAATTAGTATATGTACGAGCGTATATATATATAATATATCTATACTTGGCTTCATCAACGACTTGTTTCAGTACGTTTCAACGTTGTAGAAAATCGACGAAAGAACGCCTAACGTTTACCTTTTCACGATTATTCTCAAAACGTGACGTAGAAAGCATCAATTCTTTTTTCCTTTTCTTTTTACTTCTTGTTTTTTTTTCTTTTCTTTTCGTTTCTTTTCCTTATTCCCCCGCTCTTTCGAGGTCGTTCACCCCGAATATTGGCATAGTTCTCGGCTTTCCAGGCACGCCACTAACACTCGCACAAGACCAACTTTTCTCGAGTCTTATACACGAGGAATTCGAAGAGTGTACAGTTGAGTTCAGGCCGAGTAACTTGGTAGGTCAATATCTGAACGAGAAAGAGTGGCTCCTGGGTGGTCGAGTTCGAGCGAGAAAGAGCGTTCTGTAAACCGTAGAAAAGAGAATAAGAAAAAGATGAATAGATAGAGGCAGAGAGTAGGAGAGAGAGAGAGAGAGAGAGAGAGAGAGAGAGGCAGAAAGAGAGGGAAAGAAGGAGTTTATCGTCTTTGATATCGTTCGATGGGATTATCGGGACTTTATGACTCTTGAAAGGGATGTTCCTAAAGGGGTGTGGATTTTTGGCTAAATCAATCAGGAAGAAATTTGTTTAATAGATTCTTTCGACGAAGAAAAGAATAAACATAAAAAAAGATGAAGAATTGTGAATTCTTTAGGATAGAAAGAGAGACAGGGCGAGAGAGAGAGAGAGAGAGAGAGAGAGAGAGAGGAACGTCAATGCCGTTATATGAATGTACGATGATAATGCGAATTTCGTTTCATCGAGATCCCTCTATCGATGCTTCGGTACTGTTCTAGAGAATGCACGATTGACGGCGGTGTATGAATGGTTGCCTACGTAAAGGCGTTCGCAGATAGGTGTTAAACGCATTTGAAAAGCACTCGAGATATCCGCGATATTGTCAGCGGCAGATTAAATCATACGTCGGGACTTACGAATCTGATCGAATTCCATGGATATATAGAAGAAGAAGAGTCCTATGTCAAAATATGGAATTATTATTATTTTGCGTTATGATTAAAAAAGAAAGAAAAAAGGAAAAAAAGAGAAATAAAAAAGAGGCGAAAAGTAATTAATTTTAGCACTTTTCGAGCAATTTAGTCGACAGAGAAAAGAAATAAATAATAATAATTTAAAAGGCCAAACAAAGGAATTAATTTCGCCATTCGGAGTTAATTTGGTTGAAACAGAAAGAAAATATAAAGATAAAGATAAAAAAGAAAAATTACGTTACAGTTATCTTTATCCTTTTGAAACAAATATCTTTTGCGATCCTTCGTAAAGTTTTATTCTTATTGGTGATCTCTGAAATTGGAATTTTCTTTTCCACTTGGAATTCGAAAAATTGTCTTGGCTTAAGAATTGACGGAAGTGAACGGATCGGAAAAATGGGTAAACCAGTTCTTTTTTTACGGTCGGCCGACCAACGTCGTATTTGCTTTTTCTTTACAATGGAAGGTACGCCCTGCCTATTATAAGTAAAGATGGCGATTTGTCAGGTTAAATTACCAAAGGATTTAAAGTTTAGCCATTATCGAAGCATTTTAGGAAACTACGTAAAATGAAAACGTTCAGAGGGGATAAGAAAAACGACAAAGGACGTACCTTTCAAATCGATTTTTAAATTTACATTAAACATATTCTATTTCCTTTATTTTATCGATACCCAACTTAGTAAAACTTAAACGATTTCCTCTTCTTGTTTCTTCGTTATAAAAGGTAATCTCTTTGATAACCCAAAGACGTCATTTCTTCTAACGGTATCCCTATGTACCGTTAACGAGATATATCTCACCAACTCGACATAACTTTTATGACTTTTATTCATGGACACTCCTGGAATTAATATCGCGTTTATCGATTCGTTCGCGTTTTCCAACTGATATGATCGTTAATATTTTCTTCGGTTCGGTTATTATTATATCGAAGCTTGTCACGACATTCGATATATATATATATATATATATATATATCCTATATATATATATATATATATATATATATATATATATATATATAGGATATATAGGACGAGATTATAATAGGATTAGATTAATTAACTTTGAACGAAATAACCTTTCGACCTTGAAATAGATATATCGGACGATTGCGAACGTTGATTGGTCGGACACCATCGGGCACTTTAATCGCGGTGTCACGTTACTGATGAATACAAGCGCCAAATGCAATTTCTCTTCTGATAATAGAATTATCCCGTCTCTTTGATAGAGGCGAATATGCAACGTAATTCTATGCGCCCGTTTTAGAGATGGGATCATTTAAATACGAGTTAGAGGAGGGGTGGTGGTGGTGGCGATGGTGGTGGTGGTGGTGGTGGTGGTGGTAGGGGAGTGTTAAGCGAGGGATTGAGTGAAAGGTTGGGTGAGGGATTGGTTAAGGGGTGTCGATACGCGTGCTATATTTTTCGTGTAAACGTTCTCGTATATGAACCCCTCGACATTATATCCCTTTCAACAAGTATAATGTTAAGAATAATGTTATAACGTTCTATTATTACAGAGATTACGAGAGTAGCAATATCCTGGACAATTTGTTGTCTCGTATGGAACAATATGCGACGAATTTAGAGACCTTGGTCGAGGAACGTACTGCGGATTACTTCGAGGAGAAACGCAAATGCGAAGAGCTACTATACCAGTTATTGCCAAAGTAAGTTGTTTTTAGATTTACGTATTTTCTCTAACGCAGAATACGATCAAGTCGGATTTAACGCGACTTCGAGCTTCTCCCGCTTTTTGTTTTGCTTTATTTCTGTTCGGTGAACGCGAGAAGGAGAGGAGGAAGTAAGAGGGGAGATCATCGTTGACGCAAAATTCCATTTCCATTCCCATTTTTGCCCTTAGATATAATAACCGCTCTCCTCTTAATAACGTTCTTTACATATTCATTGTAATAGAATTCAAAGTATGAATATTATGGGAGACGCGGAGACCTGGATTTTTTGTTTTCAATTTTTGCAATTTTTTTTTAAATCAATGTTGCTAATATAATATTTGTTATTATTATTTACTTTTGGATATTCCTGTTTAGATATCATAATTGAAACTTTTCGAAATTAGAACATGTTTATCCGATGAAATCGAAATGTATCGATTTACTCGAGTATTCGAACAAAGTGATAAATTTCTAAAATATCTTGTTATGGCTTTTAATAATTATTTTTATTATTCAAAAATATTTTATTTCAATCATTTTCGTTATAATATAACTGTAATTTGACTATATATATGGGGTGTCCCCATTTATTTCGAAAAATTTGATTATCTTGTGAAAAATTGAACCTACGAAAAAACTTTCTTTTTTACAGATTTGTTTGTTACGAATAGGCACATAGTATAGTTAGAATTTCTTTTTTATTTTGCAGTTCAAGTAGTTGAGAAAAATTTTTAGATCAAATTTATTTTTTTTTTTAAATGAACTGTTTATTTTTCCCTTTTATAGTTCGATCTTATCTGTTAAGTCAAATTCAATGGAATATCATATCAGATTAATTGTTATTGTAAAATTTTATAAATTATATTATAAATTTATGAGTTTTTAATAAGGAATATAACCCTGTATCGCTGGTTGCCGTATTTTAGGCTGTATGTTGGGAACAAAGGTCGAATTTCTTACACAATGATAAAATAACAATTATATTTGTTTATTTATTAGATTTGTAATTTAAGAAGCATGAAAGGAACTCAATAATTTATAATATAATTTATAACATTTTATGATGATAAATAAGTTCATATGGCAAATCAGTTGAATTTGTCTCAACAGAGCTACTATCGAACTATTACAAAAAAAAGATATACATATATAAATAGTTTCATTAAAAAAAAATGAATTTGTATATGAAATTTTTCATGCCGTTTGCGACCTGCAAAGAAAGAAAGTAAAGACGAAGAAATTGACCGTATAATGTGCCTCGTCGTAACAAACGAATCTGTAAAAAGAATTTTTTTAATAGGCTCAATCTCTCACGATATATTCCAATTTTGGGAGAGACAAACAAGACACCCTGTATATACATAAATGAAACGAATATAAATGAAACAATTTCATTTGAATTTAATTGACAGAGTGAACGATAAAAAATTAATTTCTTTTCAAAGTCTGGTGCATCAAATTAATGGATGCATAATTAGAATAACTTCGTCGCATTTTACGTTACTTTCATATTTCATATTTCAAACGATACGAATCGAATTAATTTTATAGCGTGTTTAAATTCTTCAAACGAATCATTTTCGTTGTGTTACTGTTATCGATTTTTTCTTTTTTTTTTTTTTTTTTTTAATTGATGCTATAATATTTTTAATACTTCATATTTTTTTAATTGCTATCAACGGCCTTCATTTTTTCAAATTGATAAACCGTATCAATATGCCTCTGGAGAAAACGTCAATCAATCTATCCCCCAAAGTGTCTCGATAAAAAAAAGGAAAAAAAGGAAAATAAAGACTAAACTAAATAAAAGAATAAAAAATATTGTGAAACATATAAAGGAAGTAACAAAGCGTAAACATTTAATCTATCGAATGATCCAATTAATAGTTATCGAATTAACCCAATGGTCTGAAGTTTTAATACGACCTTTTTAAACGAATTTATAAGGACGATACACAATTATTTACTTTTTTTCTATGAGAAAATGAAAACGATTGAATAACAATTCATATTGCCATAGCGTAAACAGACGTATGTTGTCTATCTTAACAAAATAAATAAACAATAAACATCGAACTAGTATCGCGAAATCGAGTTGTATATACACAGTATTCGGATAATTCAATTTTCTGGATAAATAAATTAAATTTTCTTCCTCCTCCTCCCAAGTCCCCTCTCCCATATATCAACTTGATCCTGATTTGCTCTGCCATTTAAAATTGTATATTTCTATATTGTATGAACTACGGACAAAATGTATGCAGTAAAAATTTCGCGTTGGATCCTTTATTTGAAAAGCGGCTTGTCACGAAAAGGTTAAAGGTAAAATACCCCTTACTACAATGTTGTTCGTTTTACCGATCGGTCTTCTTTATGTCGATAATATTTTTTTGGATAAATTTTATACGGATATTATTATATTGGAAGTATAAACCGGAAAGATATTAAAAGCGATTAATCTTTTTAACAAAACGTAGATAGTAATTTTATATGTACTAAAATCTTGGAAGAACATAATTTACATACATTCCGTTGTTATTTACCCGAACAAGAGGAAATCATATTTTATTTGTTGACGTAAATAAGTAAGTAATTGAGTGAGTGAGTGAGTAAGTAAGTAAATACGTAGTTATTCATCGTAGAGAACAATACTTCATTTTAGAATTTTTTGCCTAGTGCAGGTGAGTACGTGTGCTTTTAACGTTCTTTAACGGGGTTTAACGAGCGGCGGGCACTGAACGTGACGTGAAAAACTTGAGAAATTTATCTTTCTCTAGAAAAGTTTTCGTTAATCAAAGACAATAGAATAGATAAACGCGTCGATTTCATTTTATCCTTTTCCTTTCATTTATTTCATATGAAAAAGAATTATATATATATATATATTTTCACTGATCCATCGCATTTCAATTGACATCAAGTACGATAACCTATTAAAACGAATTTGATATTGGTATATACATATATTATATATATATATATATATATATATATATATATATATTTATATATATATATATTTATATATATATTATATAATATATAATATATAATATGTATATCATATATATTATATTATATATATTATTAATATTACATTATTATATTATTTTTTATAGTTATATATATATATATATATATATCTTTCAAAAATGAGCCGCATTTTAATTGATACTCAGTTAAAGTGCAATTTCTTTTTCTTTGTTCCCTTTTAATTAATTTATATGAAATCGAAATTGATATCGTTATATATATATATATATATATATATATATATCTTTCATTGGATCGTTGCATTTGAATTAATATTTAGTCACAGCGCAACTCCTTTTTATCTATTCCTCTTTATTTAATTCATACGAAAACGAATTTGATATCGTTATATATATAATATACATTTGTATATCTCTCTTTTTCACAGATCCGTCGCATCTCAATTGATACTCAGTCAAAGCGTGATTGCCGAAACTTACGATCAAGTGACCATTTACTTCAGCGACATCGTCGGTTTCACCAGTCTATCGGCCGAAAGTACGCCTCTTCAAGTAGTCGACTTGTTGAACGATCTCTACACATGTTTCGACTCCATCATCGAAAATTTCGACGTTTATAAGGTAATTAATTAACCTATTATACCCATTTAATTATATTCATATTACTCATTTATACATATATATATATATATATATATATATATATATATATATATATATATATATAGGATACTTAGGAAAGTGATGGCTCATTTTTTCTTTCAAGCTTCAATATATTGTAAATTTAATCGATATCCAAAGAAAAAAGAAAAGATAAATAAATACAATATATTCGTAAAAGTAAATACATGAGAGATTGTAATCTTGAGATAAAACTAAACAAATAATTTTAGATTTTTCTAAAAAAGAAAAAAGTGGACTTCTTTCCTACGTAAATGCCATCTCATCCTAATTGTCCCGGTGAGATGATTCATCATTCAGGGTATCATGGCCGAGCTAAAAAAAAATTTATAAAGTTATTTCAGGAAGAAAAATCACTTCTCTTGTTCGTCTAAAATTTCTCTAAAAAGATCATATAAATACATCAAATTGTAAATATATTTCATGAAATCCATTTATCATATATCACACTACGAATCTATTGTTTCAATTTATGGCTCTATCCAAACCTATTTGAGCGTTATCTTTTTCATCAAAAACTTTTTTCAGCGTCATTATTTGCTATAAAATCTGATAAAACTTTTCATCCGAAGATGAATTTTCCATAATTCCGAAATTATTTCAATTAAACGTCTGGTTTGCAGAAATTCTAATTTGCTTACATTTTTACGACTTTATTTTCTTACTTTTGCCACTTAAAATGACAAAGCACGTTTTTCTGATTCGTCAAACTACACCTGATGACGTACTGAGTATTGGATTAATTTTACCTAGTATTACGTCTGAAGTCCCAGTATCTGTCACGGGACTCTTTCTATTAATTACTTACGAACGAGCAGGTGGTCGTTGTTCTTCATTGAAGAGAATACATAATAGACTCTCGTCATTAATAATGATTAACATAATGAATAAAAATACATCATCTCTGTTAAGCTACAGGATTTACGTCGTAAGATATATAACAGTATAGAATTTTACGATGGTTGGATTATACTCGATAAAAACGAGTCATTGATTCCGAAAGTTAGAGAGTGATGATTTATTCGTATTTTTTTTTTTTTAATAATCTTACAACATCTCATCGTTCAAAAACATAACCTTTAAATATTATATTAATCCACTGTATTTAGAAACAATGATTATTTTTTGATAAATTCTTTGTAAATTATGATTTAAAGAACGACGTGAAAAAATTTCGAGAGTAAATTAATTTCTATATTACAAATATTTTCATCTAATATCTTAATTGAAAAGAAACAAGGAGTACTATTTATGAATTTAATTTCTATATTACAAAAAGCTTATTTAATTAATTGAGAACAAACAAAGACTATTGTTCATGATTATATTTTGAAATATAAAAAACCGAGCCTTCTATCCCGAGAGACTGGGAGTGACAACTCACTTGTTTTTTTCTTCTTTTTTTTTTAATAATATTATAAGAATATCTCGTCGTAAAATTATAAACATAACCTTTAAATATTATATTAATACACTCTATTCAGAAATAGTGATTATTTTTCGATAAATTATTCATAAATTATGATTTAAAGTACAAGTAGACCATTTTCTCGAATAATTTCATTTCTATATTAGAAATAATTTATTTAATTCTTTAACTGAAAACAAACAAAGATTATTACTCATGAATTTTATTAATAATAGCCAGTTCTAACATTAAAAAATATCTAAAAATCGAATTATATTGTTCATGAATTTTGTTAATAATTGTTAGTCCAAACATTAAAAAATATTTAAACATCAAACTGTATATAGAAAATATGAAAATACCGAGCCATCAACCTCGAATAGCCATGAAGATTTATTTGTGTTCTTTTTTTCAATAATGTTGCAATATCTCGTTACAGAAACATAACCTTTAAATATTACATTAATGTATTATATGCTATAGTATGCGTAATTGTATTAATCTTTTATTTAGAAATAATGATTATTTTTCGATAAATTTGACAATTTATTAGTAAATTATGATTTAAAGTACAAATAAAAAATTTTCCCTAGTAATTTAATTTCTCTATTAGAAATAATTAATTTAATTTTTTAATTGAAAACAAACCAAGATTCCTGTTCATGACTTTTGTTAATAGTTGTCAGTCATAATATTAAAAATTATCGGTAAAATTGGTTTATAATATGAAAAAATGGATCCGTCAATATTGACTGAGCGTGACAACTCACTTGTTTTTTCTCCGATAATGTTACAACAATATTTGCTTGCACGATTACAAACATAACCTTTACATATTATATTAATGTGTTATATTTTACAGTACGTGCTATTATATCAATTTTTTTATTCTGAAATAATGATTATTTTTTGATAGATTCTTGATAGATTATAATTGAAAAAACAAGAAAAAAAATTTCAAGAGTAATTTAATTTCTATGTTAGAAATAACTCTTTTAATTTTTTAATCGAGAACAAACAATGATTATTGTTTAGAAGCTTTCTCAATAATTGCCTGTATTAACACTTAAAAAAATATCAAAAATATCGGATTATATCTAGAAAATATGAGATCGTGTCGTTTCTCTCGCAAGGCCATCTTATCCAGAATTATCCTACATCTAAAAGGATAGATCATCCCTATACCCTCAGAGATTACTCTCCTTTACTAAACAATTATGTCTCGAATTAATTGATGGCTATCTCGGAAATAAATACTAATGAGTGAATCGAGGTGAATGGGGTGACTGGGGTGTGGGATATGGGGTGTGAGGTGTAGGGTTGGGTCTCGAACTATCTCAATATCGAGTTTCCTTGATCAATCGGAAATATCGGCTAATGATGCCATCGATGGAAAAGAGCAGAGAGAAAAAAAGTGAGAAAGAGATAGATAGATAGATAGATAGAGAGATAGATAGATAGATAGAGAAAGAGAGAGAGAGAGAGAGAGAGAGAGAGAGAGAGAGAGAGAGAGAGAGTAGTTATACCTTCGGGCTGTTTAATTACTTCCGTTCTCTCGGCTAGGCATGGCGTCTATCGTGTCCGTCATCGATCCGGTGTCCAATTGCACCTGCTCTAGGACGCGTAGCTTTTGAAACGTAAATATACCAGTTTTCAATTTATATCATCGATATCGATCGAGTTTAATTAAATAATCTTCTCTTAAGTACCTATCCAAGATCAAGTGACTTGCTAAGCAATCCTTGAAGATGAGACTTAATTATGCATTCGTTAAAACGATAAAAGAAAAAGAAGGAAAGAAAGAAAGAAGGCAAGAAAGAAAGAAGGAAAAGAAAAATTACAAAAAGAAAAGAAAAAGAGAGAGATGGATAGCTAACTAGCTAGCTAGCTAGTTGTTAACTGCTAACAGGGAGAAATTGGGTATCTAATTTCCTTGAAATTTCTTCTTCTCCTTTGTCTATTTCGCAAAAGGTCGAGACGATAGGAGACGCTTACATGGTCGTATCCGGATTGCCAATGAGAAACGGCATGAATCATGCAAGGGAAATAGCGAGGATGAGTTTGGCACTGAGGGACACCGTTATGACTTTTAGAATCCGTCATAGACCGGAGGAAAAATTGAAACTTCGTATAGGAATGCATTCCGGTAAGTACTTTCAATTTTTTTTTCATGATCGAATTTTTTCTCTCTCTTTTTCTCTCTTTTTCTTTCTCTCTTGTAAATGATTATGAAAACACTCATCCTAAATTGTCTCCGATAATACGGAGTAAATTAGGGCGAGTGAGTGTTTCTATTATAAAATGTGTATATGTATGAATGTGTGTATGAAAGAGAAATAGAGAGAGAGAGAGAGAGAGAGAGAGAGAGAGAGAGAGAGAGAGAGAGAACTTTTCAATGGACAAGCCGTTTACGAGGATATACTTTTGATCGATTTAAATGAGATATGTCGCGCGTAACTTCGATTCGATTGCAAAATCGAGTTAATTGCTTTTTAAATTGCATTTAAGATCGATCGATAAACGAACGTTTTTAATAAATCAAACAACGGATATAGATTCGTACGTAGAGTATATTTTATATAAAATGTATCTATTGAGTTATGGGTATTGATATTTTTTTTAACTCGATAGAATTCACCGAGAGAAACAGGTGTCTTTTGTTATATACGGTGGAACGTCGATTAAATGAAAAGTCGGATGTATAACAGGTCGGATTATCTGGCAAAAAAAGAAAAAAGAATTAATACATTCTATCGTTTAATCGTTAGATCAATAAGATAAGCTGGAATTTACTTCTGGAACAATTTCTTTTTGTTTTATAAAGAATCTATATCTCTGCATATAATATAATGTAATATAATATATAATTATATGCATAGAAATAAATAAATAAATATATATATTATATATAGATCTATCTATAGTATATATATAATATATTATTATAATGTATATAATATATATATATATATATACATACATGGTTTATTAAAAAATATTAACTTATCATTATTCTGATCGAAACGCGGTTTAAAAATGAATTGGCTTCGTCGTTTTAGGACCGTGCGTAGCGGGTGTGGTTGGTTTGAAAATGCCGAGGTACTGTTTATTCGGTGATACGGTTAACACAGCATCCAGGATGGAAAGTAACGGTGAAGGTAATTATTATAAAGCCAAAAGAATAGATAAATAGCGTTTAATAGTATTAGAAGAAGGATATGGCAGAAGTAAAATATTTTCTTGATAGGCTATGCCCGTTGTACTTTATTTGTATTTTTTTTTTTATTTATTTTTTTTAAACAGCTTGGAAGATACACGTCAGTCCAAAGACGAAAGAGATATTGGATACCTTTGGAACATTCGATCTTGTTTGCAGAGGGGAGGTGACGTTAAAGGTAAGATCTATCTTTTAAATCAAAAAAGGAATAAAATTTAAACGGAATTCAGGACGTGCACGCTGGTAGGCCTGATTAAATCCAGGTCAGAGTTCATCGATCGACCGCTAGTACATCATCGTCCTAGCGTTTAATCAACGACACGGTCGTACGAAAAAATTTGTTTGACTACGGTCAATCAAAATTGCATTCCTTATAGAATCATCCAACAAAATAATTGTTAGTTTCGAATATACGTCACTACCAAATCGAATTTCATTCATTCGCACTCGCTATAGCAAATATTTATTTATCGAGCTGCCTTTCTTTTGTTTGCTTGATTTTTTTCCTTTCTCCATAAATCGCAGGGTAAAGGTATGATGACGACGTATTGGTTGATGGGTGAAAAGCCAATCAACAATAACATTAAACAAACAAAGACAGCCCAATCAACCGACCAACTTCCGCCAGTCCCTAATGAATCAGTGACGCAGCAGCAAATACAACCGATGAAAAATCAATCGATTCAAACGAAAATGGAAAAGAAGGAACAAACTCACTCTACTCAATCGAAAATTCAGCCTAAAGTGGAACCGCCTCAAGCTCACCATATATCAGTTAAAGATCTTTCCCAAAAGAATCAACCTCAACAGCAAAAGCAACAACAAAAACCACAGGAGCAACAACAACAGAAATCACAACAGAAACCACAGCAACAACAACAACAACAACAGAAACCACAGCAGCAACAACAACAACAACAAAAACCACAGCAGCAGCAGCAGCAACAACAACAACAAAAATCTCAGCAACAGGAACAACAAAAACCACAGCAGCAGCAACAAAAATCACAACAGCAGCAGCAACAACCACAGCAACAGCAGCAGCAGCAGCAGCAGCTGCAACAACAACCACTTCAAGCATCATATCAAAGTAATCAAAATCGAATACACTTTGGTAGCAGTAGTTGCAACATCACGGCCACCGGAAACGGAGCACCTGCAAGTCGTGTGACATCAAGCAGTGTTGTCTCGCCAGCTCACGTACGTTCAGTTCCAGTACAACCAAATCGACAGGCTTATACTTACTCGACGGAAAGTATGCCGAATTACACCGAGAGTGGTCCAAACACGCCTCTTCTTTTACCCGCAGACTCGGTACCTCGAATTTAGCTCTCTTCGTGCGTCTCTTATAACGAGTTTGAAGGCTCGTTGACAAGAATCGAGTATGATTCTACCTTGACGGATATCCTGCCATCTGATAATAACCAAGGAAAAGACTAATTCTTAAATAAAAAGGAAAAGAAAGAAGCTCCTGCTATCGTGAATCGGCCCAGATATCAAAATAGATAGTGCATGTTCTTGCTTTTCTATAAGTTCACAACAGATGGCGAGATATCGCGTATCGAACGAGTGGTGCCATTAGCGAACATTTAGATCGACGGTAAGTCGAATTATAATATGTATACATATGTAATAAGACAAAGTGATCTCTTTCTAGATGGTAATACAGAACCTATAATAGTCAGTGATGATGCATCTGACTATATAAATCAGCTGATTTTTCCAAAGCTATGTTATATTACGTACTTCTACGAGACCGAGGACTCGTTTTAATTCTTCAAACGATTGCACGAATGGATCCGCAAAGAGAAAACAAAAGAAAAAAAGAAAGAGAAGAAAAGAGAGAAGAAGAAGGAAATCCGAATACAGAGAATATATATACATATAATATAATGTGTATATATGTGTGTGTGTGTGTGTGTGTGTGTGTGTGGGAGCGAGCACCTCTATTTAATATAAGTAGGAATTTGTGGAGAGGCGATCTGAAGGGCCCCTGGATAGCTTAATGGTTGGAATAGCTGCCCAAAAAGTGGAAGGCCCTGGTTCTTGAATTCTGGTCCAGATTACACGACGGCCCGACCTTTTTACAGATCCTACATATATATGTATGTATGTATATGTACGCATAAATTATATATATATATATATATATATATATATATATATATATGTATGTATGTATATGTACGCATAAATTATATATATATATATATATATATATATATATATATATGTATGTATGTATGTATGTATATTCATATGTGTATGTATATATATATATATATATATATATATATATATATATATATATGATATGTATATATATGCATATATGTGTGTATATATATATATATATATATATATATATATATACACTTATATCGGGCGAATGATTCAGTATTCAATACCGACTAGCCCGATCGACCAGTATTAGACGAGGTGCTGCTAACGGGAAAGTGCATACGACGAAATGGGGGGAAAAACGATTAAGTAAGTTTTCTCGTATAAGCGACAAATTACTCATATTTCTTTTTACGGACGAAAATTCGGGACACGCGTTTCGTTCATTGTTTTAATTACATCGAAGTATTCTCACCTCTTAGGATTATTGCTTTTTCGTCGTCCTTCTAAACCGTATTTTTTAAAGCTTTGCCGAAGGAAATCTTAAACGACTATACTCAACAAGTAATTTTTTTTTTAGTTTCATGCCAAAAAAAGAGTATGTCCTTATGTATGTGTGTGTGTGAACGAGAGAGAGAGAGAGAGAGAGAGAGAGAGAGAGAGAGAGAGAGAGAGAGAGAGAGAGAGAGAGAGAGAGAAAGTCATAGGATCAAATTAACTTCGATCTGCTGCTATTCTTAAAGTTTCATGGAGATATTATTTTCCAATCATTATAAAAAGTAACGCGATACAAAATGGATGGTATAATTGTTTGGTGAGACGAATGAAAGGATGAACTTTATCGTTAACGTTGTACAAGAGCGAGTGAATAATGAATTTTTTCCAGAGTTATATATATATATATGCATATGTATATACATATATATATACACATATACATATATATATAATTAAGGAAAGAAAATATCTACTTGAGGTAATATGTGATGGGATAACGAGAGATAAGTATATATATATATGAAAATAAACCTATATCCATATATGTATACACGGTCTAACACACAAACACACATATATATGTGTGTATATGCTGTATGATATGTGTGTGTGTGTGTGTGTGCGTGTGTGTGTGTGCGCGTGCGCGCGCGTGTATGTGTATATATATGTGTTTACAAAAATGTTTACGAAGTAATAGATTATATGTCTGTGTAAGTTAGACAGTATAGAAGCATCGATGTTCAGCAAGCAATTTCTAGCGAGAAGAGGCTGGGCCTCTCGTGAGTTATGTTATAAAAAAAGAAGCAGATGAAGAGAATAAGAGCGAGAGAGAGAGAGAGAGAGAGAGAGAGAGAGAGAGAGAGTTTGTGTACGTAGGATTATACGCATGAGAGTAAGAACGTAAATATGTAAGTACATATACATAGAACGCGTACGAGCGATAGTATGTACGTAATATTTTGTGTGTGACTTGAGAGAGAAAGAAAGAGAGCGTGTTGTGTTGGTCAGTCAATGAGACTGTGCGCGCGCGTGCGACGAGAAAAGAGGGGTCAATCGTTTCTTGGCTTCTCTATATATAAGAAACGTGACAAAGGAAGTGAGGAAGCGAACATGCTTATCATCTATGTATATTGGATATATCATGTCGTAAGAAATAAAAATTATATTTATGTTCATTCCTTTTAATGCTGGTAAGGAGATCGATATATTCCAAAAATAAAATTCAATCGTTTTCAGGATTACGCGTTTGTGGCGTTTGCTATGTCAGAAGTAAGAATGTAAAGAGAAAAGAGGGAGTTAAGTCAGAGAGGAAGAGAGGAGGAGAGAGAGAGAGAGAGAGTAGTCAAAAGCTTCATCGTTAGAAGAAACGTTAGACAAGAACTATCATCGACTCGATTCAAATTGGAAATTAAGTTGAATACACGTTAATAGTTTATTATTCGTATATGAAATTATTATATTAATGAATTAGATTAAAATACGGCATTTGCGAATATCCAATCGAGATAATAGTTTACGCGAGTATAAATCCCAGGATAGTTAGGGTCACCACAATTAATCCCCCAGGAAACTATTCCAATGTTCACCCATCTGCCATTCCCGAGTTGATAAACCAATGGACCACCGGAGTCTCCCTGAAGAAAGAAAGAAAGAAAAGGAAAAATAAAATACAAGAAAGAGAGAAAGAATGTAAACAAGAAAATAAGTCAAACCATCTAAGGACTAGTACATATTTAGAGCTCATTACGTTAAAATTCAGTCATGAATGAATTCACCTACATAGTGTTTGCGTTTCTAACGCGTTCAATTCCTTTGCTTCAGAGATTATGTAAGAGCTTTTTTAATCCTCATTGAAATTTTCTCAACAAAGAAAACAGAACCGTAAAAAAAAAATAATAAAGGAAGAAAAAAAAATAAGTAAGTAAATTCAACCTCAAAGAACTAGTACATATTTAAAGTTCATTCGGTAACAGTTCGGTCAAGAATGAATTCACGAATCTAACGCGTCCGATTTTCTGTTCGATTTCCTGAGATTACGTAGGGCTTTTTTTTAATCCTTATCTGACAATCGTTAACGGAGTCTTCTTTACAAAGGAAAGAAATATGAAAAGAAAAGAAAATAAGTAAGAAAAAAATTAAACAAGAAAGTAAATCCAACCTCAAAGAACTAGTAGATATTTAAAGATGTTTTCCGTTAAAGTTTGTTGCGTTTGGGTAGATTCTAACGTGTTCGATTTCCTTTGCTTTAGAAATTACATAAGACTTTTTTTTAATCCTTATCTGACAATAATCACTGGAGACTACTTGACAAAGAAAAAAAAAATAAAAGAAAATAATTAAAAAGAAACAAAAAAAATAAGAAAGTAAATTCAATTTCAAAGAACTCGTACATATTTAAAACTCATTACTCATTAATGTACGGTTAAGAATGAATTCACGCATGTAGCATCTGTGTTGATTCTAACACGTTTGATTTCCTGTGAGAGATTACGTAAGATTTTTCAATCCTTACCTGATAATCGTCACTGGAGTTTCCTTAACAAAAAAAAAAAAAAGAAAGAAGTTAACAAGAAAACAAGAAAGTGAAGCCAATCTCAAGAACTAGTACATATTTAAAGTTCATTACGTTAAAGTTCAGTTAAGAATGAATTCACATGCATAGTGTCAGGGTTAATTCTAATACGTTCTATATTTTGTACTTTAGAGATTACGTAAGGTTTTTTTTTAATCCTTATCAGACAAAGGTCACAGGAGTCTTCTTAACAAAGAACAGAAAAATAAAAAATAATAATAACAAATAAGAAAGTAATAAAGAAAACAAGAAAGTAAGTCGAATCTCAAACAATTAGTACATATTTAACAATTATTTCGTAAAAATTCAATCAAGAATGAATTCCCGTAGCACGTAGGTTGAGTCTAAATCGTTCGATTTCTTGTTCGATTTCCTGTTCGATTTCCTGTTCGATTTCCTATTCGATTTCTTAAGATTACGTAAGGTTCTTTTTTTAATCCTTATCTGTCAATTGTCACGGGACTATTTTTAACAAAGGAAAGAAAAATAAAAAATAATAACAAATAAGAAAGGAAGGAAGAGAACAAGAAAGTAAGTCCAACCTCAAAGAACTAGTCGCATTCAAAGTTTCATTAAGTTAAAGTTCGGTAAAGAATGAATTTCACGTAAAGTCTTGGTTGATTCTAACGCGTTCGATTTTCTGTGCTTTAAATATTACGTAAGGCCTTTTTTTTCTTTCTCTCTTTCTTTTTTTTTTCTTGATCCTTACCTTGCACGCGTCACGACCTCCTTCGTAAGCGCCTGCGCACATGACAGACTCCGCGATACGGTGAATATGGCTATTAATACACATTTCTTGAGGCCATATCGGTACTGCAGCCTCCATAAGAATGGTACTGCCTGGTCCATCATAATACTGTCCTCCCCAACCTATTAAAAAGAAAGAAATATCGGGGTTTATTAACATAGACATTATCCAAGATAAATCTATCGTAGATAGATCGTGTTAACGATACTTCCCAACCTGCAACAATAGCTGTTTTCTTTTCAAATGTTTGACCGATTGGTGGCAAACATATAGGCCAAATGTAACTGTTGAAGATAGTAGGTCGTTGTATCTTGACAATGGCGATGTCATTCTCGTAACTAGCTAAATCAAAATCCCTATGGATTCTTATTTCGGTAACCGCGAAGTCCAAAGCTCTGGTTTCATTTGATATCTTAAGGTCATATTCACCCAGTCTAATAAGAATGTCACGTGGCGTACATCTGATTAAAACAGGAAGTTCTGTTTTAGTGTCGTATTTAACAGTAAGTAAGTAACTCGCTCGTCCCAAGTACTTTTTCTAGTTCGACCAGATTAACGACTTACCTATTAACGCAATGGGCAGCTGTTAATACGTGTCTATCGGTGATGAGAACACCTCCGCAATACTGAATCATATCTTTTCTAAGTAACGCTGCCATCCAAGGCCATTCCTGAGGATCAGCCGGTCGTTCACCAACGATTTTTGTACCAATCTTCCTGTTCATTCCACATCTTCTCTGATCTCTGGCTTTTCTATCGTCTAAAATATTCGAATAGAACAAACCTCGACGAGGATTATATTTTCCTCGTAGTTTGTTAAATGGCACATGGCGAGCCGTTAGAAATAAATCTCCCATGCACTCGCATAGATTTGAGATAATCGTCGTATTTAACGTAATGCAAAGGTAACACTTATGAATTTTAATATTTTATCATATTATATTACCATAATAGTCGAACTTTATTCAAATTATCAGGGAGAGTATATAAAGCGAAAAAAGGAAAAAGAATAAAAATAGTTGAAGACTTGACTGCTCCAAACTTTTTCACATCTTGCATCTTTCTCTCTCTCTCTCTCTCTCTCTCTCTCTCTCTCTCTTTATCTATCTAACTCTCTTTTACTACCTGGATTATTTTCCTTTTCGTTGTAATAACTTGCTATAGAAGGTAATGGACCGGCCAGACTTTCCCCAAACGACAAACTCGATGTACTTAGTGACTTGTTCGGGCAACAAATTCCTATTTGCCTAAAAAATATGCTTATTAGCAAAGAAAGTTAAATAAAAATAAAAGATGTATGATATTCGAGATAAGTGAGAACTCACGTGAAATTGAAAATACACATATTATTGATAAATTGACTGATATTCAATCGAATGTCGTCGAGCACGCATTCCCCGATTTTTGTACAGTGACCTTCCATATTGTCCGCAGTCAAGCAAGCTTGAGTTATTTCGTGTATCTACAATGGAAATATTTTTATTCATTAACGATAGATTTATAATAATTAATTTTACGTTATTCTTAAATATCTGATATATATATATATATATATATATATATATATATAATAATTTATATCTTAATACGTGTATTACCTTCTCCTCGGTATAACCTCGATCGATGTCTGGTTTATTTTGAATATGCTTATTTTCGAATTTGATCAATTCTGTATTCAGATCTAAGGACAATACAATATGCGTTAATAGTGAAAACAATGAGGAAATATTTTAAATAATCGTTTAGTTGTTTGAATTTTCTAAATCTTTCCTTTCTCGACGAATTGAAATTCTTCATTTGAAAACAATTCGTCGATAACATTTATAAACGTTTCTTGTGGAATTATTTCTCTCTTACGTTTTTCGTCGATTTGCTATACCTCCTTTCTTTCGTTTTTTTTTCTTCTTTCAATCGATTTGGATACATTTACAAGTCGTATTTCGACGATTTTCTATGCCAAGGCTTACCTTCTTCCTCATGTTATAACCAACCATCATTTTGCGTCAGTCTTACGCAATCGAATCTAATGCATAAGTTATTCAGCATTTGGTCTCATTAAATTTTGAAGCGACTTAAATTAATTCTTCTTCGATTGAAGAAATTTACTCGTTTTGATTAAAAAATTTATATAGAAATTTAGAAAACGATAAAATCATTGATATTTCGTAATTTTTCTTATTTAATAATATATTATATGTATCTATGTATGTATGCATATATATAAGGAGACGTATACTTACTCGTAACATTTGTTTGATCGACAGGAAGACAGTGATAGATTCGAAGTACGATCAGGAGCATCGTTAACGATGCCGTACCGAGGATCTTCTTAATAATCGACATTTAAACGCTCGTCCTTTCGCCGTTGTAGTCGTTGCAGTCGTTGTAATCGATCGTAGTCGTCGTATGATCGTAGTTAGCGATGATTAAGAGAATTCAAACTATATCGTAACAGAATATACCGAACACGCTAGCGAACCACGAACGACAAAACCAAAATATAAGAGAACTTTGCTTAAATAGTGAACCCCTGTAATATATGCAACTCGCTATACAGAGATCAACATCAATTTGCTGAGCGACAGGCGTATGAGGACGCAAGACTAAGAGAAAAGAAAAGAAAGAAGGAAAAAGTGAAAAAAGTGAAAATCGTTATTAAAGGAAAGTTTTAATTAATCCAAAGTGCGAATGATTTTCAAAATATTGAATGTACACTACGATCGCATCATAATGTCTGCTCTCTCTTTCTCTCTCTCTCTCTCTCTTTCTCTCTTTGTGTGTGTGTGTGTGTGTGTGTACTAGATATATCTATGTATGTAACTATATGTATCTACATAATATATATATATATATATATATATACATATTACATACATATATCTATGTTATACTATATATATTTGTAAAATTACATAGTTTTATTTAGAAATGTGTGTGTGTGGGTGTGCATATATATAAGACAGCGAAGTAATGTGCAATAAATCGAAAACGTGCATACAGTAACTTGAGAAATATTCGATTCCGTTTGACGTATCATTAAACGCGTCAACAAAACGTGTCCGACTTTTTTTGTCGTTAAAGCGTAACTTATCCGTGGTTATGGAGAGAAATAAAGATAAAGAGAATGAAGAGAGAAAGAGAGAAGAACGAAAGAGCCGGCGAAAGAAAAAAGATGGGAGGAGTAGGATAGATAAAACCATACCATACCACGAGGACAACACCTAATGACCACAGCATAAATCTATCGAGTCTACTTCGTCTTCTTTTCTAAACGGACATCACCCACATACCTGTACAGGCCATTGCCTTCTCGTTGAGGTCTCACGTGTTTAGAACGTTCGGTTCGAGCTCTTAGCTCAAAGATACGTATGTACTTCTCCTCCTTCTCCTCATCCTCCTCATCATACTTCCTCCTATCTCCTCCTCATTCCCTCCTCCCCTCCTCACCTCTTCCTACTCCTTCAATCTCCTCCTCGTTTTTCTTTTTCTTTATCCTCTTCTTCAACTATGTCCTACATTTCTTCATTCAAAGAAGAGGTCGGGGATTTGCAGCCGGAAAAGGATCCTTTCGTGATCCGATAAGTATGCGGATACTTGTAAAGTAACGTAACATATTATGAGGAAAATCATCTAAGAAACAACTTCGTTCAATGAGATATATCAGTTTAAAAGAGTAAACTGGTCGATGATGGTTTATCCGTTCGTTCGTTCGTTCGTTTACTCGGTTGTTCGTCTGGTTCGTCTGGTTCGTCTGGTTCGTGTCTCTGTGAAATATTGTCATCACCCACATGCACGGCACGTCGTTTCTTGGCCATATAAGATAAAGTCAGTTTGACCGTTCGACCGTTTTCTTCTTGTAACAACGTTTACCGCTACGCAGCGTATCTTTAAGTATCTACGTTTCAATTAGCCAACCGCGTAAGAAGACCAAAGCGATACCTTTCCATGAAAATCATCTCTTGGATTCTATTTATCGGCGAGATAGATAATCTCTTTATAGAGGAATCCATCCAATCGATCGTAAGATATCAGAAGAGGGAAACGATTACGTATGTTCATGGTGACTAAGAGATAGAAAGAGTGAGAGAAAAAGAGAGAGAAAGAGAGAGAGAGAGAGAGAGAGAGAGAGAGAGAGGAAGAAAAGAGAAAAAGAGAAATAAGGAGAAATCCGTCGAGAATCGCGATTGGGGGCAGAGCTGGGGGCATTACCATTTATGGCAACCCCCATATATGTGTGTGTGTGTGTGTGTGTGTGTGTGTGTGTGTGTGTGTGTGTGTGTGTGTGTATATATATATATATATATATATATATATATATATCCGCCAACTGCAACTCTCTTTGCTCTTCCCATTCAGCACATATATATGTACGTATTTATGTATGTATGTATGTATGTATGTATGTATGTATGTATGTATGTATGTATGTATGTATGTATGTATGTATGTATGTATGTATGTATGTATGTATGTATGTATGTATGTATGTATGTATGTATGTATGTATGTATGTATGTATGTATGTATGTATGTATGTATGTATGTATGTATGTAATGTATAATCGCAAAGTTTTCTTCGTGCGTTAACGAAACCAACCTTTTTTGTACGTTCGAATCCTCGTCTTGACCCGAATGTAACAGGGAGAACAGCTTGAACGAGAAAGATAGTGAGACTTTTCATGAAAATGAACGTAAAGATTAACATCTCATGTTAACCACTCGACGCGTATCGAGATTAAGAGAGAGAGAGAGAGAGAGAGAGAGAGAGAAAAGAAAAAGAGAAAAAAAAATTAGAAAAGGAGTTAAATAGACTGGTCGAGGACTGCTCCATCCTTTCTTATTCTTACGCCCACGTTTATATATATAGTCAGAAATTATGGCCGTAACGTAAAAGACAATGATCCCACATCTAAGTCCCTTGAAGATGTTCCACGTAAGTATTTACTTACATAATTACGAAAGGGTCGTATTACTACATTTCGTTGCTCCTTATTTATAAATACATACATATATACATACAAACATATATATGTGCGTACATACATACATAAATACATACGTATGTGTGTGTACATACGATAATACAATTATGCATATTCTCTGAGCATTTTTTTGGAATTTTTATTAAAATATCCTTGGAAATTAATATAACGACGACGGTATATATATATATATATATATATATATATATATATATATATATAATGACGGGCCTAGTAAATAATAATACGAACAAAAATATATATAACAATAATAATAAAATAAATAAATAAATAATAATAATAATAATATTAATAATAATAAAAGAAAAACAAAGAGATCTCACGTTTGAATAATAATAAAAGTGCATTAACGATAAGATAATGCAAAGTAAGTATGAAAGAACCATACATATATATTATATACCGTATATACTACCGTATACGTTCTTACGTATATATATGTAAGAACCTTACATAATACATATGTTTATCTACTTTATGTCTAATGTAAAAGACACGATTTTCATCATTAACTCCGTTCAATTATATATGCCATTGTTCGTAAATGGGCATTTACTTACTTACCTATGTACGTGTGTTGTTCTACCCTATAAAGCGTGCATTTGAAAAGCTTTGCTCGACTACACACATTCTTTTGATTTGGCGTCTACGCATCGAAAGGAGATCTTGTCGTATACCTTCCTTCCCCCTTCCGTCCCCTTCTTCTCACCTTCCCGTTCCCCTACCAACCCCTCCTTGTAATTTGCACACCGTTCCACCTGGCGACGCGCGATTCTTTATTACCTCGGTCTTTCTCTTCCTTTAAGCAAAATTTACGTCTCCCACCCTCCCTCCTCTCTCTCCATCCTCTCCCTCCCTCCTCAGCCCCCCCCCCTTTTTCTTCACCCTCGCGGTCCCTCTCGACATCTTTTCTCACGTCTTCGAGTCTGTGCCTTTAACCGACACAGTGGTGCTTCGAACGTACCAAAAGGCACTTGCATTATTTATGAGAACGGAATACTTAATTAGAAGGATAAGGGTTTCTCTCGTTTTTCGTTTTATTTTTTTTTCTTTTTCTGTCTTTCTATTCCCTTCTTTTTTGGTTCTCCTTATTTACATTTTTTTTATTTCTTTTTTCTTTCCTTCTTTGGCTTTATACGATCGTCGCGAAATTTCTTATTTCTCTTTTATATTTTCTCGTTTATTTTGTTTTTTTTCGCTTTTTTTTGGTTTTGTTTTTAATTTTAAGATAACCAACATCGAGCTAAAACTTCGAATGATCGCATTTAGAAGAGAAAAATTTAGAAGGAAATCTTTTTTATTGAATCTCATTTTTTTTTTATTTTTAGTCGATCGTATAGTTGTGCTTTTGTTTTTTTCTTTTATTTTTCTTTAGAAACTAAAACTGATGATCGTATTTAAAAAAGGACAATGAGAGCAATTTTTTATTACTTATTTTCTTTCTAATATTTTCTTCATTTTTAATCAATTGTGGAATTGTTTTTCTTTCTCTCTTTTATTTCTCTTTCTTTATTTTACATTCAAGGCGAATTGTAAGTACGTAAGTTGTTCTTTTTCTTTTTTTTTTATTTTTCTTGAGAGAAGCTAAAACTTTAATGGTTGGATTTACTAAAGAAAAATGAGAGGTCTTCTTCCACGAAACATTTTTTTTTGTATTTTCTTTATTCTTACTCGTTCGTAATTGCTTTTTTTCTTTTCTCCGCATGTTCTTTTGTTTACATTCCTTTTTTTCTTGTTTTTTTTTTCAGCAACTAAAACTTTGATAACCGTGATTTAGAAAACAAGAATGAGAGCAATCTTTTTTCTCGAAACATTTTCTTGTATTTTCCTTGATTTTAATCATTCGTGGTATTTTCCCTTTGTTTTCTTTATTTCACATTTAACGATAATTATAAATACGTAAGAACAATCGAATATATCGATAAAATTGGTTTCTTTTTATTTCTTATTTTTCTCGGAAACAAACTGATCATTGAATTTGAAGAAGAAAAATGAGAAAAATCCTTTCTCGCAAATTATATTTTTCATTTTTAGTCGTTGGTAGAATTGTTTATTTCTCTTTTCGTTTTAATATTTATCGTTAATTGTAAGCGTGTAAGCACAATCGATAAAATTTTATATGTCACTCGTCGAGTTGTTGGTTTTATTCCATTTTTATTTTGTTTTAGCGAACCTAAAACTTTGACAATCGGATTTAAAAAAGAAATTAAATAAGAGAAACTTTCTGTTACGTAACATTTTTTTTGGTATTTCAAAAATTTTTTAATCATTCGTGAAATAGCTTTATTTTTTTTTCTTTCTTTTTAGTTTACATTTAACACAAATTGCAAAAATAATCACACATATCGATAAAGTTTTACAATGGTAAAAGGATAATCTTTTTTTCTACTTAACTCCCTTTTTCTTTCTTTCTTTTTCTTCGGATAAAACAATTATTATTGTAGCCATGCTAGTTAAATGGGACGGGTTTAGCTTTGGGATCATCAAGGTCTAAAGTATAGCCGGTTACGTCGACTCCTCCCTTCGTATTATTGTAATATCTTTCGGTGTGATAAAGAGTTCTACCTATCACTTTTTCCTCGACGTCATAAGAGTATGGTTGACCGTTAGGAAGATATCCTGACGTAATGATCCTTGACGTACCATGACCGTTAGTAATAATCGTACCAGGACCATTCGTGATAAACGTACTACCGCTGATTCCGACACCATTGAGTTCTCCTTAAAATAATTAAAAAAAGAATATAAATAAATCATTCCCGAAAGAATTTCAAACGTGATATACACGGCGAGTCAGAAAATTATTACTATATGTTGAAATATGAAAAAAAGGAAAACAAATTCTAATAAAACAATTAAGATTATTAAAACCAAATGGGAGAAATAAAATGGATTATATTTCTATAACTCGCTCGAGTTAAAATCGAGATAAGAGCGTACGCTCTGATATGAGGAGATTGTCGTCGATGCTATGACTACCAGGGAGGCCGTGAAAATATTTCATTTTTTTTTTCTGTATTTAAGTAGAGAAATATGAAGTCGAATTCGGATTACTTCGAATTGTTCGATGTTAACGGTTCAATTAATCATTTACTTTAACGGCAAAAGATTCTTCGGTTGGTTATTTAACAATCAGCCTTGACTGAATTTATGTAAAAAAGAAAGAAAGAAAGAAAGAAAAAAAGATTTACGATGAAAAGCGTTTTCGAATTTACGAATAAACTGTTAAGCATTTAGAAAATATGCTCAAAAGTAGGATTTCGTATGTTTCTCATATTGAAGGTTGCTTAACAAAAATGTTCTGTGGTTTTGTTTTTATGGAAAATTAAAACAGACTTTGTTTATGTAGTATAATGATTCATTTAAAGACATGTATATTTCAAAATATAGTGAGTCAGAAAATTATTGGTACACGCAGGGAGCTATTGGAGATATGAAAACTAAATAGATAATAAAAGAACATTCAATATTTTTTATTACAAAGAAAACATAATATATAGACTTTGAATTAATGAAACTATTACAATGAAACAACAATGTTATCACTTATAGTTATGAAAAAATTAAGTGTAACAATTCATTGCTTTATACGTCATAAAATTAATGGCACACGCAACGTATTCTGCGGAAAATGCTTTTCTCTACTATTCAAGACTCAGTATAAAAAAGTGTAACGTTTAATCAACATTAGAATGCTCAGTTTGTAGAATTTAATAAAACAGAATACAATAGCGTGCTATTATAGTTGGAAAAGGAATAGAAACCATTTCGGAGATAAGAGATTTAATTATTTCTCATGGGAAAAATGGAAAAACATACGGAGAGATTGAGAATACAATAAATAAAAGTTTTACAAATGTAAGAAATATTATTAAAAGATTTGAAAATGATAGCAGAATAGAGTATAAGATTGGTCGATGGAGAAAGAAATTATTATATTCAAGCGAAGAACGATTTGTCGTTCGAAAAGTCAAAGAAGATTGGGAAATGAGTGCATCGAAATTGAATGTACTTCTTTCAAATTTCTCTGTAAAAGTCTGTTACGAAAAAATTCGTATAACGGTCGCGTAGAAGAAAAAAAAGCCGTATGTGAATGATATGACGTGTAAAAAAAAAAACGTGTAAAATTCGCCGAGAAGTATATTTCTTAACCTATTGAATTTTGAAGGAACGTAATATTTTGCGATGAAAGCAAATTCAATATTTGAGGATCAGATGGTCACCAAAAAATGTGAAAAAAGTCAAACGAAGAAATGAACCTTAAGAAACTTTGTTCAACGATTAAGCACGGCGGCGGCAATGTTATGGCTTGGGGTTATATTAGTTATTATGGTAGAGAAAAATTAGAATTTATTACTGAAATTATGAATATGAATGACATATTTAAACGTTTCAAAGAATAATGTAAAAGAGAGTGCTGAAAAAAGAATAGGCATTTTGAACACGTATCATTTTACTAAGCAACGATCCCAAACACAAATCAATGATCGTTCAAGAATGGTCGTTGCATAATTCCTCAAAAGTTATAAATACACCAGTTTAGTCACCGACCTTAAATCAGATCGAGATAGCGTGGGATAGACTTGACAAGAAAATAAGAAAGAATTCGGTTACTAATAAAACGGATTTGCGAAATAAACTGATAGAAGAATTGTACAACATTGAAAAAGATTATCTTAAATAAACTAATAAAAGACTTACAGAAACAATAAGACAAAAATGATACCCTATGAAATATTAACCACGATAAAATTATTAAATTTTACGATATATATCAATAATATAGGAGTTGTTACTTTTCATTTTGTTTATAATTATAAACGATAATATTATTGTTTTATTTTTTTTCGTAAATAATTTCATTAATACAAATTCTAATTATTATATTTACGTCGAATAAAAGTATTGAAAGTTCATTCATCATCTATTATATATTTTTCATAATTCCTTTAGCTCTGTGCTTGCGGAAATAATTTTATGGGTCACTGTACACACGATTCGACGGACGTATATTATTGTCATACACCTAATATTTTATTATTATCGTTTGAAATTACACCATCATTATGATTAACGATCGCGAACTCGCGAAGGTGCCGGTTAACGAATGTTATAAACATTTTTCAATAAAAGGTCACAGCTAAGTCCTATCGTCGTTCTAACCGATGCAATCTTCTTGCATCGTACGTTAAATTATAAATCACTCGTAAAGGATTCTTAACCGAGGAGGATAAAAGGAAAGGAAAAGAAAAATAAGAAAAAAAAAGAAATAAAAGGATCTTCGATTGAAGATAAGGAGCGTATAAGACACCTCGGGGGATATCACGAGTAAAATCACGGTAATAAAAGTTTCCCGTAATATAAATCGAGATCCTCTTTGATATTATCACAAAGTTCGATGATTGGAAGGAGGTAGTCGATGAACGCGATCGTCGTTCTCCTTGAATCGATCGTACGAACGAACGAACGAACGAACGAAGGAACGAACGAGAACGGTCTCGGTCGATAGTGAAAGGATCTCTTTCGTTTCCATTTTTTTCTCTTTTTCTTTTTTTTCTTGCATCCACTTAAGAATATAGAATCTCCATTGTAACGAAAAAAAAAAAAAAAATATAAAAACCGTTAAAGGGTTATCCGAAGATTGAAAATGTATGTTTTTTTTTTTAACAATATATTACCTTTTTTAATTGCCTCCTGAACGTTCTCCTCGATCTGTGCAACATTCTTCTCTACGTCGGCCAACGACTTATCCACGTTCTTTCGTATATTAGATTGAAGATTTTTTATACCCTGTTGTATTCCCCGTTGAAATTCATTCAAATCCATGTTTAATCCGTCCAACCAATCGTCCGTTTGACCCTCGCAAATACTGTAACAGTTTTATATAAAGATTGCGAAATATTACGATAGCTATTTTTTTCTTTGTGTTTTTCTTCTTTTTTTATTTCTTTCTTTTTTCTTCGTGCAGCGCAGTAGTGAAATGTTAAGCTACATTGTTGGTCACGTCGACAACAACAACTGATATATATCGTTTCCGTTCGGTCTCTTAATACGTATGTGTATATACGTATATATATATATATATATATATATATATATATATATATATATATATATTTATGAAAGAAGTATACACTTACAAGATCATCCAAATTCCAAGCACAAGTAATAACTTTGCGTACGTCATCTTGAATTTTCTCCTCTGTCCGTTTTGGTGTACGTAAAGGTGTACGTAAAGGGTATTATATATATATATATATATATATATATATATATATATATATATAAAGAAAAAAAAAAGAAGAAAGAGAAAAGGTTACGAATTCGAACTAAAATCGAATTTAATCGATCACCGGCAAACAACGTGACGGATCCGATTACGTGTTCGTGGTTACGTACTTCACTTACTTAGTTACGATGCGAAAACAACTGCGTGGTGAAACTGTTAATGCGCTACGGCGCAATGC
>OU964982.1:1090973-1100973 GCA_918808275.2 Dolichovespula sylvestris
ACTTCGTATATTTTTTACTCTTCGATCTTCTCGTAACGCGTTTCGTTTCTCATATCTTTTTTTGTCTTTTCTCGTCGTTTTATCATTGTTATATCGAACTACGATAAAACGACGATATTATTATATCGTGAATGGTGAAATCGACACGTATTGTCGACTATTTACAATTTTCATATTTTCATCTTCATTCGAAGATTTCCTTTTGTACGTGAAATACCTTCTAGATATGATGGAATTTATTTTCTTGCATTCCATCAGGTTCTCTAATCATTTATGTTAATTATATAGAGTATTTTAGGAAGAAATATTTTACGTTTGTTTGATATAAGAACTCGTGCGATTATATACATAGGTGTATTTATCTATCTTTATCTTTTTTTTTTTTGAATATTTGACATTACGAGAGAGATAACGTAGATCGGTTTTAAAGAAAAATATGTGAGAGATAAGTTAAATTTTTCTAGATTTTCTTTTTCTCTTTCTTTCTTTTTTTTTTATTTAAACTACTCTTATAAGCTCTGATACATATACACGCATATACACAAATTATTTCTATTTTATTTCTATTTAGTTGGTCAGTAATTTATATTAATTACTGAAAAGTATTTTGTAAGATTTGAATGATCAGATTTAAAATACCTACAAATTATTATATTTATAAATATTTTGATTTAATATCTATTAATAGTTTTTCTATTAATCGATATAATGACAAATTATATTACTTATTGATATTTTATTATACATACTGAATATTTATTTGAAATATCGATTGAAAATGTTTTAGAAATATATAATACTAATCCGATAACTAACAGCCTTCATATTATTTAAATACTTTACGATTACGAGAGACATATGCTCATATTTATTGACACACACACAAACACGTTATTTATATTTCACTTCTATGTATGTGGTTAGTATTTCATATTAATGATTTTTACTACTTATTTTATAAAATAAATTGGCAGACTTATAATACATACAAATTATTATATCTACAAATATTTTAATTAAAATAACATATTGACGGTTTTTATATTAATCAGTATAATAATGATCGCTTATATTACTTATTGATATTTTATTATAGATACTGAACATTTATTTAAAATATCGATTAAAAATGTTTCAAACATACTAACCGAATAAATAACTGTCTTTATATTCTTTGATTACTTTAGTATTACGAGAAAGATAATGTAGATAGACGTTAAAGGAAAATATCTGATGTTATATTCTTTTAGATTTTTTTTTTATATTTATTTAAACTGCTGCTTTATACTGTTTTTTTTTTAACTACTTATAACTGCATAATTACTGTCACATTTAAACGCACATACAGACACAGATGGACATACACTCAGAGAGAGAGAGAGAGAGAGAGAGAGAGAGGGGGGGGGGGAGAGATGTATGTATAATTGATTATCTTTACATCTAACGTAGGCCGGAAACAAAGTGTGTGCATTCGAGTAAGCTGGTAGGCGTAGAAGGGAAATTCCATATGTAAAATGTAAGCTTATTTCACGTAGTGCACTTAATTACGATATATAGTGCATTTTTTTGGACGATTTAATATACATATGTTTGTGTACTCGAACGAAACAAGTATCTACCCATATACACATACAACACACACACACATTCCACGAAAAAAATACATAATCTGATCTATTTAACGAGAAAAATATAAATAAACAATACCAATGAATTTTCGTGTGTTTGAGAAATAAGAAAGTCATGCAGAAGTAAGCAAGAATCTAAGAGATACGCATTTTCATGTTACTATACTGTCGATAGTTACGATTAATAGCTCGCGGCAAGGCAACCACCTTGGACCATTGGTTACGCCTATGTTTGTTGGATACGTATATTCTAAGGATGAATAAGAAGGGGTGCTACTTTCCGCATGAACGAATTGCGCGCTCGTTCGAATCGCGATCACGGATAATCGCGAGAACGATCGAGAATCTCAGATAGATTTAACAGTTATATATATATATATATATATATATATATATATATACACATAGAAACATATACATACAGATATATACAACCTACGTGTATATAACATGGAGTTTGTTATTCGAAAAAGTTTTTCATATATGTATGTATGTATCTATGTATGTATGTATTTATGTATATATATATATATATATATATATATATATATATATACATATACGTATATACGTATGTATGTGTACATGCGTACGTGACATGTGCCATTTCGCACGTGCCACAATTCGATTTCATTCGAATCGTAACCGGACATATGCGTACGATTTTCCTTGAATCGATCGATAAAATCGTGTCTTCTCGTGTATAGATACGTGGCGAAATAATTTTTTCAAATGACGGCTACGAGGATAACGACAACGAAATACCTTAACAAGTGCATGCGATAAACGTATCAGAATTATTAACACCAATGGGAGTCGGGGCGGTGCAAGTTAATAAAACAGATTATTTTTCTACAAATCACTCGAATTACTCGAGATAAAAGTGTAAACTCCGATAAGAGGAGATTGTCGTCGATACTACGTCAACGATCGACGGAGTCGTGAAAATATTTCATTTTCCTTTTTTGTAGTTAGGTAGAGAAATGTGAACCCGAATTCGGTTTTCCTCCGAATTGATCGATGTTTATGTTTAAATTAATTTTTTATTTTAAAGGCTAAAGATTTTTTGGTTGATTATTTAAAAATTTATCTTGACTGAATTCGTGTAATAAAGAAAAAAGTAAAACAAATTTACGGTGAAAGTATTTTAGAATTTACAAATAAATATTCAAAAATTAATGGTTTAGAAAATATGCTTGAAAATCGGACTTTGTATTTTTCTCACATTGAAGATTGCTTAATAAAAATATTCTGTGGTTTTTCTTATTTTTATATGGAAAATTAAAACAGATTTTGTTTATGCAATAGAATGATTCATTTAAACACACGTATTATTTATTTCAAAATATAATGAGTCAGAAAATTATTGGCACACGTAGGAAGTTAGTGGGAAAATGAAAAATAAATAAGTAATAAAAGAATATTCAATACTTTTTATTAAACAAAAAAAGAAACATAATATTTAGACTTTTAATTAATATAACTATTCTAAATATAACAACGATATTATTATTCATAAATATGAAAAAATGAAATGTAATAATTCCTTGCCGTTCTATATTAGGACACAAAATTAATAGCACACGTAACGTTTTCTATACGAAACAATTCCGACCTTCTTATGATTTCTTCTACTATTCATAGACTCAGTATAAGACATTGTAACATTCAGTCAACATCAGAATGTAGAATTGAATACAATTTGTAGAGTTGAGTACAATTTGTAGAATTGAATACAATTGAATACAATAGTATTCTATTATGGTTAGAAAAAAAACAAAAACGATTCTAGAAATAGGAAAAATGGAGAGTTGTGCGGAGAGATAAATAAAAATTGTACAACTGTAAGAAATATTATTAAAAGATTTGAAAGTGAAGGCAAAATAGAAAATAAGATTGATCGGCGGAGAAAGAAATTGTTATATTCAAGCGAAGAACGATTTGTTGCTCGAAAAATCAAAGGAGATCGGAAAATGAGTGCATTGAATGCATCGAAAATTAACGTTCGTCTTTCAAACTTTTCTGATTAAAGTGCGTTATAAAAAAATTCGTATAACGGTCGCGTAGAACAGACAAAAACCGTACGTGAATGCTATGACGTGTAGAAAAAAAACGTGTAAAATTCGCCGAGAAGTATATTTCTCAACCTATTGAATTTTGAAGAAACCTAATATTTCGCGATGAAAGCAAATTCAATATTTGAGGATGGATGGTCACTAAAAAATGTGAAAAAAGTCAAACGAAGAAATGAACCTTAAGAATCTTCGT
The DNA here is from genome assembly GCA_918808275.2 of Dolichovespula sylvestris. Taxonomy (NCBI): domain Eukaryota; kingdom Metazoa; phylum Arthropoda; class Insecta; order Hymenoptera; family Vespidae; genus Dolichovespula; species Dolichovespula sylvestris. Next base: position 1,094,870 of record OU964982.1, read on the forward strand.
TCAACGATAAAGCACCGTGGCGGCATCGTTATGGTGTGGGGTTGTATCAGTTATTATGGTAGAGAAAAATTAGAATTTATTACTGAAATTATGAATACGAATGACGCATTTAAACGTTTCGAAGAATAATGTAAAAGAGAGTGCTGAAAAGAGAATAGGTATTTTGAACACGTATCATTTTACTAAGCAACGATCCCAAACACAAATCAATGATCGTTCAAGAATGGTCGTTGCATAATTCCTAAAGTTATAAATACACCAGTTTAGCCAGCGGACTTAAATCAGATCATTATTTTTCGTTTTTTTTCACAACTGGAAATGATAATATTGTTTTGTTTTTTAATAGTTTTATTAGTTCACAGCCTAGATATTATGTTTATATATATATATATATATATATATATATATATATATATATATAAAAGTATTGAAAATTCTGTTATTATCTATTTAATACTTTTTTAGTACTGGTATATAAATATTTAGAAAATTGAATATAATGAGATTACATTTTAAAACTTAGTTTTGTTTACAAAAGTCTCAAATATATCTACTTTTTCATTTTATTTTTTACTAGATTAATAAAAGTTGGTTTTACAGATTTCCAAACATTTTAGCTAATTTCTTTAATCCCATTTTCTTTTTTCTCTTTTCATTAGTTTTAAGAAACAATTAAAATAAAAAAAGAAAAAACGTAAATGTAGAATTGATTATTTCTACTTTATTTATACGAATTAAAAGAAGAAAACTAATAATTATTAATATAGAAATTAATTTATATCGATGAGAAGATACTTTGTACGCGTCTTATTGATGCATCAATAAAAAAAATCAATGAACGTGATTTCATCATTTCATGAGGTTATTCCGAAGGAGTTATACCGCTTATCGATAGTTGGCAACGTTTACTTAAAATCTAATTTATTTAAAATTTATTTATCTAACAAAATAATTCGGTGAAACGACATATCAGAGGGTGGGGAGGGTAGGGTAAGGGGCCCGATTTCGGTCATGTTTTTTTTACCTAATACGTTAATAACTTCGAAAAAAAACGATAATAAATCGTTAATGAACGTTAGTTCGCGCTTTTTTCTTTTATTTCTTCTTATTTTTCTCCTTTTTTCGTTGGTCTATTTAAAAAACGGCTTATACTTAAACGTCGAAAGCAACGTGTTTCGAGGCAAGGTTTCATTTTCTACGATGCATGCGATACACGAAAGGGAAACAGTGCTTAACTTATTATTATACGTTGGGGAGAAACGTGGCCGTAGGAATATCAATGCATCCTTTGTATCGCGCAAATGTACGTATGTGTAACATACATACACACCTATACCTATATATAATATATAGAAGCGTGTTAGACGCAACACATTGAAAAACCGGCGTTTACTCTCTTTTTTAGATTTTTATTTACCTTCAAATTAACATCTTCGACAATAAAAAGAAATATGTGTGTGTGTGTCTAGTGGACAAACATATTTTTTTGGTAAAGAAGTAATTTCTTAGGTTTTTATTTAACTTTAAATTAATGTCTTCGATAGTCAAAAAAAGAAAATTTATATATATATATATAAATTATATTATATATACACACACACATATATATATATATATATATATACACATTTTTTTTGATAAACGAATAAGTAGGTGCTATGCAGTATATCGATTGGATCCGCGATACGAAACATTGAAAATACCCACAATTATATTTAATTCCGGTATGGACTTTTTATCGTCAATAAAAAGTTGTAAGACGACCTTCGAAAAAATCCGAAATTTTATCGATCAACTTATCGTCTATCTAATACGAATCTTTTGTACTTGCTGTTCCCTATTTTTCTTTTTTTATTTCTCTTTCTATACCTTTTTTCTTTTCTTGTTTTCAAACGCGTCAGAAGAAAACTATGACGAATTTGATTGGTCGCGGCGCGCAGCTGGCCGGCCGCATTCGCTTCCAATGAAATTACATATCGCTGACCCGTGTCATCGGCTCATCGATCATTCTCTCTTGTTGATTCCGTCGACTAAAATTTTCATCTCACTTTATCCTTTTGATTCATCTCTTTATTGAATGCTGGTAGTAACAATACATCAAACTAATATTACGCAGCTTTTACGAAAAGATCGAATGGAGCACATCTCGATTGTTTGTTATTATCTCTGTAGTAGGATGGTGTTCTCAAAATTCTAAGAATTAACAGGCATGAGAGAAAAAAGAAAGAGAGACATAGGGAGAGAGAAAGAGAGTTTGAGAATAAGACAAAGAAAGAAACGAAATAACCACGTCCATTATCCCGTCAAATCCTTGAATACAGAAACAAACATTAATTTCACAAGGATTTAAAATGATGGTTTCTTTAGAATAACCTGGTTCAAAGACCACGGTTCCGCACGTCATACTTACTTTACACAAGACAGGCCGAGTTTGCCGAGTTGCGAAGTTTATCCGGAAAAACAAGATATTTCTTACATCTTCTTCTTCTTCATCTTCTTCTACTTCGTCATCATCATCCTCTATCCTTTTCTCTTTCGTTTGAAAAAAAAAAAATGTGAGAGAGAAAAAAAAAGAATCATCGTCACGTCTCGGAATCGTGCTAACGGTTCGGCAAACAGGACAGGGAAAAAGAGAGAATCAACGACGTGTGACAGACAGGACGACGCCGTTCCTCTTATCAGGTTTCAAGCGTTTCTATGTGTGTGTGTATATATATATATATATATATATATATATATATAATATGTATATGTATATATGTATGTATGTGTGTATGCGATATATATAGAGACACAGTCACGTAGGCACAGGATGTATACGTATAACATCGGTTTTATTTGTCTTATTTTTTTCTTTCCGTAACACCTGAACGATCCAACCAGTGATATCGATGTCGTTCAGGTGTATGATCGAATTTTTACCAGCACACCGAACGTACCGATATCGATATCATCGAGTTCGAGATAACTAACTAACCGCCAGTTGTGCTTCGTTCCTTCTTTGTTTAAATCATCGACGTTTGCGTACATTCGAGGTAGTTTTGAGGTATATTCATTTTATTTTTATTTTTATTATTATTATTATTATTATTTTTTAATTTTGTTTTTATCTATTTTTTCTAATAAATATTCTTTGAATCGCGGATGTTTTTTGTCGTTGTTGCGATAGTTATAGTGTTACAAAAAAGAAAACGAAAAATAGAAGAATTATCTGTTAAGAAATCATCGTAAAGGTTGTACGTTTAACACGACACTTTTGAGATCTATAAACCGACCGTAAGAACCTCTGTCTTTCATCGATATCACGCGCAGTCCCTGTGTTTGCGTTTGAGTTAAATAAACTCAAAGGTGTCAAGTATTTTCTCTGATATATTCAATATAAGCGAGTGGTAAAGCGAACGTTCAAACGAGCTGCCTATATTCACTGTTTTAAAGCTAATAGCGCCTTTGAAAATATCAACTTCGATACATGTGTGTGTGTGTGTGTGTGTGTGTGTGTGTGTGTGTGTGTGTGTGTGTGTAACGTACGTAGGCACGTATATTATATTAAAAAGGAAAGAAAAAAAGAAAAGAAAAAATAGGGAACGTTTGGATTGAATTTGAAAAGTAATTGGGTGAAGATCGAATAAAAAAAAAATCTGTCAAGGACAGAATTTTCATATTGAGGGAATAGATAAAATAGAGCGAGGATGGATGAAAGTCTAACGAATTCGTTGATACATATGTATGTATGTACAAAACTTACGTGTATTATATGAAAAAGGAAATAAAAGAAAAGAGAAGAATATTTGAATTACATTCAAGGATTAGTCGTTTGAAGATTAAAAAAAATACTGTCAAGGTCGGAATTTTCATATCAAGGGAACAGATAAAATAGATAAAATAAGAAAAGAAAATATTTAGATTAGATTTAAAAATTAATTCATACTAAGATTGAAAAAAAATATTCTCAAGCACGGAATTTTCATATCGAGTAATAAATAAACAGGTGAAATAAATCGAAAACAGGTGAGATGAAGAACTAACGAATCGATTAATATATGTGTGTATAAATGTACGTATATTATATGAAAAAAAAAAATAAAAAATAAAATAAAACAAATATAGAATAGTTGTATTAAATTCAAGAATTAGTCGTGTGATGATTGAAAAAGAAAAACTATCAAGAATGAAATCTAACGATTTTTTCGATACATGTGTATGAACGTATAAACGTACGTATATTATTTGAAAAATGGAAAAAAAGAAAAATGCCGAATTCAATTTTCAAATTCGTGTATGAAGATTGAAATAACTGTCAGGCACAAAATTTTCATATCGAAGAAATAGATGAAATAAAATGAAAATAGATGAGATGAGAACATAACGAATCAGTTGATACACATGTATATATAAACGTATGTATTATATGAAAACAGTAAAATAAAAAGAAACGTTGAAATTAAATTTATACGTACGTATATTACGTAAATTTAAACGTTAAATGAAATTATAAACGTACGTGTATTACGAAAATAGAAAATGTTTGGATTAAATTTAAGAATTTATTCGTATGAAGATTGAAAAAAGTAAAACTATCAAGCACGACGAATTTATTTGTATATTATATACGTGTATAATCGTAAATATATTATATAAGAAAGAAAAACAATGTTTGGATTAAATTTAAGAATTAATTTGTATAAAGATAAAACAGATGAGATAAAAACTATTCATACTATTATATAAAAAAAAAGGAACAAAAAATAGAAAAGAAATATATGTTCGGTATCGATCGAAAAAAGATTCTTGCCAAGATTTAAGAAATTCCGCCAAGCACGAAAATTTTCATACTGTAGTACATAATAGATAAAAATATAAGTGGGGGTCGAGGGATAATAGGTGGATAAAAAAAAGTTTAACGATTCCGATCAAAATGTTCTATCTCTTTCTGATGTTTTTCTCGGCAGACACTTGGTCTCTCTCGGTCACGAGTCACGTACGCATTCGTTCTGCTTATACTGTTATTAATTAGTGCAAACAATCTCGACCATATGTCGAGGCTTGCTCGTGGCGTTGGTTAAGAGAGAGAGAGAGAGAGAGAGAGAGAGAGAGAGAGAGAGAGAGAGAGAGAGAGAGAGAGACAGCGAGAGCTAGATAAAGAGAGAGAGAGAGAGACCCCATAATTTATATATCGAGATAGAAGAGCCCAAGAGAGTTAGCAGACCGTACCAATCGGTAGATACAGGAACATAGTAGTAAATCCCGTGCAATAATAATCTTTTCGTATCTTTCGCAAACCATGAGCGTCGGTAATAAGCGCGATTTCGTCTGCGAATTAATCATTTAACGCTTATGCATTAAATATGAGGAGACTAAATGATTGAAGAATATAATATTATCCCTAGAGGAATTCAAGATAGGATCCAAATAAATCTGCTGTATTCACGTACGATGGCTGCTTACGTACGTCTCGTCACGCTCCGGTTAGTTTTCTTTTTTTTTCTTTCTATTTCTTTTTCTTCTCTCTCTCTCTCTCTCTCTCTCTCTCTCTCTCTCTCTCTTTCTTTCTTTCTTTCTCTAGTTGGTTTCCTTTTCGAGTACGATTATCTCTTAGCGTTACCTCCTCGATAAGAGAAGAAATCGAGAGCGAAGCTTAAGAGATATCTTTCATTCTCAACTAACGAAGAAAAATCTAGCATGAAGCGTGTTATTCGATTAGTCAGGTAATCGTTTGATCGATTCGATCGATAATTAAACAAATCGATTTTTTTTCGATCGATTTCACTCTGTCTCTCATTGATTTATTGAACGAAACAATGTTACCGAAACCTTTTCTATGACGTATACAATCGCGAAATTCTGATACTTTACCGGAATGCCGGTTGATCGTTTCTTTTTCTTCTTTTTCAGGTTAGGTTTGATATCACTAATGAATTAATTAAGCAAGTAAATATGAGAGTTAAGTAAAAGATAAAATGAATAGGTTTATTCATAAATTTTAATTGTGTAGTAAATACGAAACACATGAAAATATTTAAATGATAATAATCTTTATAATTCTTTTTTTTTTCTTTTTTTTTCATGGAATGCTCATTAACTTCTTTTCAACACAGTACAGCGAA
>OU964982.1:1110973-1128473 GCA_918808275.2 Dolichovespula sylvestris
TATATATATATATATATATATATATATATATATATATATTCAAGGCCGATTGCAAATATCGACGAATACCTACTAGAAGGCACGATACGTGTAAATGTCAAGGAAGTGCAGGAGATGCCGTGTCTTTACTTGCTCCGCCTCCTCGCTCCTCTCCTCTCTCCTCCTATCCCTCACTCTCTCTCTCTCTCTCTCTCTCTCTCTCTCTCTCTCTCTCTCTGTTTGTCTGTCTGTCTCTATTTTTCTCCTTCTCTCGATCCATGATCTGCGATCTACGTTTCATTAGTCGAGCTTTCACGCCGGCTTCTAGCAAAACACGTATGAATCACTACGTTCTCTGATGTTCCAATTAGAATTGTAATCATTACAAGTTTCGATTCTTACGTAGGGAATTTGTTGTCTCTGTAGCTATACGACGTTAGATAATTTGCTTTTTATTTATTATTTCTTTTATTTTCTTTATTATTATTGTAAATAATTATTTGTTTTATTTTCTTTATTATTAATATTATTATTATTGGTTTTGTTGTTGTTGTTATTATTATTATTATTATTATTATTATTATTATTATTATTATTATTTTCTTCACTTTCTAGTTACCAGGCTCAAGGCCGCTCGATTCGATCAGGATGGAGCAACGGTGGTCCCTGTACTGCACGATAATACTGCAGACTTTCATAATGGCTTTGCACGCCATCGACGACTTTCGGCATATTTCTTACGAAGGTAAGATGACATTATTTTTGTGATGATAATAATAATAATAATAATAATAAACACAACACACAAAAATACTTCGGATCAGTATGGATATAAGAAAATAAATTATATCAAAATCTTGAAACCGTGCAGAATAGTTCGATCATTCTCAATACTTTTGATGATAATTAACACAACACAAAACAAACGACTCTGGTTCATTACTAATAATACATAAATATACTGTAGAAAAATACGTTATCCTAAAAACATTAAATAGTAATTCGATCGTCCCTCAAGAGTAATAATAATAAATAAAACAGAACACATAAAACAAATCGGCTTCAATACGGATGTATACAAATATGTTATATACAAAATATTTTACCCAAAAACACGTGATATACAATAGTACAATCATTGCTCAAGAGTAATATAATAATAATACTCAAGAGTAATATAACACATAAAATAGCACCGACTCGATATGGATATATAGAAATATATATTCTACAAAAATATGTTATCCTAAAAATATGCGAAATAGTTCGATCATTCCTCAAGGGTAATAATAATATATGCAACAGAACACATAAAATAATTCCGTTTCGATACGGATATACATACATAAATATGTTATATTAAAAAATATGTTATTCAAAAAACGTGCGGAATGGTTCGATCATCTCTCAAGAGAAGAGAATAAAAATTACCTTGAAATTTAGTTCAACCCATTACAGAAAAAAAAAAAATAACAGACTATCCGTAAATAAAATGAGAAAGAAAAAGATAATAAGGATAATAATTTATAATATGCGCGTTTTATTGAGAGCGAAAAAATTCCGAAAATATATGGAGTTATGTTTTCAAATTAAATACATATGAAACGTACGACTACGAGTAATAAAATTATACCCAATAATGATATCTACCGAAGTATTGATCGTCAAAGAAATTTCCGGACAATCTAAAGCATATTGGGTTACATAACTGAATCACTAGTACAAACCAAAAGCTTATCCTGCTTTGGGGTTATATTGATGACTCAATACATTCCATATAATCCGTAAATTCTTGAATACCAGTAAAACCAGCGAACGGAATGGCAGTGAATCCCTTTATCGTTAAAATCTAATCTTAGAGAGACAGATTATTCAAACGTACGTGAAACACATATTAAAGCAGATAATAATCACAATAATAATAATAACGATAATAATAATAATAATAATAATAATAATAATAATAATAATAATAATAATAATAATAATAATAATAATAATAATAATGATAATAATAATAATTAATAATAATTATAAAGAATAATAATGGATGTTAACAAATGAACAACATTTGTTACGTGTTAGTAACGATCTAATTACTGTATCCCTAACAATGGCATCTTTTTGCAAATATTTATAACGCAAGAAATGCCGCACCCATAGAAGAACTTGAGAAGCAACATTGGAAAAACAAGTTTCATCTTTTCTGCTCGTGATAGTCTAATGAACTTAATAGTCGTTTCCCGATCGTCCTCGAGCCTAACGATCCATTTCTCTCTCTCTCTCTCTCTCTCTCTCTCTCTCTCTCTCTCTTTCTCTCTTTTCGTAATAACACAGCCACGCAAAGGTGCGGACTGCAACGCGTTGCACGCCGAGGGCGGCGACCAATCGACCAGTAGATAGTCAGCATCCCGTAATTTTCATTTGCATGTAAAGTACTTCCTGTGGCTAGACCGCGAAACTCCTCCTTTTTCTCTCTCTTTCTTTCTATCTCTCTCTCTCTCTCTCTCTTTCTTTCTCTCTCTCTCTCTCTCTCTCTCTCTCTCTCTCTCTCTCTTTCTCTCTCTCTCTCTCTCTCTCTCTCACTCTCTCTTTTTTCTCTTTCTTTCTTAACCGTCTTTTTGCCTAGAATAAAAATGATCTATTCTTTGGCTATCATCTCGTACAACGTATTTCTTTCGAAAAAATATTCCTACCTGTATAATATTCTGATATATGGCACAAAATATCAAAGTTCACTTTAATTTGTTTAAGTATTGGGGAATGTAAAAGAACAATAATAGAAGTTTCAATATTAGTATATTCCTCATTTGTTAATACATAATTAAGGAAAGTTATTAGTTTTGTAGATATTATTATTTATTAGAAAAATTGGGGGGAAATATAGAGTAAAAGATTAAGAGTTTAAACAAAACTGCTCCACTCTCTCTCTCTCTCTCACTCTCTCTCTCTCTCTCTTTCTCTTTCTCTCTCTCTCTCTCTCTCTTTTAACCTTCTTTTTGTTCATAATACAAATAATTTATCTCTTGGATATCATCTCGTACAACGTATTTCTTTTGATAAAATATTTGTATCCGTAAAATTTTCTGATATAAGATAATGACAATAAATTATCAGAACTCACTTATGTTATTTTGGAAATTGAAGGTTTTATTTCGCGCAGTTTCTCAAGCGTGAACGTGACCGAGATACGATGACTATCAATTTTATATAAGAATATTCAATTTAATAATAAAAATAAGGATACAAAACAAAAAGTAGTTATAAAATATAATACTCTGAATAAGTTTAAAAAGAAAACGTCTTTATCGTACGATGAAAGTGCCGACAGTAAAAAAGAAAGAAGAGAGAAAGAAATAATGAACAACGCCGGACAAAGAAAATATTCTGTCATAACACGAGAAAAATAAAAGTACCTAAAACCATAAATCAAATCGATTAATCCATACCGTAGTATTAACGCCAGCTGGTTGATTTTTTCCTTTATCTTATTGTTTAATTTATTAGATTCAACATGTTTGATTAAATATCAGAGAATGTAAAGTAAAAATATTATAAATATTAATATTAAAAAGTATTGATATTATTATATTCGTCGTCATTTGTTAAAACACACTTGACTTATTAATTTCATAGATATTATTTATTATGAAAATAAGGAGAACATAAAAGAGTGTAAGTTAGTGTTCAAAAAGAAAAAACTAATGTTAATACGAAAGACTCCGCTTAAAATTAAAAATAATAGTTAAAAGTATCGTTTAAAATTGAAAAGCCCTTTTTTTTTATTTTTCCTTTTGCTTTTTTTAAACAATTTGGAACATATAAAGCTAGCATCCAATAGCAGCAAGATAATCACGCTCGATGTTCGCTAACTTGATTCTTAGAATAGTAAAAAAATAAAATAAATATTTTAGGTCATTATCCAACTCCAATTCAGTACTATATGTCAATATAAACCCTTGTCAATTTGCTCCTATTAGATATTTTATTAGTACCTCGTATTAGGAAAGGCATAGGATCTCATATTAGAAAAAAATTAGGTTCGAACAGAAAAAAAGTTAAATAAATTTGAGAATAATTTATTTGAAAATAATTTATTTTATCGTTTCAATGATAATAGAATTAGTTGATAGTACTAAGATTCGAATAAAATAAAAAAATTGATAAAATAACTCACTTTTAACGTTGTACATAGCTTCTTGGTAAATGAGTATAAAAAAAAGAAAAGTTAAAAAAAAATCTCGCGACGTGAAATAACAAGCTCAAAGGCGTCTTACTAAAACGATCGTTTTCGCATTAACGGCTGTCTCGTGCAGACGACATTGTTGTGTTCGTTTTAATAGTTCTAAATATTGCCTCTATATATCGCAGCCTTTCCTTGTGGAAGGGCTTTATGAGGGTCTCATATTAACGCACACGTCTCATATTCTATACCGTTACCCTATCATTTAATTAGCATCCACATAGAATCCAATGGAAAGTGCAATTTTGGTTTAATGTAAGATAGGCCGGAGCAAGTTAAGACGTTTTGATCAGTTTTTAATTTTTGTAAATTTTTGTTCAAATTAATTGCTTAATAAAAAATATGTTAAAATATACAACCTTTATGAGGAAACTTTTGAGAGAGAAAATATACGTAAAATAAACTGGAAAATGTTTTTATTTTTTTCTTTTTTCTTTTTTATAAAATTTAAAATCAACTCCCAATGCGGAATAAGATTAGTATATCTGTGAATTGAATATTTTTATTACAAAAATAATATATTCCTTCAATCGCGTTGTTTATAATATGATTGTCATCGTGTACATACATAAATGAAAGAGATATAAATGAATAATTATTTGAATTTACTCGGCGTAGCCAAGTGAACGATAAAAAATTAATCTCTTTGAATGTACGAGTAAGAATTAATGCATGTGCAATTTAGAGTATCTTTGTCGCATTATATGCGAGCACGTTTCATACAATATATGCATTTAATTAATTCCTCTGCTTATTCAGATTTTGAGATTGATCCGTATTCATTATACGCGTGTTATTATTCGTTTCCAGATTATTACTATTATTTATAGGTTTAAATCATTTTTCTTTCTCTTTTTTTTTTCTTTTTTAATCGTACCTATACGTTTATATCTACCTTCTATTAGCAAGAAGAAATTTTTTTTTTTTTTCGTTATTAGCCTTCGATAATTTCGATTGCCTCTAAGTTATCGATCGCGTGGGACTCCGTTGATCTAGTAGAGGAAACAAGATGGAGTACTTTTGAAAGCCGGCCGATCGTACTTAACCGTAGCTAAATACGCGTCTCTTTTAACGAGTTTGCGTTAGAAATATTAACGCGTTGTGCTTTTTTCTTTTTCTTTTTTCTTTCGTCTGAATGTTAAAGCTGGATCGTTTACTAATTTAAAAGCGCCGTAACTGTCGTCTCGTATAAAGTCGAGAGTCTCGTTGGCGTGCCGACCCGCAAACGATTGCGAAAAGTTTTACGATTGCATAATAAATTTAAAGCGGCCGATTTAAATTGGTCGCAGTTTTAGCTCTCGGTAATTGAAGTTCTCATCGTCGTAAAATATTCGTTTCTTTCTATGTATATATATATATATATATATATATATATATATATATATATATATATATATATATTATATTGATATAAAGAATGTAAGAGGATAAATATAAATGTGTATATAAAATATATATTATATGTAGACACACACACACGCACGCACAAATATATAGATCTTTGCATAGTTTAATAAAGTTCATTTTAAAGATCGATTACAAACGATAAGTGAGATAATAATAAATTTACGGATTATATAATTTATTGCACATGATACACCAGATTTTATAGAATTTTTAATACAAATTAATCGTTTTCTTGTTTTCTTAAAAACATTTGTTTTAAAGAATAGTTACATATGACAAGTGAGATAAATAAATAAATTTACGGATTATTTAATTTATCACTCATGACACGTGAGATTTTATAAAATTATTGATAGATATTTATCGTCTTTTTATTACCTTAAATAAAATTCGTTTTAATGATTATATTATAAGCGACAAACGAGTTAAAATTATTTTTTGATATTACATAATCTGTCACACATGATACACGAAATTTCCATACATTATTAATAGATATCTGTAGTTTTTATATTTCCTAAAATAAAATTCAATTTAAAGATCATATTATAAACGATAAACGAGATAAAAATAAATTTATGAATTATTTAATTTATCAAATTTTATAGAATTATTAATAGACCCTTAACGTTGTTATTTTCTTAAATAAAGTTCCTTTTAAAAATTATATTATAAATGATAAAGGAGTGAAAAGTAATTTTACGGATTAAATAATTTAAGACGCTTGATGCACGAGAATCATAGAGTTTCATTGTATTATAACTTTATTAATACCTATCTGATATCGATTTCTTATATTCTTAAATAGAATTTATTTCAACGAACAGTTACAAATAAATTTACCGGATTATTTAATTTATCACAATTGGCACGCGAGTTTTGATAACATTTTTAATAGATATTTATCGTTTTCTTGTTTCCTTAAATAAAATTCACTTTAAAGATAATATTACAAACGACAAGCGAAATAAAAATTATATTGCGAATTAAATAATTGATCATTTCGAGAATCGTCGTGTTACAATAAATTATAACATTATTAATAAATATTTACCATTTTATTGTGTTGATTTTAATAAAATTCATTTAAAAAATCAATTATCAACGATAAACGGGATAAAAATAAATTTACAGTTTATGTAATATATCACATAATGATATACGAGATTTTATAAAATTATTAATAGATATCAATCATTTCCTTGTTTTCTTTAATAAAATTCATTTTAAAGATCAATAAGAAACGATAAGGGAGACAAAAATGAATTTTACGGATTATTTAATATACATCATATATGACACACTAGATTTTATAAAATTATTAATACATATTTATCGTTTTCTTGTTTCCATAAATAAAATTCACTTTAAAGATTATATTAAAAAAACACGAGAAAAAGTAATTTTATGTATTACACAATTTATCAGATTTGAGAATTTTAGAAAATTATTAATAAATATCGATGGCTTATTTATTTCCTTAAATAAAATTCAAATAAAATTCATTCTAAGAACCAATTATAAACGACAAGTGAGATAAAAATTGTTTTACGTGTTACTCAATTTATCACGCATGAAATATGAAATATTATAAAATTATTGATAGATACCTACCATTTCCCTGTTTCCTTTAATAAAATTCGTTTTAAAGATAAGTAAGAAACAAGCGAGATAAAAATAAATTGTACGGATTATTTAATATATGTCACGATGACAAACGAGATTTTATAAAATTATTAATAGATATTTATCGTTTTCTCGTTTTTCCTTCTCTCTCTTTTTTTTTTTTTTTTTTTTTTTAATTAAATTTACTCAAAGATCATACTATATACGGTGAACAAAATAAAAATAATTTTTTGTATTACACAGTTGATCGCACATGAAACACGAGATTTTATATAAGTATTAATAAATATCTATACTTCTCCCTTTTTTTCCTTAAATACTATAATTCACTTTTAAAAAATCATATTGTTGAACGGACAATGCAAAATAAAAATAATATTACGAATTGAAAAATTAATCACATTTGACAGACTTGAGAATCGTCGGGTTACAATTGTCTTATAAAAGTTGATTGATATTCCTCTTTCCTTTTTTCTTCTTTCTTTCTTTTTTATTTTTATTTTCTTTTCGTTCTCGTTTGAAACTCGGTAACGTTTAATCGTCGCCTGGTCGTTCCAATTATTGTCTTATATATCCCAGTTGTAAATGTGCTAGAAAATCTATCCTGGCTCGAGGCGAACGATTCGAAAGCTGGATTACGCGATCAATCCTCCCGATATCTCGGAAAAGTATCACCCTAGGGAATCAAGAACGAGTTATCTTCGATGAAACGACGTTCGAACGACGAGTTGGAACGACTTCGTCGTTTTTTGTTCCTCTTGCTTTCGCGAAAGAAGCATACCTATTCATTTTACTTTTTCTTATCTCTTCGTTCTCTCTCTCTCTCTCTCTCTCTCTCTCTCTCTCTCTCTCTCTCTCTCTCTCTCTCTCTCTAATTTCATTCTACTTTTTCGTTTAGTTTCGTTCCGACGTACGGCCGTAGCGTGGCATCATTTCTCCACGTAAATTTATATAGCCGCATTGAAAATCACGAAGCGAGTTAGACCCAAAGTATAATCATATTCGATATATTTTCTTTTTATTATTTTCCATTATCGATGACGACGACCAGCCGAGAATATTAACTACCTTCAGACAAAAGATCCACCAATGGATTTTGCTTGTCGAACGTATATAATATTGCAAAAAGGTTTGCGTTAATAACGAACAAAATGTATATAAAAGAATACATATGTATATATACATTATATATATATATATATATATATATATATATATATATAATGTATATTATATATATATATATATATATATATATATATATATATATAACTAAGTAACAATTATATTATAGCAAACGTTATTGAAATAATATATTTTTTGCAATAAAAAGATTCAATAATAATTTACACATGTACCAGCTTAACCTCGTACTGGGGTAAATTAATACGTTTTAGATATCAGTTCACATATATATAAAAAACAAAAAAAAATAGAATATTAATAATCTTGAGACAAATAATCCTCCAATGTATCTTACTTGCTGAACATTTGAAGTATTGCAAAGATGTTTGTCTGACAAACGGACAAAATGTGTGTATGTATATATGTGAAATATATATATGTATATATATGGAAACACCATAAATGTCTCTCTCACTCTTTTTCTTTCTATGTCTCTCTTTCTCTCTCTCTCTCTCTCTCTCTCTCTCTCTCTCTCTCTCTCTCTCTCTCTCTTTCTCTCTTTCACTTCACTCTCTTTCTCTATTTTCTTCCCCTTCGTTTAAACTTTCTTAGACCGAGTGGACTTCCCTCTATATATATAATATAAGTATATATCTTTTGTGATCGATACTCACTAACTGCGACATTCGAAATATTAATTATTTAATGATTGAGGAAGAAGAAATTTTGCTCTCGTAGGTATAAAAGTACGAAAGCAAGATTTTGTCCTTACTTACTTACATAACGAACGACGATATATAAGGTTATAAATCTCGGCCAAAGAGTAATAAATCATATATTTATTTATTTATTTTTACACTGATATTTGTCCGTTCGTTCGTTGTTATGCGACGAATATAACCCATTGAATAGTCTCTTTATTTCTTGCGTGAGAGACGAACAGCTGGAACTTTAAACGCGAGAATCTCTTCACGAGAACCCTACGGGAGGTCGTTGTTCCAGGTAAAACCCAATACGATTGCGGAAATTATATTCTTTGACTCTTTCTCTCTCTCTCTCACTCTCTCTCTCTCTCTCTTTCTTTACATTTTTTTTAAGTCAATCGAATTCTTTCGATTTTGATTTGATTTCGATTTCTAATTTTTAACTTTTGATCCTTTCGATATTGATTTTGAATGATACAGAATTTTTTGTCGTTAAATGTTTCAAGCCGGAGTACATAATAGGTATCTTTTCAAAAACAAAATCTGAAACTGCTTGACATAATTGACATAGTCTTTTTTAAATAAGAACCAGAATAGTACGAAAGAAAAAAATAAGAGGAAAACAATCGCCTTTTCAATTCGTCAAATTCTCAATAACTATAAAGTTTAAGTCGGTCGTTTCGAAATATTTTTTAAATGTCTGAAGTTGTATCCTTCGCATCTTTCTTCGAAACGTACTATTAGGATTAATAAAATTTACTTTGTATAATTTCATTTGTTTATGAAGCAAATAAATTAGTTTAAATATAATTTACTTTAATAATTTAATTTATTTATTTATTAAATAAATAAATTATTATTTATTAAATAATAAAATTAGATTAAATAAAATTTATTCGACTAACACTAATTTTTCATCATTAATTGAAAACCTAGATCAATTCTATTATTTAACATTTATCGAACTCCTATTCAGTTCTATCTATTTACAAGTAAATACTTAAGAACTTTAAGTATTTAGGTAAGTAAATAAAAACTAAAATAGTTTAGAAAAAATGAAAAATAGAATGGAGACAATAGCTTTTCCAACTTGTAAATTTTTGACAAATTAAAGTCAAACAATCGATTCGAAATATTTTTAATATATCTGAAGTTATGTCATTCGCTAATCTTTTTGAAATGAGATATTAGATTTATTACAATTTAATTAATTTATTATTTATTTATTTATTTACTATTTATTATTTAATCATTAATTCATTATTTATTATTTAATTATTGTTAATTATTTTTATATATTTATTATTTATGTAATTAATTTATTTTTTTTTATTACATAAGTAAATTGGATTAAATAAATTTTATTTGGCTATAATCAATTTTCATCATTGATTAAATACCTATAACATACTTCCATCTTAAACATATCTTCTAAAAATGTCTAATTTTAAACTGATTAACTAATGCCAATTCAGTCGCTTTATATGCTCTTCAATCAGCTACACGAAAAGTATCAACAATTTCATGGCCATTGATCGAATGAAAAAGAGTACAACATAGAATTTATGTTATACAGGGTGTACCGATTTTTTTTTTTTTTATCACCAAACTTTACCAGGCTTAGATATTTTGTAAGGAAAGTTAAGAAAAGAAGAGAAATATTATACAAACATAAACTCTCAACTGATACATCGAGGAGTTAAAAAAAAAAAACAAACAAACAAAGAAAAAATACAAAATGACAAGGAAAATATCAATAATATAATGTCAATGTATTTTTATTTATTTTGTTTTGGATACTGTGAGAGACAAAGTTTATAGAACGCGGATTAGCACACGCACAAGGTCGGAAATTAATGCGGAAATATTCGTTACGTATTCACAAGCAATTAAGGTAAATGAACGAGAAATTAGTAATGCGATAAATTACCAGTTGTTGCGTTCGTAATAACTAGCAAGATTTTAAAATGGAATTATAATGTGTACCGAAAATTTATTACCATGTGATATTGGCAAGAAAATGGTATGTTGTCATTTTGTAGTTTTGTTATAACTTTTTAATAAAGAATATAAGAACCTATGTTTATATAACATATTTCTTTTTATTTTTTTTTCTTTTTCTTAATTTTACTCAGTTGAATATGTCGGTAAAGTTTTGCAGAATAAATAAAACTGGGGGACTCTATGTACATATGATGCAATCGTAAAAATATTCGGTCACCATGGATACTTTTAAATTCCGACGTTTTATTTCCCTGTTTTATTTATGTGTACAAAATGAATTCGAAAAAATTTTGATTTTAAATGGATTATTGTATTGTATTGTATTTATAAAACGTACATAAATTCAATTTATGCATAGAAATATATCCGGACAAATAATTCGTTTCTCAATAGGATAAATCGGAAGCTGATGACCCACTTTTTTTTAAAGCTTCAATACGTTCATAACATCCAGTAAATTCAGTACGTTCGGTACATTTAATCGATATCCAAAGCAAAAAAATATGTTTCGATGTACAACTGTACTACTTTCTCTATTCCCGACGTATACAGCATCATTCTTGTCCAAAAGAAATTTACTTCATTGTTTCTTGGACTACAAAACGTGGAAAAAAATTTTCATCCGTGGCTAAATCCTACGCAATACTGTTTACTGTTATTTACTGTTTACTGTTTATTTGAGTTTAACTGAATTTTTAGCACGTTCTGTTATTGTCGCCGCTTGATACGTCTTCTACGTTTTCTAATTCGTTTAACTACACCCGATGACGTATCGGGGATTACGATAAATTTTATTTAGCATTGTGCCTAGCGCATTTCTATCACGGAAGTCTTGTTATTAATTGCTTGCGAACAACCAGGTAAGACAGGTTCTGGTTTTTTATTTTCCTTTGTATCTTCTACGGTTACATGGGGTATATGTTGTTACGGTCGTTGTTCTTCGTTTAAGAAAGCGTGTAATGGACATTCGCCATTAAAAACTGACTAACACAAAGAATAAAAATGTACCATCTCCGTAAGCGGCTGGGTTTACGTCGTAAGGTAAATGACGATGTATAATTTTACAATGTGTCAAATATGCCCGAAAAAATCGGGCCATTTAACTCGAGAATCAAGGAGTAATGATTTACTCGATTTGTCAATAATGTTGCGACAATATCTTATCGTACGAATATAAACGTAACTTTTAAATACTATATTAACGTACTTTAGAAATAGTGATTATTTTTTGATAAATTGTTACTAAATTATGATATTAAGAAGAAACAGAAGATTTTTCCGGAGTAATTTAATTTCTATATTACAAATAACTTACTTAACTTATTATTACATTCTAGACCGTTAACGTAGTCCTACGTCATTTCAAAATCTTTACATTCAATTGAAGATTGTAAAGATTCGCTATGTAAACAAAAAAAATGTTAGCATCTCTTTTAATTTTATTATTTCCAGTAATTCTTCATGGAACATTACAATTTTTTATTTTAATTTTAAATAACAAGTGAGTATAAGGTTATTCTCAAACAGCAATATCTTGTATATAATTATAATTTGAAGAAGAAACGGTAGATTTTTTCAAAAATTCGGATAATCTACTTTTTGACTTCATTTCTATCCACTTTATTTAATTTAATTTTTATTTAATTCCTATGTCAAGAAATAACAACAAATTACTTAATCGGAAAAAAAAACATAGAGTATTGTTCATGAGTTTTCGTTAAATAATTTTCAATCTTATCATTAAAAATATTTGAAAATCGGATTGTATCTACAAAACGTGTAATTGAATCATCTCACTCATTGGTGTAATCTGAATTGTAATTACAAACGCATTTACAATTTAGGACCCAAATACTACTTGAGTTAAAATGTTTTAACGTTTCCTTACAAACACGATAGATCGAGTTTAGTATCAAATAATTAATATTACCGGTACAATTCGATCATTAACATTATCGTTTATCGTGAAATTATGTTAGATAAGTAACAAATATTTGTTTTTACTATCGATTGACGTTTAAATCACCATCCATTCGTAATTTTTTATCCGTGAAAAAAGAAAATAAAAGGAAAAACAGTCGTATCGTCAAGTCGCAGCTACTTTTAAAGTTAGTTAAAAAAAAGAAAATAAGAAAAAGGAACACCCCGCGACAGATATCGTTAATGGATGAAAAAAACGAAGACAAGATTGTGCAACTTCCGTAACGTGCTTGGTCGTTGAATAATAAATGGGAGAGAGAAAGAGAGAGAGAGAAAGAGAGAAAGAGAGGAAAGACGGAGGGAGAAAAGAGAAAGAGGGCGAGAGAGAGAGACAGAGACGGGGGGAAGAGAAAGAGGGAGAGAGAGAGAGAGAGAGAGAGAGAGAGAGACGGGGGGAGAGAAAGAGGGAGAGAGAGAGAGAGAGAAACGGATATGGTTATTCGAAAGTTAAAAGAAAATTCACGATTGAAGTGTATGAACAATTAGCATCAGAATTTCGAGAAGAAAGTAGGAAAAATGTTAGCAAACAGACTGTTAGGCGAATGTTTAAAGAAAGTGTTTATAATGGAGATATAAGAGTGACTATTAATAAACCGTAGATCAGCGAAACGAGTAGAAAAAAAGAAAAAGAAAAAAAGGAAAGAAAGAGAACGTTTATTTTTCGCAAAAAAAAGATACGATATCGAAAAAAGAACCATGGTCACGGAGTGATACAATTTTCGTTGACGACTCTAAATTTAATTTAAATTTTATCAAATTTATATTTTATGCATATATCAGGAGGACACATAGTGTAGGCGCATAATTAAATTCATTTCTAAATCGTATAAATTTACGAGAATGGAGAGAAAAAAGAACGCATTATTTATATTATGATATTATGTAATATATTTATGGGGTTATTTGCGTCGAGCAAAGAATTGGAAAAATTTTTTGTTCTTTTTCCATTGATTGTTTTCTTCCATTTCTTTTTGTTTTCTTTTTCTTTTATCGAGGATATTACAGGTAAAAAGAAATATTTACATACTTTGAAAGAAAATTTAATACAAAGCGCGGTCATTATAAGATATTGGAAGAAGTTTCAACCTTTATCGGAATAATAATCCACAAAGCACAAAGCACTTGACCTTAACCCAATATAAACGATTTATGGAGATAATTTAAACCATATAATAAAAACAACAACAATAAATGCATACAAAAAATCGTATTCAGTCTTTGAATGATGATATAAAACAAAAAGATCATTTTATTCATATATAAGTATATCTTAGTGTACGAATATTTTTTTATTCATTGTATAACATACCAAGAAGATGTTAATTTTCTAATTACTAATTAATGAAATGTTTTCTTTATATTACATTAATGTTGTTATATCACGTCGCACGATCGTGAAAATTCGATACGCAATAGTTCGCCTAACTTCCAGGGGTCGTGTTTTTGTAAAGTATTTTATTATATTTTTATTTTCATTCTTTTATTTACTTTGTTTTTTTTTTTGAGAAAACGTAGATAAATATATATTTATATAATTCTCGTTGAAATTTCAAGCGACAAAAATGATTCATTCCAAATTAATAGAATAATACATGTCTACTCGAAGAATTAAATCTTTTTGTCTATTTTTCTATTAAAATTCTTTATTTTATTTTTTTCTATTAAAATTATAGACAGATAAAAAGTTATATACTCAGTAATTATACTTGATTAAGCGAGCGAAAAAAGATGGACTATTTTTTTACGTTGTTTTATCCAATTTACGGAATAAAGGAACACAAACAGATTTCTTAAAACTCAAAACTTAGAAACAAAACGGGATAACAAAACATATGTTATCTTTAAATCAAAACCTCTGTATTCAAAACTTAAAAAGAAAAAAAAAATTACGTATCGAAAGTAACACGTAGCAAATTACAAAACCTGATTCTTTTGAAAATAAACAAAAGTTTGTTTGAACATTGAGTCAAACAAATTATCTCTTACTATTTTTATTTGTTACCATTTTTAAAATAAACCCATCAAATACGTTTAAATTTCGAGTTTGATTTTATACATTATTATTATTATACGTATATTATGAAATATGGTATACTATGTCGAAGTCTCGCGTAACGTAATAGTAACCATAAGTAACTAAGTATCTGGCTCGAGAACGAAAAAATGGTTACTCTTATGAAATCTTTAAATCTCAATTTTCTCGAAAGAACGTTTCGACGTATACGCCATATTTCTACAATCAATGGCCTCAATTAGAGAAAATGTAATAAACCGTAAGTATTCGGACGCCGTTTGATATTTTCCAAGGCATATTTTATTAAACTCCTACGAACACACCCATCTCTCTCTCTCTCTCTCTCTCTCTCTCTTTCTCTTTTTCTCTTTAGTGGAATGGAATAAGATGAAGAAGATCTTTGGATCTTTGCGCGTGGGCGAATCGTGCGGCACGCGCCGACACGCGCGCACGAGTATAAATTTCTACTCCTCTCTTTCTTCATCGTTCCTACCACGAAAGCCTTTTATTCCGTCCTCGCTCGACGGGTGGTACCATACGCTTATTTCTCTTTTCTCTTCCACACTTCATTCTCTCTCTCTCTCTCTCGCGCGCCCTCGCTTTCGCTGTCCTTCCCTCTCTTTCTCTCTACCTAACCTCTTATCCAGTCTTCCCTCACTCTTTGGAACTCTATGTACATACGTCGAAAATCGTCGTACGTTTAGACAACGCGAATCCATTCGAACTTCAAAGTTAATCGTAAATTAGAATTGAGATCAAATTCAAATGTGTACTTACCAATCAAAGTCAATTTCAATAACCTAGTTTCATTCAATGGGTTTCGATAACCATTCAAAAGTCAATAAAGTTTTCGATGATTGCACTTGCAATGTAATCATTTTATGTAAATTGATTTCGAATTCTAGAATGTCGGTTTCAAAATTATAAAATGAGAGTACCTTTAGATTTTGAAAAACGTATTTATAAATAGTACGATATTAGAAATATTCGAACCTTTTACAAGTGGTATTTGAATTTTTAGTGTTAAAAATACTGTAAGCTGATAACTAGAGATAGGATCAAGTTCAATATATATTTACGAATCTGGATCAGTTTTAATAATCTAGCTGTGTTTAATGAATTTCAATTACCATTCAATAGTCAATAAAGTTTCAATCTTTATACTTAAATGTAATCATAATATGGACCGTTTATTTTGAAAGTCGTACAGATCCATTTTTTGTTGTTTCGAGAAAATTAAAGGTTAACATATCAATCGCCACGCTATTTCTTTTATTGGCCAATTTTAAATTGAACAAAGAATTGACACTTTTTAAGATATTAAATATTAACTAGTTATAAATAAAAAGTTAACTAAATTAATCACAAATTATGTAATCTCATTCTTTTAAAAAATAGACACCCCACTTTCAAAATAAACGATCCATGTATATGTTGATTTAAAATTTTAGATTGAGAGTACCTGTAAATTCGAAAACATATTTATAAATGGTTCGGTGTTAGAAATATTTGAACCTTTCACAAATAATACTCGAATTTTATGTGTTAGTAGGACACGGATAGTTAACCATATCATTAAACAATGTATCGGTATTTTAACTTTTAACATGTCACGGTTGCGGTTGCCGAGAACTGAGAGGTTAATTAAAAATAAAAGATTATCTCAGACTATAGGTTGTGATGACAATCGTTCCATTATTCGATCGAAGTATGTATTCATAAAAGATTCGAATCTACTCGGCCAAAGTCCAAATATATTGGGAAGTACCATTTACGCTTTTCAAAATATTTAGTAAGGGTTCGAACCTATTTCGACTGGTTTCGAGTCTACTCGAAATTATTGCTTTCCAGTTTTGAAGTACCTTTGAAACGTTCGAAACTATTAAGTTAGATTAAAAGCTACTTGTAATATACTCGATCCCATCTCTGTTCATAATGCTATCTTGTAAATGTCAGCGAAATTTATCAACCGATTCGAGTATTGTCAAATCGTTTGTCATTTACCGCATTGACCACCATGACGGTCCCTCTCACGAAATGATAAATATTCATCAGTCCCGATTAAATATTCCGTCATTCGAGAGGAACTTGAACGGCTTCGAGGAGCCGATACCCTTTTTTCAGCATCCTTCCTAAGAATTTTCAATCCCGTATGGCTTCTTTTTACTTCGGATTTCTCATCGAACCGGAAGTTCACTTTCGACGCAAAGGTTACTTGTCCTCAACGATGGTCCGATGATTTTTATCACCGTGCGTGTGATCTCCATGCAAGCGTGTTTAAAAAGAAATAATAAAATCTCGTAAATTTAAATAAAGTGTAATATAAAAAAGGCAATATACACTCGTTCCTCGATTTACTACACGGTTTATTTTTGTTTACGTGTTTGTTCTTTTTTAATTGTTGTTTTGATTTGTTCA
>OU964982.1:1138473-1268473 GCA_918808275.2 Dolichovespula sylvestris
ATAATATTAATAATAAAAATAATAATAATAATAATAATAATAATAATAATAATAATAATAATAATAATAATAATAATAATAATAATAATAATAATAATAATAATAATGAAAAGAAGAAAAAACAGGAGATAGCTCGTTGTAGTAGAACTCTCTCCAAGTAAGCATGGACTCTTTACAACCGCTTACCTAATTGGCTGTCACTCTTTCGAGCTCTGAAAAGACATCGTTGTCGTTGTCGTCGTTCTCGTCGTTTTGAAAATTTTCGCGTCCTTTTCGCGAGACACGATGCGTTACGAGAAAGCGTACACAGTGTCGAGAGAGAAAAAGATAGAGAGAGAGAAAATACTCCTTTTCGTACCAGTTGCTGTCGTCAATGGAACGTGTCAGTACATAGATGCACGTACTTTGTATACGAATACATACACATATATATATATATATATATATATATATATGCGTGTGTGTATATATAGAATACTTTATTAAATATTCTCTCTCTCTCTCTCTCTCTCTCTCTCTCTCTCTCTCTCTCTCTCTCTCCTTCTCCCTTTTTCTCTTTTTCTCTGACGACATGCTCGAGAACAGAACGTTTCGTCATCGAATCCAACATTAATTCGAGACACGAATCTCAAACAGCATCACGATCGATCCGGTACGTGTACATACTTAGCTACATACGTCGAAAGAAAAAGAAAGAGAGAGAGAGGGGGAGAGAGAGAGAGAGAGAGAGAGAGAGAGAGAGAGAAGGAGAGTTCAGGAACGTAACTGAAATGCGGCTCTTCTTATCGAAGGCAACCCTCGGAAAGGCTCACAAATGCTCCTGCTATCCGTTCTCCCACATGGTTATATATCGGAACGAGTTTAACGTCAGGAAAAGTCACGGAGAGCACGCCGCGGAATTGAGATAGACGAAGAAATAACGATAGAAGGAGTTAAACGAGTAGGACAAGTAGACACGAACGAGAAAGAGAGAAAGAGAGAGAAAGAAGAACGACCGGCTCCTTTAGCAGAGAGCTAAACTAGTTCGCTTAGGATGGAAAAACTGTTCCGGGAAGGCGCTGGCAATCGCATAAGTATGCGTGCGTTTCACTCTATGCGTGTACCTATCTAACACTAGGAATAAATAGAAGAAGAAAAGGACGAAGAGAACGATAGTACATACATACATACATAAGTACGTACATACGATACATACACAGATACGTACCTACATATGTACGTAGATACAAATAGGACATAGATGGCACGAAAGAGAACGTGGCGCAAAGAAGGGAGACGAAGAAGAAGGAAAAAGAGAAAAAAAAGTTAGGAAAAAAGCTCGTATATAACTCTTCCCTTTGTAATCGTTTAAAGCGATCCCAGCGTTACAGCCCCACTCTCTCTCTCTCTCTCTCTCTCTCTCTCTCTCTCTCTCTCTCTCTCTCTCTCTCTCTCGTACGATCTCGCACGATCCTTCTGTCGACTTTTTCTTATTTACGATACTCCTTTTCCTTTTTCTTACTCTTTCGCACTGCTCGTCCTGCGAGACGAGTATCGAAGGGTCGCTTTACGAGCCGGTCTTCCGACTCGACTCGACTCGAGTCGATTCTCGGTTTTACGCCTCGATCGTTTCGTTCCCCTTGTTCGATCACTTTTCTGATCTTTAAGAATGTTTTCGCGAAAGTTCTCTTTTATTTTTAAGACGTTCCTTTGTTAGAAAAATAATATTTTCGTTAAATTTCAAACGAACGCGTCAGCCTTTAGAAAAATAATTAAACATAAGATTCCTCTTTTGAGTGGGAAAGTTTACCGTAAAAAAATTTAACAAAAAGAAAAAAAGGAAAGTTGAATGTTCGATGAAAAATTACTGCAAGATTAAAGTTGAAAAAAATTTTTAAATTCATTAATTATAATTTTTTGGAAACTCAAGCCGAATCGTGTCGGTTTTATGCTTCGGTCGTTTTGTTCCCCATAGTCGATCACTTTTCTGATCTCTAAGAATGTTTTCGCGAAGTTTTTCTATTTATTTCTTCTTTTCTTTTGAAGGCGTTCTTTTGTTAGACAAATGATGTTTTCGTTGAATTTCAAACGAATGCGTCAGCCTTTAGAAAAATAATTGAACGTAAGATTGCTCTTTCGAATAGGAAAGTTTATCAAAAGAAAATTACAGAAAAAGAGGAAGTTATATGTTCGATTAAAGATTACTAGAAATAGTAAAGTTAAAGAGATGTTTAAATTCATTAAATACAATTTTTAGGAAACTGATATAATGTATTCATTGTAACGTAAAACTTAATAACATATTTACAGATGTGTTTTACATAATAACTTTACGTTGTATCTGATAATAATTTGGAATATAAAACATATTAATAAATTAAGAAATAATATAACAATTTAACACGTTTAGCAAGAAAATTTAATAAAATTAAACGAAATTGAACGAACAAATTGACAATTAAAATTTAATATTTTAATAATAATATTTTTTAGTATGGTATACACGACATAACATTTTTTTTACATAGCAGATCTTTACAATCTTCAATTCAATGTAAAGATTTTGAAATGACGTAGGACTACGTTAACGGTCTAGAATGTAATAATAAATTAAGTAAGTTATTTGTAATATAGAAATTAAATTACTTCGGAAAAATCTTCTGTTTCTTCTTAATATCATAATTTAGTAACAATTTATCAAAAAGTAATCACTATTTCTAAAGTACGTTAATATAGTATTTAAAAGTTACGTTTATATTCGTACGATAAGATATTGTCGCAACATTATTGACAAATCGAGTAAATCATTACTCCTTGATTCTCGAGTTAAATGGCCCGATTTTTTCGGGTATATTTGACACATTGTAAAATTATACATCGTCATTTACCTTACGACGTAAACCCAGCCGCTTACGGAGATGGTACATTTTTATTCTTTGTGTTAGTCAGTTTTTAATGGCGAAGGTCTACTACGCGCTTTCTTAAACGAAGAACAACGACCATAACAGCATATACCCCATGTAACCGAAGAAGATACAAAGGAAAATAAAAAACCAGAACCTGCCATACCTGGTTGTTCGCAAGCAATTAATAAAAAGACTTCCGTGACAGAAATTCGCCATGCACAATGCTAAATAAAATTTATCGTAATTCCCGATACGTCATCGAGTTTAGTTAAACGAATTAAAAAACGTAAGAGACGTTCCAAGCGGCGAAAATAACAGAAAACGTGCTAAAAATTCAGATAAGCTCGAACGTAAAATGTATTACGGAGGATTCATCCACGGATACAAATTTCTGTCCAGATTTTGTAGTCCAAGAAGTGCTGAAAATAGTTCATAGAGAGGATGATACTGAATGCGTTGAATATTCAAAGCAGTACAATTATATGTACATCGAAACAGAAGGACTGAACTCTACGTGTGTAATGTGACACGAAATTCACGAAGGATCTTTGTAAATTTTTTGAGTTTACATGATCTGTGCATAAAAAATTTTATGGGAACATAAAAGAAATAATTTTTCTCCCCATTATATTCATAACCTTTCTTTTTTCATTTTTTTTTTATCTGTTCCATGATTGCCTTGATCATGTGCATGAAAAATAATTACATTTTTTTTTGCACAAAAATCTATGATAATCTTTTAATTTTGTCTTAATTATTATAATTTTTATTTACGCAAAACATATATTTTTTCTGCTTTGAATATCAATATGATGTATTGAAATTTGAAAAAAAAGGAAGTCGATCACTAACCTATATATTTTTGAATGTATATATACATAAATATATTTTAATATATATAAATGATGATATTACGAATATATATAATATATTAAATAAATTATATTTAATTAATATAATTTATAATTATATTATAAATTAAATATACATATATATATATATATATATATATATATATATATATATATATATATATTAGAGAAGTATATAGTAACCCTATATATTTCTAAATATATATTTATACATATATTCTAATAAATATAAATAATGATACGATAAGTTTGCATAGTGTAATAAATATGTATATAACTACACATATACTACATTACTATCTGCTACCTGCCAGATACAATCAATTCGATAATTCTAACACCTTTTAGCAAATTTTCACACCTTTTTCTTCCACTATACTAACGTATTGATCAACACTATAGACATATCTCTTAACCGAAATATTCTCTCTCTTTCTCTCTCTCTCTCTCTCTCTCTCTCTCTCTCTCTCTCTCTCTCTCATTCTCTCTTATATTCTCTTAACTTAAATATCATCAAAGATAATTTGAGATATGTATGTACTAACGTGTTCGTGTCTCAATTTTCTGCATTACAGATCTTGTGGACGGGAGTATGTTTCGCGAAGAAGGTGTGACGACATACTCGCAGCTGCTTTTCGACGTTGCTAGACAGCAGGTCGTCGTTGGTGCACGGTAAATTTATCTTTTTCTCTTTCTCTTTCGTTCTTTATATATACATAAACATACATACATACATACATACATACATACATACATACATACATACATACATACATACATACATACATACATACATACATACATACATACATACATACATACATACATACATACATACATACATACATACATACATACATACATACATACATACATACATACATACATACATACATACATACATACATACATACATACATACATACATACATACATACATACATACATACATACATACATACATACATACATACATACATACATACATACATACATACATACATACATACATACATACATACATACATACATACATACATACATGCATGCATACATACATACATACATGTATACATAGATAAGTATATACGTTCGTATATACATTTGTACTTACATACGTAGGTATATATACACGTCTTATTTTGACACGTTTACTCCCACGATCGGTTGAATACGACGTGCCTCTTTAATTTCCTCGCGATAACAAGTTCGCGATGGGATAAAAGCAACAAATTCTCTATACGTGGGATAGTAGAGAGCGGAAGTACCGAATAAACGAGCATAGGCTTGTAAACGATCACGACATCGACGGTTTATTGGCGGCAAGCCAGAGTTGCTACCCGATGTAATTTCGTTTTCCCCAAGCGTATCGGGAATAGATTCGATCTCTCCTTAGAAGAGAGAGAGAGAGAGAGAGAGAGAGAGAGAGAGAGAGAGAGAGAGAGAGAGAGAGAGAAGGAAAGAGTATTCAGTAAAACTGCACTCGCACGATGCATACCAAGACTTACTTATTGTTAGACTTAAACGTTTTCGAGTGAAAACGGAAGGAAAAGAAAGTTTAACTATATATACCTTTTGAATCTGACAGGAAAATTTGTTAGTTTTTTTTTTCAAAATCGAATTTAGCCGTTCGTGAAAGAACGATCAAATTACACGCGAATGAGCGCAAAGTTAATTTTATTTTTCTTTCTATTCTGTATTTTCCTCTTTTTTTCTTCTTTTTTCTTTTAAAGAGTATTGATTATATCATTACGAAACAGGAGAATCCATTAAGAATTATTTATCAACTACGTAAAATTTTTATTTCGTCACCATATCAATCGATTTGACGAAGACCTTTGGAAAATTTAAAACAAAATTATTTTATTTTTTTCGAATTTCCAATTGTACTTGAAAATATTGAAAAATGGAGATAAAATTGACGAAAAAATTTAGAATAAAAAATTCGATTTTTATTACGAAATTATAACAAAATATTTTATTCAATTGAATTTTTGATGTAATTAGTGCATCATGTAATCGTGGTAAAATCGTAAAAAGTGTATTTTCGGAAACACCATTTATATTAAAGAAATAATAGAATAGGCGATTGAAAAATGTTCTGCCTACGAAGCTGCATGCTGAATGAATTTCACAATTCTGTCGTATATATATATATATATATATATATATATATATATATATATATATATATATATATATATAGAGAGAGAGAGAGAGAGAGAGAGAGAGAGAGATAATACAATTATATAATATAATCTAATATAATATAATATAATATAATATAATAAAGAAAACAGATTCATTAAACTGTGAAATCTTACAAAATCTATACAAACAAGACCTTATGTTCTTATTTGATTCGCCACGATGTTGCAAATTTTAAAAAAAGAAAATCAAACGAGAAGGTATTCTTTAAAGGATCGGAACATGTGAACATGTAAAAAATTAAACATATCGATTTTGTCGAAGTTTCAAATATTCTTAGTTCCCCTTTAACGTTACATCGTCTAGTGACATTTTATCATTCGATTTATTTGCTTTTTTTATATTATTTTGACGTAATCATAATGGAAAATGATAGATAGACAGATAAACTATAATATATTTATACGGATGAAAACATTTTTGCCGTAAAATGAGAAATTGTAGATAAAAAATAAATAATAAAAAATTAAAAAAGAACAAAATAAAAGAAATTCGATTTTGTAAAAATTCCAAATCTTCCTAATTATCTTAACTTCGTCTAGTGATAAATTATTGTGATGCCAACACGAATGAAAATAATAAATAAATAAAAATTAAACCATAAAATATTCATGCAGACGTAGAAATTTGTTGTCGTAAATTGTGATACTGTCAAAAAAAATAAAAGAAAAATATGTATAAAAAGAAAAACTCAATTTTGTCGAAATTTCAAATCTCCCTAGTCCCCCATTAAAAGTGACATCGTCTAGTGACAATTCATAATTCTGCCTATTCGTTCATTCTGTATTATTATGACGCAAATATTAATGAAAATAAAACACTTACAGATAAACCGTAAGTCATTTACATACATTTAAAAATTTGCTGCCATGAAAGGAGGAATTTTTAACATAAAAAAAAGTAAAAATAAAAAGAAAAGAAAAATAAATAAAGGAATAAAAACTCAATTTTTTCATAGTATCGAATTTCTCTGGTTGTACTCGTTAACGTTCGTGCTCGTTACAAAGTAACGTTACATATGTAACGTTACATATTTCATTGACAATATTTATAATTCGACCTATTCGTTCATTCTATTCATATTTTTACGCGAGGCGATATAAAACCAAAAAAAATGATAAATAATTAAACCATAGGATATTTACACGCACGTAAAAAAATTTATATGAGATATTTATATTTATCATTATAATTAAATACGAGGGACTGTCGACGAAAGCAAAAAAAAAAATAAATAAAAAAATGAGAGAAGAGAAAAGTAAAAAGAAAAAATAAAAGTGAAAAAGAGAAATAAAGGAAGAGAAAACGCGGCGACGCAGAGATATACGCGTGGGAGTAGACGCGCGAACAATTTTATCTCGTCTCCCTTGGGGTTTAAAGCGGTAGTTTGCAAAAGGTTGCCACCAGACAAAACACGACCCAATCGAAGAGAGCAACGCTCCGTTTTCTCCTTCGAGTACGTCGCGGCACGACTTTTAAACGCGTCCATTTACTTTGGCAGCCGGCCAAAAAGATGTTCACCGTCTATGGATCTCTACATCTATAAAAGATCTCTGATCTCTACGTAAGAGATCAGCCGTACTCAACCTGCTACCCTAACGAACTTTTATACACTGTACGAAACACTTTATATTCATTAACAGATATTCCTTCATCTTTTCTTTTAGTTTTTTAATCTGATAATTCAATTTTATAAATTATAAATAAATTGTGCTGCTCGTTTCTGCTGTTTGTTTTTTTATTTTTAGTTTTCTTTTTTTAAATCATCCTGTTCTACGGTGAAGATATACGACAATTATATAACATTAAAATATTATTATTAACCTGTTATATATGAAAATTATCAAATGTTCCTTTTAACGTTAAAAGTTATCGTAATTTTTATATTAAATCTTGTATACATATGGATTTGGAAGTTTCCTTTTTACGTGAGATATAGCGTAAGAGAGACCGTGACAAGTTGATAAATTGAAATTATCTGGACACTGTATATCTAGCTCGAACTCTAGTACTAAACGTTTTATGTTTATGGTTTATCCATTTCCTACGCTGACAAATAAAAGCTGTTATTCAATCGTTTTCGTTCTTATTGAGAATAAGTAAATATTCGTATTCGAGTTTTCAATTCGTTTAGGTTACGCCATGTAAAATTTTATAACCATTCAAACGTCATGTAAAATTTTATGTCCTTGATTATTGGTATCGGACAGTATAGGATGAAGTAATTACATTTTATTACTTTGTTTATATGCTCCATATATTTTTTATGGTATTTTTTTTTTTTTTTTTTTATAAGAGTAGTTTGATAGTAGACAGTATTTTTTCTTATGCATATCGATACTGCAGCTTATCGATTTGAAAAAATGACAGCCGTTGGTAGCAGTAAGAGGGATATAAAGAAAGAAGAAACAAAAATCATTAAACAAAACTAACCAATAAAAACCCGGTACCCACGATAAAAACGATTCATTCTCCAAATTTGAATAAGCCGAAAAATGAAGTCGATGCGTAACTTGTTGGCAATTGGTTCACGTAAAATTTCACTGAGATATTTTAATTATGAATGAAATAACATATGTTGTATAATAATCGAATTTCATGAAAGAAATATTCTCTAATTCATCTTATATGTATTTTCTCTCAAAAGTATCACTTACGATACGCCAAGAGGAAGGAAAGTCTGAAAGTATATTATAACATATATACATTATATTTACATATTATATATACATTATATATACATTATATTTTAACATATTTTTTATTACGTAAATAATTCCAACACAAATTGTAAAAATTAAAAACTCAGAAACGTATCATGTTTGCAATAAACGTAACCTAACAAACATGTTATACAGTATATGTGAACAAAACAAATATGGTCGAAAATTTTAGGCGGAAAATTCGTGAGAACTGTGATTTTCATCATTTTTAAACATTTTTGTTGATTCGTAGCAACGTTAATCGATTGTCAATGAACTTTTCAGTATATACATATGTGTAAAAGAAATAAATCTTCAAATTATGTACTTTAAATTTTTTATTATAGGATCAGATAAGAAAAAAAAAAAAGATAAAGATATACAAAGCGATCTTCACATATTTCTTTGCGATTTCGATCAAGTACAAATTCTTCAAGTGCAAAGTCATCTGCTAAACTAATCCTGACTTCTCTAAATAAAAAAAAAAAAGAAAAGAAAATCATTCTTACAAGAAAGTTCTACTGTTGTAAAGAGCACGCATTCAATGTTGTTCTTTAGCGTATATAAAGAAAAGAAAAAGAATGAGTACGATAGATACAATCTATTGGATTGATCTATTGGATCTGTTGAATAAATAATTGCATGATTAAAGATTATAGTTGTAGATATTGCAGATCGATACCTGCATATAATACCTACGTATACTCTGGAGAGATGTTTCAGAAAAAAGAAACAGTTGTAAAAAGTGACCTTTACTTATTTCTTAGCTATTCCAACCAATAGCAATTAAACGAAAAAAAAATTTCTTCTTTCGCGTGTCGTTTAGTCCTTTAATCCATCTGATTTCTCAAAACAACAAAATTAACAAAATCAAGTCGTTTGGTCGAATCTTTATTGTTGTAAAAAAAAAAAAATTTTACTCTTTATCGTATGTATGTGATCCAAGAAAAAACAGTTACAAAAAA
This sequence comes from Dolichovespula sylvestris, assembly GCA_918808275.2. Classification (NCBI taxonomy): domain Eukaryota; kingdom Metazoa; phylum Arthropoda; class Insecta; order Hymenoptera; family Vespidae; genus Dolichovespula; species Dolichovespula sylvestris. Next base: position 1,148,106 of record OU964982.1, read on the forward strand.
AGACGAGTATGATTGGTCCAGATTTAAAAGTTATTCTTCCTGCAAAAATAAGCGGACAAATAATCGAACGAGTAAAGTTTACAATTGAATTATTTAAAAGTCTGCGGGTTAGTCATAATGCACATTGAAAATACACTTATAGATATTGCAGAACGATGGATATACCTACGTATACTCTAGAGAGATCGTTCAGAAAAAGAAGAAGTTGTAAAAAACGACGATCACTTACTTCTTGGCTATTCCGACCAATCGCAACTTAAAAAAAGAAAAATTTTTTTAATTAAGTCATTCGGTCGAATTTTTATTGGTATAAAAAAAATTGTGCTCTTTATCGTATGTACGTGATTCCTGAAAAAAAGAGTTACAAAAAGAAAGACGAGTACGATTGATCCAGATATATACGTAATTTTCAAAAAAGTATCGTCAAATAATTGCACGACCAAAATCGAATTATTTCAATTTCTGCGAGTTAAAATTGTTGCACATTCGAAGTATCACTTGAAGATATTGTAGATCGATGGTTATACCTACAACGTATACTCTAGAGATTATTCAGAAAAAGAACAAGGTTGTAAAAAGCAACTTGCACTTATTTTTTCGCTATTCCGACCAATTGCAATTTTCTCAAAAAGAGTATTTCTTCTTTTACACGTCGTTTAGTAAACTAATCCTTCCGACTTCTAAAAAAAAAAAATTATTTTTAAATCAAGCTGTTCGGTAGTATTTTTATTGTTGTAAAAAAAATGGTTCTCTTTATCGTATGTATGTGATTCGTGAAAGAAAAATAACAAAAAAGAAGAACGAATACGATTGATACAATCTAGTGTATTGATCTATCGAATCTGTTGGGCATATAATTGCACGACTAAAAATTACAGTTGACTTATTTCAAAGTCTGCGAGGTAGAATTAATGCACATTCGAAGTATCACTTGTAAATATTGCGGATCGATGGATATACAGGGTGTCTCAGCTAAAGAAGGCCACCTAAATATTTTCTTTCTTTTTATGATGCGACAAACTTTTGTGGCATACTTTGAATGGCTTAGAAAGAGGTATGTTTTGGAAAAAAATATTTTTATGAATTAAAAATAGGTCAGTTTTTATAAATTTTTTTAGGCCATCGGTATTTTTTACCCTATAAGCATGTATTTTTTTATATTGTACCTTGTAGCAGGTAAAAAAATACATTTGAATATACTTGTATCGTGACCTTCAAATTACCTTAAACGTCAAAAATGTGATAATAATGTAAGACATCTTTCACCAACCATGGTCAGGCGAATCTTAGAAATATGCACTACTGATCTGTAGAAAACCCACGATGGTTGAGAGAAGTATATAGGCAAAGACCATGGTCAGTGAACGTTTGGTGTGGAGTTATAAATGACAAGATACTTGGACCTTATTTTATTAACAGGACATTAAATGGTGAGAAATACGCGGAATTTTTATTGAATGATCTGAACGAATTGTTGGAAGACAATTCTAATAACTCGAGATATTCTAATAACTAATTAGTCGAACAAATATGTAGTATCGACATGATGGCAGTCCAGCTCATTATTCACGAGAAGCTACTCAAACATTAAATATAAAGTATCCAAATCGTTGATTGAACGTAACGGGCCCATAATTTGACCAGCACATTCATCTGACTTAACGCCATTTGATTTTTTTTTGGGGGGTAGAAATTGAAAGAAAAAGTTTACCAACAGTGATCTACTACTCCAGAGGGAATGAAGAATCGCATAATTAATGCTTGTGTTTCTGTGACGCCAGAAACAATTAAAAGAGTATTACAATCTGGGATTGTTCGCTTCAGAAATTGTATTACTGCTAACGAACATCACTTTGAGCATTTATAGGATAAACAGTAAGTTTGCATACCATCTTAACATTGTCACAATATTATCACATTTTTGGCGTTTAAGGTAATTTGAAGGTCACGATGCAAGTATACTCAAATGTATTTTTATACCCGCTACAAGATACAATATAAAAAAATACATGCTTATAGGGTAAAAAATACTGATTACCCTAACAAAATTCATAAAAAATGACCGAAACAAAACTTTTTTTTCCAGAACATACCTCTTTATAAGCTATTCAAAGTAATGCCACAGAAGTTTGTCGCATCATAAAAAATAAAGAAAATATTTAGTGGCCTTCTTTGGTTGAGACACCCTGTATACCCTACGTAGTAAATCGTTACTCGGTAGTGATCGTTCGGAGAAGAAGAAAGAAAGAAAAAAAAGGGAAACAAAAAAACAGAAGAGAGAAAAAAGAAAAAAATGTTATTCACCCACGCGAAAATTTCACAAACCGAAACGAAATAGAGAAGTGTCTCGCGCGTGCTTAGCGGATTCGAGATCACGAGCAAGTCAACGATCGATCGAAACGATCGAAACGAACGATCGATCGATCGATCGATCGATCGATCGTTCGCTCGCTCGGTCGTTCGTTCCTTCACTCGTTCGTTCGTTTCGATCGATACGCGACAAAAAAAAGAAAAAGATAAAAAAAAAGAAAAAGCAAGAGGGTTGTAGATACGCGCAAACGTTCGTGCGCGGTTTCTATTAATAGAACGTTAAGTTATTAGCCGTCCCTGCCCACGCCTATACTTCGAAATGTACGCGTACGCTTTTTATAACGAGTCTGAAGCGTGCAAAGTGTATCGACTTCGGTTCGGTTAGGTAGCTTACGTAGGTAGGTTGGTAGAAATAGATATATAAGTAGTGGTACCAAACGAGAATCGAGTTTTGATCACGGTTAAGAACAACCTTCTCGAGATCAAAGATAAAAATTTACATGGCGATCGTCCTCTCCTCTCTTTCATGACGACTTTATTTTAAGAACTCATATACAGGAAAATAGAGAGAGAGAGAGAGAGATGTATGTACGTATGTATGTATGTATGCATGCATGTATTTACGTATGTTGGTATCTACCTACCTACTCTTATCTCAATCGGGTAATTATTCGCTTCCTCGTCCGATCTAAGGATCTAACGGTCGATTTCGATCGCTAATGTAGATCTTGCAGTATCATCGTGTGTCAGTTATTCACTATATGTATTTATCATTTATACGCCATCTTATAAAGATATTATTGAAATATGGCTATGGCGAATGTGGACTTGAATGTTACGTTCTTATCGTGTCGTGATATTAACTATCATGAAGGCCTCGATTAGTTCTATTTCATACAAATATATATGTGTATACATACATATATATATATATATATATATATATATATATATATTTTATTTAATCGCGTTCGAGATTGTTCACGAAATTTCGACTTATAAAGAAACCGGACGTGTCGATAACAGTACAAGGAAAAGAAAAGGAAAGAGGCGAAAGTGTGTGGTGTTCGTGGTAAAGGCAAGAGGGAATTAATAATCAAGTCCATGAAATTTTCGGAGATATTGAAAGTCTGAAAAAGTTTCGTACGATCGTTGAAACTCTCTCTCTCTCTCTCTCTCTCTCTCTCTCTCTCTCTCTCTCTCTCTCTCTCTCTCTCATTTTCTTCTTTTTTCTTTTCTTTTTCTCTTACGAAAGAGTATAAGCGTTATACGAAGTGTCAGTGGTATATAACATGCAAGAAGATAAAAGAGAGAAAGAGAGATAGAAAGAGAGAGAAAGAGTAAGAAATTGTGGGGTATATAACGTGCGTGAGATCGTTCACGATGGTCGACCACAGGTGTTAGGAATTTCATACGTGGTCATCGACGTATCATATTTACGATGTTGTCTCCTGAAGTTGCGGAGTTAAGCCTCTGGACCACCTCACTCTCTCTCTCTCTCTCTCTCTCTCTCTCTCTCTCTCTCTCTCTCTCTCTCTCTCTTATTCTCTCTTATTTTCTCTCTATCCCTTTCTTTCTACTTTTCAATCCTCCGAACCACTACTTGCAGTACCTTCCCACCGTGAGAACGAACAAGCACATAATTCCTATATTTTCTCCGTTAACACAGGATATATACATATGTATAATATGTATTTACACCAATCGCGTTCGCGCGCACGCGTTTATAACCGCTTTTGACCATACATAGAAATGTTATAACGATTTAAAGAAACTGGGGTGGGCTAAAGTGAGGTGGGAGGAAGTTGGAGGAGATAAGGTGTACGAAAAGAAAAGAGAAATATAATAATAAACTATAAAGCAATAAAATTCGTTCCTATTCCAAAGTATCCCGTAATTTCCGTAATGACTCGATAATGAAGTAATTGAATCGCATTGAAATCATGGTGCAATCGATTTATAAAAAAAAAAAAAGAGAGAGAAATACAAAATTTATTATTTTTCTGATTATTAGAAAAGATAAAAAAAAGGAAAACAAAGAGATTATTATTATATTTGTCCTTCGAATTGTGTGCCAAAGCGATTCGATTAATCATTCGTTCGAACATAAGTTTATAAAGTTTTCTTGCTGACACATCTCGTAACCGTCATTTAATATAATCGGTAAGAGAGATAGGTACGGTGTATGGTAAAACAAAAAAAAAAGAAAAAGAAACAGAAAAAAAAGAAAAAAAAATTTGTCTTGTGAAATGGGTAACACTTCTTAATATAAACGGAAGATCCTGTTGTTGAAATATTTCTTTCGTGAGTCTTGTATATAGTTACATATGTGTATATGTACTCACTTATGTATTATATATATATATAAATAACGATTCATGAAAATAAATATATGAATAACGTTGGAACGGATCCGAAATACACAGATATATACATACATACATATATACATATATTACATATATACATACGTTTGATCCAAACGATTTGATCTATCAAGGAACGCATGAACTTTTTTCATGGTGCACATTGAACGCGCGTCACGGTGTAACGCGTGTCCCGTGACAAATCGTTACCAGTAGATTTATCTTCCTTGCAAATAAACTCTCTTATCCGCGCATATATGCATATATGTATACATACATATATATGTATGTACAAATACACATACACACACATATATAGAGTGTACCCAATGAAAAGTGTCTATCAAGATTATTACGAAATTTAGTGCTTTTTGGCTAAACAAAAAAAGATCAGAACCGGTCAATATTACTTTCGAGATGGAAAAATCCTCATCATAAATTCACCAAATTTGAGTTAACCCACATAAAAAATGACAAACCTCCCCTTACCCAATCTAAACAATTTCAATTTACAAAATGTGTCGTTTAAAAGATCTTTTAATTCCCTTTGTGACGGAACTCCTTTTTTTTATATTTTATGTCAAAAATTTCCGATGAAACTCGTTCACTATTTTTAGACACAATAAAACGAAAATTCGTTTTCGAAAAGAACGTTTGTTTCATTACGTACTTTAAATATCCATCGTATACACCACCATCACGAAGTAATAAAATTTTTGCTCTCGTTTCTGTTTTACACTCGAAGATTTTCCATTAAATTCGATGTAATCGAAATTTTGACGATATATTGTTTTCGCGTACTATACTATGCCATCGAAGTTTCATTGAAAGTATTCGGGGTGGCACATTTAATGGATTTTAAATCCCATAGAAAAAAAAATATCGAAGATAAATGTATGAATAATCGGAAAAACGTCTTTCAAAAAGAGAAAAAAGAATTGTCGTATCGTATTGAAGCTATATAGTGTGGAAAAAAGAGTCGCGTTGAAAAAAAGCATTATAAATATGCTTCTTCCGGCACATTCAGAACATTTTCATGATTTCTACGATCGATGGATAAACGTAACTTCTCAAATAAGCGAAAGTAGGATTCTCCAATCATATTATGCGATAAAAAATGTGGATCAATAATTTTGTTACCCAAGATACAAACCCACGCATTCGCACAAAATAAACCGGATGTATTGCAGAATGTTCGACGTAACGCCGAGCGAAAACTTTTTTTTATTTCTTTACCAAGCTCGACAATATACATATTTTGAACATTTAATGAAATAAAAGTTGTTTTCAACCTGACAACTTCGAAATTTATTGTCTCAAAAATTATTCGATCCAAAATTCAAAAAGGAAAGAAAAAAGAAAAAGAATTACAAAAACAGCAACAACGTTAATAAAATTAAAGCACGAATTTTCGAATGACGTACCAGTTGAATCCTGTTTCTGTTTAAAATTATCAATGGGGTAGTTGCCCCTTCCATATTTTTATTTTTATTTTTTTTAATTTGTGATAAAAACCTATTCACCTCAAATATAAAATTGATCTTGTTTGTCGGGATATTAAAAAAAAAAAAATAAAACAAAATCATTAAATCTCGTATTGCCATTTTGATGATGGACACTTTTCGTTGGGTACACTCTGTATATATTTACTCGTCTGTATAGGCATCCGCGTTGGCTACATACACGTACACACGTACGCACGCACACATATATACAAACGTCGATCACGAAACGTGTCCTTCGGGCTCGCGTACAGGTTGCCAAGAGAAGTGAATGCAAAGTAATGCTGAGATAGTTCGGATCACTCGATCCTGACTCTCGATCTATCGTTCGAATCGATCTACGATTTACGAGACAGACTTCGACGCGATTAGACGGCATCGTATATATTCCGGAAGTCGAGATTATCATACCAACTGTCCGCTTTTATTATCCCCCACGTAGTCGACGTACTTATAAGTTGAGAGGAGTGTTTAATTTAATATTTAAGGGTTTACACACGTACAACGATGGACAAAATTATTAGGAGGGTGTCGACGGAGATATGTAAAATAAATGGACGATAAAAGAACTTCCGATAGTTTTTGTTAAAAAAAAAAATAATAATAATAATATATAGACCGTGAATTAATGAAACGATTTAAAAAAATAATATTATCATTTATAATCATGAAAAAACGAGAAGTAATAAATTTCTTGCATTAGATTAGATTAACAAAATTATAGGCACAAATCGTAAAATTTAATAATTTTATTTTGATTAATATCTCGTAACGTATACTTTTTGTTTCATTACACCTGTAAGTCCTTTATTAATTAAAAAAAAAAAATAATCTTCTTGAATGTTATATCATTTTTCTATCAGTTTATTTTGCAAATCCGTTTTCTTAGTAATATTTTCTTATTTTCTTGTCAAATCTATTCCACGCTATCTCGATTTGATTTAAGTCCGGTAACTAACCTGGTATATTTATAACTTTTCGGCAATTATACAACGATCATTCTTGAACGATCATTGATTTGTGTTTGGGGTCGTTGCCTTAGCAAAATTGATACGTGTTCAAAATACCTATTCTTTCTTCCAGCATTCTCTTTTAAATTATTCTTCGAAACATTTAAATGCGTCATTCGTATTCATAATTTCAGTAATAAATTCTAATTTTTCTTTACTTGAATAACTGATACAACCCCACACCATACGTTGCCGTCACCGTGTTGAATCATTGAACGAAGATTCTTAAGGTTCATTTCTTCGTTTGACTTTTTTCACACTTTATGGTGACCATTCGATCCTCAAATATTGAATTTGCTTTCATCGCGAAATATTACGTTTCTTTAAAATTCAATAGGTTGAGAAATATACTTCTCGGCGAATTTTACACGTTTCTTTTTTCTACACGTCATAGTATTCACATACGACTTTTTTTCTGTTCTACGCGACCATTATACGAATTTTTTTTATAACACACTTTTATCAGATAAGTTTGAAAGAAGAACATTAATTTTCGATGCACTCATCTTCCAATCTTCCGTGACTTCTCTGTATTTTTTGCCTTCATTTTCAAATCTTTTAATAATATTTCTTACTGTCGTAAAATTTTTATTTATCGTATTTCCAATCTCTCCGTAAAATTTTCCATTCTTCCAATGATAAATAACGAAATTTCTTATGTCTAAAGTTGTTTTTGTTCTTCTTCCAACCACAATAGAACACTATTGTATTCGGTTTTATTAAATTCTATAAATTAAACATTCTGATGTTAACCGAACGTTACAATATCTTATACTGAGTCTATTAATAGTGGAGGAAATCATAAGAAGTTCGGAATTGTGTTATATAGAATACATTACGTGAAACATTAATTTTGTAACCCAATAAACATTAAAACACTAAGGAATTGTTACACTTTATTTTTTCATAACTATAAATGATAACATTGTTGTTTCATATTAATAATTTTATTAATTTAAGGTCTATATATTATGTTACTTAACATTAAAAGTATCGAACGTCCTTTCATCATCTTTGTATATTTCATATTTCAATGCGTGCCAATAAATATTGTGACTCGCTGTACAGTTCTCGACCCTGAACATTTGACGTATTTTGAAAATTATTATTTAATTGTTTTCGTCAGGAAGGAAATAAAAAGAAATTGAAAAATGAATAATTTCACGTTGTTCCGCTATATTTTATTTATATGAAAGAAATTTTTTCCGCGAAAAAAACTATTTCAAAATCCAAGCAGCATCCTAATTTCCTTTACGTAGAAACAAAAAATAATTAAAATTCCGGTACTGTCCCGTAAAATAATGTTCGGAACTCCAAGTGACGTCGACTGAATTTCTTTTTATCTTTCTAATTTTTTTTTTTAATTTTAATTTTTTTTTTTTAATAAGTCTAAATGTTAGACGCAAAAATTGACAATTTTCTTTTCCCTCGAAACACCCTAATTTCCTCTTACTTTTTTCCCCTTTTTAATGAAATGAATTATTAATATTGCCCTTTCGACGAATTCAATAATCTCAGCGGAATTGGACGTGCTGAATTCTTTTTATGCAAACAAAACATCAAGTGAGCGTCAAATGGATTGAATAGTTTTTCATTTTATTTTACTCCGTCCTTGAACAGACAGAAAAGAAGGAGAGAGAGAGAGAGAGAGAGAGAGAGAGAGAGAGAGAGAATAAAATAAAATAAGAAAAAAAATTGTCAATTTTTTATGTACGAGAACGTAAAATGAAAACCCTTTGATTACGACAAAATCGTATCGAGCGTGACAATCAGTTTACTGAACTATCCTCCATATAATCACTTTCATCTAACTTATCGTTTCGATTTAATCTTTCAAAACTTCGATTGTTAATTCTCGATCCGACGAACTGATTAAATAACTGTTTAATAGAAAACCGTTAATGAGAGAATGACCTCGTTGCCAGATTCGATAACTTTAATCACTCAACGATCGATATTATCACACTTGCGCAATGTTTATTATTCGTTCCATATATACTCTATACCTCTCTTCCTCTCTTTATCTCTCTCTCTCTCTCTCTCTCTCTCTCTTTCTCCCTCTCTTGATTCGTCTCACAAAAGTAAAAATGAGATAGATAGATAGATAAAGATAAAAAGAGGAAGAGAGAGAGAAAGAGAGAGATAGAAAGAGAGAGAGAGAGAGAGAGAGAGAGAGAGAGATATTGCACTGACTCATAAAGTTTTTCTTCTTTTTCTGAAACGCACGAAACGTTAAATGAACGAACGAATGAACGAACGGACGGACAGACGAACGATTTTACGGACGGTTTTATTTGACTTTTGAAAGAGTAATGGAAGTTAATGAAAAAGAAAAGAGAAAAGAAGAGAAGAAAATGAGGAAAAAGAGAAAGAAAAAGAAAACGAGAGGAAAAGAAAATTAGAGATAGCAAAAAAATAGAGAGGGAGAGGGAGAGAGAGAGAGAGAGAGAGAGAGAGAGAGAGCGAGAGTAAGTGAGAGAGAGAAAGAGAGAGAGAGAGAGAGAGAGAGAGAGAGAAAGTTATACACGCTCGCTTGTAGGGAAAAGAGAAGTTAATAATAACATTTGAGAACGAGGTGAACACAGGATTCTAAACGACCGACGGGTTCGAGAACTAAGAAGGGCACCACCGTTCAGGAGGGAAGGGAAAAGGAAAAGAAGAGAATGTCACGAACGGCGCCAGCTTGGTCCGCGCCTATAACGCAATATGGCTCTTTCTACTTGGACAGTGAGGAAAGAGAGAAAAAGAGAGAGAGAGAGAGAAGAGCGCGTTGTGCACCGTCCCCACCTCATCCCTCACCGTCACCCCTCGCTTCTCTCAGTGATCACGAACGCGCATATATAAAACGCGTGTGAACGCACGTATTTATATTTTCGCGCTTGCTAATCCAGCAACCGACGCAGTAACCGGCGCAGCAACCGTCGCTACGACGTTATGTTAACGTTCGCCTCGAGAAACGAGCGTAGGATTTTCTGAGAGATAGAAAGAGAGAAGGGGAGAGAGAGAGAGAGAGAGAGAGAGACGTATTAATAGATTTCCGATAACCGTTTCGCGAATACGGTTAGAAACCGTCGTTTCTATTTGACGGTTCGCTTGTAATTAGATAGGAAAAAATAAAAAAATAAAAAAAGAAAAAAAGAAAGAAAAAAGAAAGGAAGGAAGGAGGAGAGAGAAAGAAAAAAATCAGAGTCGATGAAAGGAAAGAGAGAAATCCTATAATTGTTTCGGTCGTTTAGTCAATTCATCGTTACATCTGTCAAATACAAATAAACTGTTCGTTTCTACGTATTATCTTCGTTTTAATCAATCCATCGAAACGATCGACATTGTTCGAATAACATTTGCCAGGGTAAAAATGATTTTTTTCTCCGATAACATCTCCGTATAATGTGTTTATTGCCGTGAAAAAAAATTGTTTCCGTCGAATTATCTGATACAAAACTTGAATTTTGAGTGCCTATTTCTGTTCGATTCAATATCGGGAAATGGAAAAGGGGAAAATATTAAATGTGTCGATACTACTACTATATTTCACGTTTCTTAAGAAAAGTTATTATCTTCTCGTAGGTACTATTATTTATTAAGAAAATAGAGAACATGTAAAGGAATGCGAGAAATGCGTTTAAAAAAGAAGAACTGTTCCTAATACGAAAAAGCCTTGAAAACTTGAAATTAAATTAAAAATTGAAATCATCATCTTGAAAAGTCTTTTATTTTATATTATTATATTTTATTTTTATTTTATTATTATTTTCTTTTATTTTTATTTTTTTTTATTTTTTGGAAGACAATTTGGGACGTATAAAGTTAGCATCGGTAACACCACAATATTCACGCTCGACCCATTATTGAATCCACTGTTCACTAACCTGATTCTTAGAATAGAAGTACAAACAAAATAAACATTTTCACGTTATCCAATACAACATTCCTTATCGATTCTTATCAATTAGCTCTTCTTCAGTATTTTACAAGTACCTTGTATTACGAACGTCGTAGGTTCTTATATTAGAAAAATCTTAGATTCGAAGAGAAAAAAGTTAAATTAATCTGAGAATAATTTATTTCAAAATGTTTCGCTTCAACGATAATAAAATTAATTGATTATAGTAAGATTCGAAGCTAATAAAGTAACTGATCAAATAACTCACCTTTAACGTTGTACATAGCTTCTTTGTATATGATTATAAAAAAGAAAAAAGAGAAAAACTCGCGACGAGAAAAAACAAACTCACAAGCGTCTTACTGAGACGATCGTTTCCGCGCGAACGGTAGTCTCATGCGGACGACATTATTATGTTTGTTTTAATAGTTCTGAACATTGCCTCTATATATTGCAGCCCTTCCTTGTGGAAATATTATGAAGGACGCATATTAACGCACACGTCTCATATTCTATACCATTACCCTATTCATTTTGTTAGTATTCACATAGAATGCGATGGAAAGTGCAGTTTTGGTTTAATGTAAGGTAAACTGCAAGTTGACGCGTTTTTCAGTTTTTAATCTTTGCAAATATTTCTTTGAGGATTATTTGCTTAATCAGAAAAAAAAATTTGCCAAAATATACCTCGACCTTTTTTGTTTACATATCTTAAGCGAAACTTTTGAAAGAATATAAATTAGCAAATATTTACTTTCATGAAATCTAAAATGTATTAATTTATTCCAGTATGCGATAAAATCGTGAATTACTCTTTGATTATTACAAAGGCGTGAATTATTTTTAAATACTTTTATATTATTTTTCTATATTAATATTATTTTGAATTTTCCAATCGTGTTATAATAAATATATACCCATACATGATTGAGAAGAATATAAAAGAAATATTGAGTCAGAATAAATTAATGTAATGTATAATTAAAATTAGTCTATGACACATTTCATATGAACCGATTTCCTACAAAATACGAATGTTGATATATTCTTCAGCTTGGTCGGATTTTAATAATGATTCATTCACATCGTGTGCAGGTTATTATTAGTTTCTCTTTAATTAAGCTTTCTTTTTTTTATCATATTTTTCTTACTACTACAAACAGCCTTCATTTTTTTTTTTAATTGATAAGCCGTATCAATATGACCTAGAGATAACGTATCAACCTGCTCCGCAGGAAGTCGTTGTTTGAAAAACATTTTTATTAAAAAAAAATATAACAATTTAAAAAAATATATATGGAGCATATAAACAAAGTAAGAAAACATAATTATCTTATCATCGAACGATTTCTAATTTTCTATAGTCTCTATAGGGACAAATTGAAAGGTCAACAGGGATATTTACTTTTCTTTATTTATTTAGTTCTTTTTCTTTTTTTTTTTTTGTTTTTTTATTATATAAGAACGAAAACGATTGAATAACAACTGTTATCGTCAGCAGTGTAGACAGACGTAAACTGTCTATCGTATTAAAATAGATAAACAATAAACTTAAAACATCTGGTACTGATCGAACAATATATATATATATATATATATATATATATATATATATATCCGGATAATTTCAATTTATCAACTACAGCCGGCCCTGTATCAATTTGTCTCGGTCTCTCTCTTCCTCCCACCTCCCACCTCCCATCCCCTAACAAATTCCATTATTTTTCCGAAGGATCAAACAGGTGGCAATGTACATGACCGTACACATACACTCTACGACGTAAATCAGATATAACAAATTCCACATTCCTTACCTTTCATGGGGTGTAACCTATGTGATCGTTGATACACGAATCCCAAGTAAGAATTTAACTACATTGGCGAGTTCAATTAATTAACAGATTATGGTTAGATTACTAAATGTCCGGAAAAACGTATTAAGAGTAATGGAAATATTTTATGGGATGAAAATAAAATCTCTATTACCGATTTTATTAGCTATCAGTCGTTGGCACTCCTGTTTCTCGTTTCTAAGCGTTAAACTCTCGTGAGAATCTATATAGTTAAGTATGAGTGTAATATATAAATAAAATGCGTATCGCGAAGCTTCGTAAGTACGTAGACGGGGCCTGGCGGCATCTAACACGTGGGCAGAACGATCTACGGCCCACGGTTTTTCGCGGCCGCGACTAAAAAGCAAAGCAAAGCGAAGCGAAGCGAAGCAAAGCAAAGCAAAGCGAAGCGAAGGAAAGCAAAGCAAAGCGAAACGAAACGAAACGAGCGAGCGAGTGTTAGAGGAGAAACTGTCCTCCTGGCCTTCCTTTCCAAGTCACGCGCGGTATCATTTCATTTTCTAACTGTTTACGTATTACGTGGTTAGATTAAAACATTTAATTAGACTTCTGTTTGTTCATTTGATCAATATTATTATTAATTAACGATAGGTATAAAATAAATGGTCGATATATGTGTATATATTAAAATTTTTCTTCTCTTTCGTTTTTATTATTTATTTTGCAGATTTACGATCTACTCTATTCTACAGAGTAATAAAAAAATATGCTGCGAGGCATTTTGCTTGATGCGGAATACTGTCCCTTCAACAGTTCAACCGCTAATTATTATTTGGCCGGAACCTCCGGCCAATTTTTCTCGAATCTTTTTTTTCTACTTTTGACTGGTTCGTTAATTCTTTAATAACGGGATTACTGATGATCTGCATTTATAAATATTTTGATCGGTATTTATAATAAAATATCAGCACATAATATAAACGGTCAATATAAGTATAATAATTAAATATCAGGGTTGAGTCTGTGTTTATTATAAATACTGTTCATCTATTTTAAAATACATTGTAAAATAAATGATCGATATGTATGAATATTTTGATTCTATTAATAATAAAGTATGACCTCGTAATATTTAACATTTATATATATAGATAATTAAGTTTCAGAATTGTGTGTCTGAATTCATCATAAATACTGATCATCTATTTAATATAAATTGTGTAATAAATGGTTAAAATATATAAATATTTTGATCAATATTTATAATTAAATATCAGTACGTAATATATAACGATCGATATAAATAATAATGTGTCAGAGGATAGAGTTCGGATTGATTATAAATATTAACCATCTGTTTAAAATAAATTGTAAAATAAATAATTGTCAGTATATATGAATATTTTGATCAATATTGATAATAAAACATTACTACATAATATGAGTGATCATTATAAATAATTAAGTATCTGAGTTACGTTTGAGTTTATCATAAATACTAATTATCTATTTAAAATAAATTGTAAAAAATGATCGGTATATATGAATACTTCTGGTCAGTATTTATATTAAATAAATATAAATATCTCGGTCAGTATTTATAATTAAATATCAGTACGTAATATAAACGGCAAATATAAATATAATAATTAAGTATCAGAGTTGTGTCCATATTTATTATGAAAACCGATCATCCTTTTAAAATAAATTGTAAAATAAATAGTCATTATATATGAATATTTTGATCAGAATTTATAATAAAATATCAGTATGTAAGCGATCAATATAATTAATTAAGTATCAGAGTATTATAAATACTTTTTATCTGTTTAAAATATCGACGAATTATTACATTATTATAAATTATTACATTACGTATTAATTAAAATACTGGCTGTCAGAATTGCATCAGAGTTGATCGATGTGATCAACAAAGATGATCACTTATATTTACCTACTATATATATATATATATATATATGTACATTTTACTCTCTCTCTCTCTCTCTCTTTCTCTCTCTCTCTCTCTCTCTCTCTCTCTCTATATATATATATATATATATATATATATATATATATATATATATAAAAGCAGTACTTGCTATTATTGCTGGATTTATTCATTGATTCCCATTATTTTTTGGATTTTCATTAAATTAGAGAAAGGTAAAAAGGGTTGAGTGAGAGGATTAAATCCACATACGTATGGTGATGGTTTTTCACGATCTTTAAAGAGATCTTACATACATACATATATATATATATATATATATATATATATATATATATATATATAGAGAGAGAGAGAGAGAGAGAGAGAGAAAGAAAGAGAGAGAGTTTGTAGAATATATATAGAGTAACTAAATATATACATATATATATATATATATATATATATATTTACTTATTTTATTTATTTATTTCTTATTATTATAAATAGAGACCGTTTATTTAAAATATCGATCAAAAATGTTTAAAATACTGATTCGATAAGTAGCAAGCATTTAAATATTCGCTTTAAGGATTAGCCTAAGAACAGATCCCGGAAACGATCGCGATCGACTTTAACGGAGAAAGTAGAGAGATTTTTCACAGGAGAAAGCATTTCTCTTGCTTTACAAGGGAGTCGATGCATCGCGCGAAGAATTTCTTGTTGGAATCGTCGTAGTCGATTTGTTTCATTTCTTTCTTTATGGTTTCTGTTTTTTCGTTTCTTTTTTGATTTCTATGATCGACATCATCATTATCATCATAATTTTTCTTCTTATTTTTTTTATTTCTAATTATTATTATTATTATTATTATTATTATTATTATTATTATTATTATTATTATTATTATTATCACTATTATTAGTATTCAGATAGGCTATTATTAATCCAGACGCAAGCTCTCTCAGGTGCAGAGATTTGCCGTAGGACGTTTCGAAAGCTCGCAAGACCCGTCCGTATTCGTCCGAGCGTGCGCGACGGCGCCACGATTTACATTCCTATTTGTTTCTCGTGCACGCCTAACGTCACGTCGCTGGATCACAGCTTATCGAACTTCTCGCGGCAGCGTTGAAAGGTAGAAAGAAAGGAAAAAGAAAACGAAAAAGTAGAAAGAAAGAAAAAAAAAAAAATATATATATATATATATATATATATATATATATATATATATACACATGGAATCCATCCATAGATGTCCGATGCAATATCTCGAAACAGGTTGTATTATGATAGCAAGAAAATTCATTAAGAAAAAAAAATTTGCATCCCACTGAATCAGCTTCGAAATGAATGTAAACATCTCGCCTTCTTCATCTTTTTCTTTTTCTTCTTTTTTTTTTATTGCATATTCACGAAGTAGTAGTCATCGGCTCTTTCTTACCATCAATTTGTTAAACAATCGTCGGTTTACGTAATATTTTGAAATCGATTAACAGAATTATTGACTCTCAGCTCGTCAAAATACACGACAAGCCCGATTTGTAAACAATGTATTTGTATTGGTACGGGATATTAATTAATTAATCAGTATGAATTCATAACTCAAATCGTTAAGATGCCACGATTATCTTCGTTGACGATGCACAGCAGCCGATTTTTTACCAGACACGATTTTAATTGCGAATTACCCGTACTATGTAAATATGGAAAAAATAATTATAGATGTTCATTTAAGAAAAGAAAAAAAGAACTATATTGAACTTTATAATGCGAGAAAAATGACAAACAAGCAAAAAAAAGAGAAATTTTTTACACGTAGTTTTTAGCTGCCTCATTGTCAGTGCCAACGCAAATTTCTCTTATTAAATTTTCTTGCGACTTCAACCGGTCACGAAATATTTGCTCGGACATCTATGAGCGGGCGTGTACATCGTGTGTACGCGTCTGTGTGTGTGTACGTACATATATATATATATATATATATATATATATATATATATATATATATACACCGTATACGCACAGCTTTCTGGACTCTCCTTTTGAAAACTTTCTGAACTATCGATCGCGTAAGTATGAACGTGGATTCCTTTTGTCCAAGATGGACATGGAATGGACATGAATGAACATTGTCAAAGATACCGTAAGCGTGCCATTTAAAGAGCGGATGAATGAAATTAATTCCCTATGTACATACCATACGTCCATTGTATGTAATGGCGCTCGATCCATAATTCAAGTCTTCGATCATCCTGAATAAAATCACAAGAGCTCAACGAATCGAATAAAAGTGTCTTGTTAATTGTTAATTAACATCGGTTCTAATGTAAATCAACCTCATTGCTTACATATGTATTTATTTACGTTCTCATCGTTCTTCGTCCGTTCTATCAACTGTACCGAGATTACTTTATTATTTAATTATTTGCTGTTTAATATATTTCTCTCTCTCTCTCTCTCTCTCTCTCTCTCTCTCTCTCTCTCTCTCTCTCTTTCTCTTTCTATCTATCTATCTATCTATCTATCTCTATCTCTATCTTTCTATGTCTCTTTTTCTCAACTCGTTAAGATTGGGTCTCAGGGTTCCGTTAAAAATAACGTAAATTAATGAAAAAATAACTAATCGAGAGAGAAGCCATCGTAGTTGTATCACTCAGCAAGGGGTAAGGGAGTATTTGTTCACTGAGCAGGAAGCAATCTGTTTCAATATGGCCACTCGTAGGACATAAGTAGCGTACTTTGAGTACTATCTACTTATGTACACGACTCACTTATCTCCTACGCTTTGTTAACCGTTCAATTGATAGCTAACCGAGGACGCGGCGCTTGCTTGGTCTTTTTTTGAAGATTTCCTACGATCGATCGATTCATCCATCGGTCGATCGATCCATGTAAAGGACACCCATTTTAAATAGATCGTTAAGCAATCTTACCGTATAATATAATAATAAAATACATTTGGTGTCGTTAACGTGACGTTCTCGAGATTAAACGATAAAGAAATTAAGATTCCCATGCGGTTTGATAGATCGTGAAGGTTAACGCGAGACATTATCTCTATACGTGAATTAATAATACAAATCGATATTGGCGTCATAGAGGCGATCGTCGTAAAATCAATGGAAATTAACCTATCGACACGAGAGAGTTTCAACGTTCGCGTTTACGTTGAGTTGACGGTGACGCTAACGAGCCTGCGTGCGACGGTTGCAATAAATTGAACGTCGCCTACCATGCCAGTCACACCTGCGAATCGAGATTATGCACCTAGCTTTTGATAAATCTTTTACCTTCGATATATGATTTTTTTTTCCTTCTTTTTAAAATTCTCTTTTCTTCTTCCTCATATCGCCAAGAATGTGCATGCTCTTCTAACTGAGAGAAAGAGATAGATAGATAAATAGAGAGAGAGAGAGAGAGAGAGAGAGAGAAACATATATAATTCTAATATACATAATTCTAAACGAACTTCAAGGAATGGTGTTGCAAATGTCATTGAAGAATATCAAAGCGTCCACATTTATCGAGTTTCTCGTAAATGGTTGTTCTTTTTTTTTTGCTTTTAGTTTTTACTCATGAAATGGAAGTGAAAAGTGGTTACTCGATTATAGGTTATAATTGCGTCTGCGTTTCGAGAAAATATATGTTATTACAATTTTGGAAAGAAATTTGACAGATCGTTGCAGTAACGTTGTTAGTATGTGATAAGTGCGAGAGCGCATGCAGACACAGACACAGACACACGCGCGCGCATGTACATGTACACATACATATATACATACATACGTGGTCAAACATACGCAATAGGTATAGATCCATAGGGCTACACGTGGGCGAAAGATCCGCGGTATGAAAAGATCTCATTAATTGGCACGCAACTGCCCGCGGTCGCACTTATATTCCACTTAAATAATAATTACTTGGTGGAACTATCGCACGGCGGTTGCGCCCACGTAGGCGCCGTTTATGCTTCGTTGCAGCTTCTCTCTCTGTCTTTCTTTCTCTCTCTCTCTCTCTCTCTCTCTCTCTCTCTCTCTCTCTCTCTCTCTCTTTCTATCTATCTATCTATCTATCTATATATATATCTATCTATCTATCTATCTCTATCTTTATTTCATTTTCTCTTTCTTTCCCTTCTCCCTTTCTTTATTCCTTATTTTTCTCGCTCTCATTCTGTCGTCGCTCTCTCGTGTTACGTCTACTTATTCAGGTGGATACGGTTAATCGATTCCCCGTCGGAATTTATATTATTTTTCTTTGAAATCTTTTTTCCTTTTCTTTTTCAATCAACATGAAATAGAAATTTTTTCTTTTAGATAAACTATAGAGATAATATCATTCAGTCAGTCATATACGTGCACTTTTATTTTTCCAGAGACAATCTCTACCGCTTAACGTTGACATCTCTAACACCTTTGGAACACGCCTCCTGGACCGCGCCAGAAGACAAAATAAATACCTGTCAGAACAAGGGCCAAAGCCCCGAGGATTGTCACAATTACATAAAGGTACTTCTCAGCAATGGCAAGAGTCTATTCACCTGCGGTACTTACGCGTTCAGTCCTTGGTGCACCTGGAGAGAAGTAAGATTTATTTAAATTATCAATTTGTTTTATTTAATCCACTTACGAACAGCAATTGGATCAAGTTCAATATCTACATACAAATCCAAGTCTATTTCAATAATCAAATTTCATTTAATGAACTTTCATTGCTATTTTAAAGTCAGTAAAGTTTCAGTTATTGTACTTGCAATGTAATCGTTTCATGTAAGATGATTTCAAACTTTATAATGAAAACATTTTTTAATACGAAAACGTTAAAAAGATTCGAACCTTTCTCGAGTAATACTTAATTTTTAAGTATTAGTAAGATGCGGATAGCTGATTGAAACATTAAACATTGCATCGGAGTTTTAATGTATCATGATCTCGGTTGAGAATTGACAATGAGAGGTTAGTTAAAAACAATAGACTATCATAGACTATAGGCTCTGATGACTAGAAATAGGATCAAGTTCAATATGTATTATTTATGAATCCGAATCAATTTCAATAAACAAGTATCATTTAATGGGTTTCGATTACTACTCAATAGTCAATGGAATTTCAATGAGAAGACTTGGAATGTAATCATTTCATATAAGATGATTTAAAACTTTAGAATGAGAATACCTATTAATTCGAAAACGTTAAAAAGATCCGAACCTTTCACAAGTAGTGCTCAAATTTTAAGTTTTAGTAAGATGCGAATCACTAATTGAATCATTAAACATTGTATCGAAATTTTACTGTATCATAATATCGGTTGAGAACTGACAATGACAAGTTAGTTAAAAACGAAAGACTATCGTAGACTATAGGTTCTGGTGATTAGGAATAGAATCAAGTTCAACATGTATTTATGAATCTGAATCAATTTCAATAACCAAGTTTCATTTAATGGGTTTCAATTGCTGCGATAAAGGCAATAAAGTTTTAATGATTATACTTGCAATTTTATATAAGTTGGTTTCAAACTTTAGAACGAGAGTACTCGTAAATTCAAAAACGTGCTTGCAGATAGTTAGACATTAAAAGGATTCAAATCTTTTACAAGTAGTACTCGAGTTGTAAGTGTTAGTAGGATGCGGATAGCTAATTGCATTATTAAACATTGTATCGGCGTTTTAATTTTTAACTTTAACCTCTCGGGTTGCATCTGAGAAGTTAGTTAAAAACAAAAGATTATGGCAGATTATAGACCGATGTGGTGACAATCGTCCCATTATTTTATCGGAGTATGTATTCATAAAAAATTCGAATATACTTGAAAGTAACGCTTACGTTTCCGAAAATATTAACAAACAGTTCGAACCTATTCTGTCTGTATTTTTAGTTTAATTGAAATTATTGGTTTTGTTTTTTCGAAATATTTATGAAAAATTCGAAATTATGCAATTAGATTCGAACTTATTTGTAATATACTTGATCCCATCTATGTTCATGAATACATCGTATAAATAATAAATAAATAAATTCGATAATATTTTCCAACGAAGATTGAGAATATAACGAGCGTGACGAGCGAAATGTCAGGTGTGGCAATGTGTCCTTATTCACCGCATGCCAACGTCACTGCACTTTTGGCTAGAGGTCCATCCGGCGGACTCTTCGCTGGTGCACCAACTGATTTTTCTGGATCCGATCCTGCGATCTACAGGACTCTCGCATCACCAAATCTCAGGACTCATCAGTACGATTCCAGGTAACAGAATTTGTGTCCTGTTGCAACTAGAACGGAAGTTACGTATTTACATACACCTAAAAAATTTTAAAAATAAAAGATTTAATCACTCATACCTTTTTATTCAATGAAAATATTAAAAATCATCTTTGTGAAAGATAGTTTTATTTTTTTATTTTTTAATGTACTTCAAAGATTTTTTTATTCTTTATTTTTTTTTTTTTTTCATTTATGATATTATCCTGAGAATACATTATTGACACGAGAAACGCCGTACAAAACGATTCTGCTTGATTTGACACCAATAACTCTAAGAAGATGATTTATTGTTCTGATTTTTGTTTTGTTTTTGGATGGGAATAATTTTTTTATTATTAAAAAAAAATTATATGCAAAAGCAGATCATAAAAATTGTCTCATTTTGAACCCTTTAATGTTTCTCATTTAAGCTTTAACAATCATATCGATCATTGAAATTTTATTCTTTTCAGATGGCTGAACGATCCACAATTCGTTGGTAGCTTTGAGACTGAAGATCACGTGTACTTTCTGTTTCGTGAGACCGCAGTGGAGTATATCAATTGTGGCAAGGTAAAATCGATTTATTCACATTCCTTTTTATTTTTTTCCATTTTCTCATTTTTTACGTCCATTGTCGACTACATCGTTGCGTGCCATTGCGTACAATTGTGAACATCATGTCTGAGGAAAATTTAACGAAGCGTTTCACATTTTTCGTTGTAGAAAATATATTCGAGGATAGCTCGGGTTTGCAAGAACGATCGAGGCGGACAGATCATGATGAAGGATGTCTGGATGACTTTCAGCAAAGCTCGCTTGAATTGTTCCCTTCCGGGCGAGTTCCCTTTCTATTACGATGAGATTCAGGGTGCTGTCTATCATCCAGAAGAAAGAATAGTCTACGCGACTTTCACGACTCCGATGTACGTTAAAAATATGGATATTTTTTTTAAGTAAGAAATAAAAAGGCAAAATGAACGAAAGAAAACAAAAAATCTTATTAATGAAACGTTATTTTATGTCTGTTCATAAGTCGAGTACGAGGATGAATATGAGGGTAATATTATATAACAAAGTGCCGTATCATTCGCGCGAAGCTAATTTTTTGATAAATATCAAAGAAAGATTAGAGAGATCGAGCGAGCGAATGAGAGCAAATGAGTGTGTGAAAGATAGATAGAGAGAGAGAGAGAGAGAGAGAGAGAGAGAGAGAGAACGTTTTTCAATCTTCTTTTTGCCATATTAAATCGTTGTTTTTACAGTAACGGCATAGCTGGCTCGGCAATCTGTGCCTTCAATATGTCCAGTATCGTAGCAAGCTTCAATGGGCCTTTCAAGCATCAAGAGAACTTAGGAGCCGCATGGGAAAGGCGACCTGTTCCTCATCACAACAGAGAACATTGTGCATCACCATCAAACACGGCACCTCATTTGATAATCGATAATCAAAGGTACCAATTGATGGACGATGCTGTCCAGAGCTCAACGTTGACGCCGTTGCATACCGTAACATTGGAAAGATTCACACAGATCGCTGTCGATCTTACGCCAACCAAATTACATCGTGGCGTAACCGTACTATATGTCGCAACGACCGAGAGATTGATAAAGAAAATATCTGTACTTCCGAGGACTCAGGAAACTTGCGTAGTCGAGATATGGGGTCCACTTCCATCGATTCCAACCACATTGCAATTCTTAAAGGACACGCAAAGTTTATACGTTGGCATGGAAATTGGTCTGTTGAGGTAAAAACAAAAAAAAAGCATTAGATTCAAAAGACACATTTAATTACGGGAGACGTGTTTGATACATTGACACATTGATTCTTATTTTTTGTTTGAATTCAGATGTGATTTTTATTTATTAGAATACCGGCAGTTCAATGTCATCGTCATCGCAGTCGTCAGGCATGCCTGAACGCACAAGAACCATATTGCGGTTGGAACGAACACTTGATGAAGTGCGCCCAAGCACCTAAGCAAAATCATCTTGCCACTCACTGGCATCAGGAGGTTACGAAATGTCCGGTACTCACTGATCCAGTCGATGGCGGTTGGAGTGCCTGGAGTGCCTGGTCGGCCTGTCAACATGGCACTGGAGAACAGTCGTCTCATGGTCATTCTCATACACACTCCTACTTTGATCACGAAGAGGTATACTGTCCTATCACGCGAGGGATTACGTTAGATACCTGAGACAACTTACGTTCTAATTCATTTCCAGATCACCGATACTTGTCAATGTCAGACCAGAGAGTGCAACAATCCACCTCCACAGCATGGTGGTACAGGTTGTATCGGAGCACGCGTCAGAGTGACCAACTGTACGGTTCATGGCGGTTGGACAACCTGGTCAGCTTGGTCAGCCTGTTCTCAAACCTGCGGCTTCGCTATGAAAACACGTAGACGTAGTTGTACGAATCCCTCTCCAGCTTTCGGTGGCCGAGTCTGCGTAGGACACGATCACGATGACATCGTATGTATCGATCTACCACCTTGTCCCACACCGGCAAAAGTTACTCCGCCACCTCAAAATGGACAGTGGTCTCCTTGGGGCGCATGGAACGCTTGTTCTCGACCGTGCAACGGAGGTAAGACGTTTTATTTCATTAATGAAATAATTTAGTTAACAAAACTATATGATTATTAATCGTAAGACGCAATCTGTTATTAAAAATATCATTAACTTTCTCTCTCTCTCTCTCTCCCTCTCTCTCTCTCTCTCTCTCTCTCTCTCTCTCTCTCTCTCTCTTCCGTTTCATAGGCATTCGAATTAGAAGAAGAACCTGTGACAATCCGTCGCCTAGGAAAGGTGGTGCCGAGTGCATCGGATGTGATTTTCAGGTGAAATATATTAACGTACTACACAACTTTAATAGAATGGATGGATGGATGGATGGTTGGATGGTTGGATGGTTGGATGGTTGGATGGTTGGATGGTTGGATGGTTGGATGGATGGACGGATGAAATGCAGATAATAACGTTGATCCGTACGTAGGTCGAAGAATGCAACACTCAGCAATGCGGAGAGACTAGAAGATATTCAGGGTGGACACCTTGGTTAGCCGTGAACGCATCGATACAAAATGGAAGCGTTGGTTACACTGAAAAGCGTTTCAGATTTAGCTGCCGCGCACAAACAGACGATCCCTCAAGCGTGAGAGTCCAATTCGCGAAAGAGGAGGAACGTTATTGTAGAGACGATGGTTCCTGTTTGCGAACGAACATCAACGGATACGGTGATAGCGTGGTCGAAAGCGGTTGGAGCGAGTGGTCAACATGGTATCCTTGCGATCGACCTTGTGGAGGAGGCTCACAGCGTAGAGTAAATATCGAAGCTTCGTTATTATTATATCAACAAGATCCTTTTCTTCTTTTTCTTTTTTGTTATATATCTCTCATAATTTTTCCGTTAACACATTTGATTGAACGTCCGCTAATAAAATATAATTAATTTTGAAAAATTGTTTGGAATGAACGCAGAGAAGACAGTGCGAATCACCGCCGTGCGAGGGAATATCCGTACAAACGAGGATATGTAACATTCATCCATGTAGAACAACAGCTTTCGGAAGTGGCGTAATGGAAGGACAATGGTCCTGTTGGACTGACTGGTCCGAATGCTCGGCTTCTTGCGGTGTTGGTGTTCGTACGAGGACAAGGGAATGCATCGGACCAGAAAGTTGTGACGGACCCAGGCTCGTAAGAGAAACCTGCGAAATGCCTAGTTGCGAGTCCTTACTTGGCTGGGACACGTGGTCCCGTTGGACCCCATGCGATAACGATCGTCAACAACATCGAAAACGTCAATGTCTTCAACATGGTAATGGAATGTGTCAAGGGCTCAATCGGGAAACTCGAGATTGTCTCACGGATTGCACGGATAACGGTAAGCGATCAAATCCTTCAACGAAAACGTATTTTCTCGGACGATCTTCAACCTCTTAATTAAAATGGCATTACTAATTAGTTTGTCATTTGAAAAATATTACTCCAATGAGCACAACGACATTTTTAGTAATTATGCTTCAAAAACTAATCTCTATTCGACATTAAATTTCACATCATTTTTGTTGTCATCTATCACAATGGATTGCTAATTCGTATTATAAGTGCCGGTTATATATATACAAAAATAATTCAAAAACGAATGTAACCAAAACATCCACTTGATGCTATTCGAAAGATTTGTGGAAAGAATCTAAATTTTGGTATCTCGATTATGTAACTTTACTTTCGTACTGATATACTTCAATGTTTCATGGAATACCAATTTCACATGTTATATTTCACATTCGTTTTATTAATTTGTTGAAATTTGAGGAAAAAAAAACATCTTTCGGTTTAATATATTTTTGTTAAAATATATTTTTTTTTTATATATTTATTTTCTCTTTCCTCTTTCTCTCTTCTCGTACTTTAGATCCGCAATAAATAATAGCATGCAATTTGCGAAGAAAAAATAACTTTTTCACTGTGAAACAGGATTATTTTTAATTATAGAAAACAAATTAATTCCCACTTTTACTTTAGGAGTTTAAGATTAATTCTCATGATAATTCCAGACGTAAACGCTTTGCCATCCAGCGTAGAAAGTGCCAGCGTGTCGGTAGGAGCTGTCGTAGGTAGTTGCATCGTTGGATTTTTCATCGGATTAGCATTAACGGCGGTTCTCTGCTTCTATTATTTGAAACGAAGAAAACCTCGTGTACCAGGGAGTCCTCATTACATCAGTAAGCAAAATCCTTACGTCACAGTGCCATTAAAGGAGGTATGAAATATGCGATAAAACGATATTAGTCCTTTTATATCCTCGATTCGAATGATCTTTTTACGATAAGTGATATTATTATCGACAGGTAAACGCCAAGAGACAGCCTAGTTTTTCCGGTAGTACGAACGGAAACGGTACTCTTCGTGGAAAAAGTAATCCGAACGTGAATGGCCTTGGAAGCCCAAAATTATATCCGAAGAGCTTGGAATACGAGTCTGCGACATTGAAACGCAATAGTCATGGTCAACAACATATTCGTGCTGATCTAGATCAGGACAAGTACTATTGAACGAACGATCGACCGTATTAACGTCGTTTTGATAGTATTATACTTCGTTTGACATTAACGAATAAGGATCATGGAGGAATATTGATAAGAAAAAGAAATAATGATTTCTTTCTTCTCTTAAAGCATTCGCTGCGGCTCCACAAAAAAAAAAGAATAACAAATACGTTCGCTTGGTACGGTTTACAATGTTCTTTTTTTTTTGGACTCAGTTTAGAATATTGTTAATGTATTCCGCCAAACGAGGGGTCACGCGCATCGTAGGAAAGTAAACAATTTAGTCAATTGTTTCGCGTTATTTAAATCCTGAACAATCGGATGAGTGCGTTAATCGTCAGGTCACTTTGAAAGGGACCAACAAAAAGAAAAAACGCAAACAACAAAAAAGAAAAAGAAAAACATCTGTTATATTATCGTTTTATACAAGAACGTAAAAGCAATACGTTAAGTGCACTTTACGCAGAGTATCTACTTAATTAAAGTAATTACTTACAATAAGATGATTTGCGTATGATAAGGAAAAAAGAAGAAAAGAAATTAACGATGAGCCTAATCTCGTGCACTTTCTTTTTCACGAGAACAAATGAATAAACCCCGAGAAGCCTAATCTTATGGATCATCACGTAGACGCCTTAGACGGTTGATGCATTCGATTAATATATATATATATATATATATATATATATATATATATATATATATATATATATATATAAACGTGTGTGTGTGTGTGTGTATAGCGTGTAATATGGGACAACTATTTTTTATGAGAGAATATTTACATATAGTTTATTTTTTATTTTTTCTTGTAAATACTTGAAAGAAAGAAACCGTGTGTTTGTGCGTGTGTGATACGAACGTGCGTGTTATAAAGTGAGTAAATAGAATGTGTCGTTGATATGATAAATATGTATTTGAAATTTATATTTGTACAAAGAAGTTTCGGGCGTTTTATAGACAAATCGAGGCTGAGGTTTCGTCAAACGTAAGGGATGTACATACATACGATAGATTAACGAATATTTTCTTCATTTCTTTTTATTTTTTTCTTGTTTTTCATTATAAAAAGAAAAAAGGAGGATATTTTGATACCGAATAACGTAGTGCCATGAGTTTGTACATATAGGACGCGTTTTTAAAAATATTACTTTTGTATATATATATATATATATATATATATATATATATATATATATCGACGTGAAGAAACGATTTAAGTGTATGTTTGACAACATTTATATATATGTATATTGCGTAACTTGACGTTGGCTTTCGTCTGGGTTACGTTTCGCTATTGGCTCATATTGAGTCGTAAATGCGAATTTTGAATTACATTTAAGGGAACAATCGCGAAAAAATAAAAATGAAAGAAAAACGATATGCCTTATTGCCTGTCGTGATTGATCATTTTATGCGAGAAAAATGTCGAATTAGAATTTTATGAAGATTGCATTTTGTAAGGGTTGCGTATTATTTAACAACTTGTTTTTAAAAAATGATTAAAACTCTTTGTAAAGAGAGAGAGAGAGAGAGAGAGAGAGAGAGAGAGAGAGAGAGAATGCGAGAAAGAAAGAGAGTTAGATAGAAAGAGAAAGAAGATATGCTTTCATTACGATTAGACTGTTAGAAAGATCTCGGCGGTCTTTACTTTTTACATCGATATTCTTCTAAGCTCTTTTTACGATCTTTAATTCAGATAAAATATTAACAAATATTTGTACTCCATGCACTTAGTACCACCCCACTCCCCGTCCACTCCCTTGGTCCACGATATCTCCCAACACCCACCCCCAAAACACCGGCCAAACGTTTACATTAATAAAGACAATATTTCCCTTAGTCGTTGAATGACGTATCGAATTCTTTTCATTATTCTTATTTGTACCTACCGATCAAACATTCGTACAATCCTTCGAGATCCTTCGGAATCCTTTGGGAAACGAAATGATCGTGAAATCATCATTCGTTATACTTAACGTAACGTGTTTATTGTTCTTCGATGGACGACAAAATGATACAAAAGAAAATACGATAGGTGAAGGATGGGGGAAAGAAAATAATAAAAGAAAAGGAAAAAAAGTGAAATAATTATAAGAAGGATTAGCAAATGAAAGAAACAAATGGACGGTGGGATAAGAGACGTGGAGGAATCCTGTGTGCGTGTGCTTTTCTTTTTTCTTTTCTTTTTTCTTACAAATTCGCTCCATACTTCTCGATTAAATCGATGGCATAATCCATGGAAGCACGCGTAGGTGGTGGTTGACAGGTGACGACCATACGAAAGAAATTTCCAAGATTTTTAGAAGTCAAGGGCATGTAGCTGATCATAAGGGTGCCATCGAGTATCATTCGTTCTTTTATCAATGTTGTAACGTTGTACAATTTTTGCCACCAATCATCGGTCTCCTCTTGGCCACGCATACTAGGTGGTACATACCTGAAATATTAGATAAATATAACTATATATATATATATACATACATATAGATCATCGACAAAATTAAGAATTGAAACGTTGAGATATTTTTTCTATTCCTTTTTTTTCGAGAAAAAAAATTAATAATACACATCATATTTTTTAAATTAATTTTTCAGATGTCTTCTCTATATGTGTGTATGCATGTACGTGCAATAGTATATAATAAAGACATATAACGAGACGAATAGTCGATCAAAGTAGCATGACCTCCTTATCTAACGTTCGCTCTCATATGTAGATTATCTCAGCTGTGATATTGACATCTTGATTTACGTCTATAATTTTATCCGCTGTGAAACATATTTAAGATTAAAGTTGACTTGCTTCGAGGGGGAGCATATATATATATATATATAACTTTTTATAAGTAGATCCACGTGAACGTCACGTGAGAGAATTATTATTAATTTCTTATTAAGAGATATTTTAATTTAAATATTAATATGATACCATCACTCTCTTCCTCTCTCTCTCTCTCTCTCTCTCTCTCTCTCTCTCTCTCTCTCTCTCTCTCTTATTATTACTTTTATTATATTTTAGTCGATGCTGTATCTTAGCAGTTTAAATTTTACAGGAACTATCGATACGAACTGCATCGATTAATCAATTAAAAAATAAAGTTGACCTTTCTCATGACCTTTATACAAAAATATATCATCCTCTAAATCGTTAAACATTTTTCGATACGGATTAATCAAGATGTCACTATCATCTTTAAACGTCTCGTATATGTATATACTTGGAATGAAATTTGTTTATTTGTAAATTTCAAATAATTACCAAAAACAGATGTTGCAGCACTCATAACTCGGCAATACGAGCCTATAACCATCCAACAACTTTATTCTATCCAGAAAATATTCGGCTGCGGACATTGCAATATCGACGGATTTTCTCAAACCGCTGGTACCTCGTGCCTTCCACATAAGCCAAAATTTCATGGCATCTACCTGAAATTAATCATGTCGAATCAATCGAATGATTAGTTCATTAACGTGACGTATCGATCTTTTAACGGACCTTTCTACCGCATTGCACGCTCTTGTCGCCCGTGTCCCAGGACACGTCGTAAAATTTGTCCTGTTGAAAGAGATACTTAGCACCAGCGCAATTGGTCTTGTGCAACGCTTCCTTACCCTTCACCAAAAATATAGAACACTGAAGGGGTACGCCGAGCATTTTGTGCGGATTCCAAGCTACCGAATGAGATCTGAAATAAATGGAAGGATCGATTGTGAGACAAGATCGTCAGATTAACTCATAACTAACTCATATATACGTTCTCGTTACCGAAAAATTGACTAGAGAAATATTTTCACGATTTGTTGCTTTTCTTTTTTTTCAGAAGAGGAGTAAAATAAATTAAAAAAGAAAACTAATGGTTCTACGTTGTTACTTGATGTTCTATTTGTATGAAAAAAAAAAAAAACATTTGGTTACATGTAAGCTTTATAATCGGTCAACCTCTAAGCAAAAATACAGCCATGAGTCAACCTCTGAATGAAAATACCAGCTTCACGAGCGACATCCTAACTTCCTGTGTGTAGAAACATACAAATATTAAAATTTCGGTACTGTCTTTTAAAATGATGCTTGTAATTAGGAGACCGTAAGGTCAATTTTTTTACTTTCGTGAAAAATAAGAAAATCGGGTCATTAAAAAAAAAAAAAAAGAGGAGAAAAAGTATCAATTCGTCGTTTAAAATGTGAATTTTTAAACTTATTGAAAACATATTAAAAATTGAAATTAAAAAGAAAAGAAGAAAAAATAAACCAATGGCCCTTAGCTAAAGACATTATTTTACGATACAGTTATAACGTTGCCTTTTCTGAAGAGATCGATGCAAGTGTAAATTACAGAGTTTATACCTAACCAAATTGTAGCTATACAAAAAACAGAACATCAAGGAACAACGCGGAATTATTAATTTTCCAATTTATTATAAATATCTTCCTGAAAAAAAAAAGAAAAAAATTCCAAAATACGTGAATATTTCGTTGCCGAGAACGTAACGTGAGTAAATTTAACTGACGTTTATTAAATAAATTAAATTTAATAAATTAATATTTAGCAAATTAATATCAATAAATTAAGTAAAATAAATTAAATTCAATTACGAACAATTCGATTCCACGCAAACGTTCACGATACTTTTCGGAAAGCAATAAAGTTCCACCTAGGCAAGCCTGTAAAAAATGATTTCGTTGATGAGTTTACGACGAGCAATGGATGATATCAGAATGATTCGTTACATCGTACGAGTACTAACGTCAACGTGCATCCAAAGGGACTCCTCCTCGCAGATCCTTGCTATTTCTGGCAATGGATCGAAAGCACCGAGAACCGTGGTTCCGCACGTTGCATTAACAAAAAATGGTAATTCCCCATTGGCCCTGGCCTCGTTTATCGCTCTCTTCAAATCGTTCGGTAACATTTTTCCTAACTGGTCGGACTTGATCTACATCGAATAGGAAGAAGAAGAAAAAAAATAAACATAAGCTAGAGTTTTTTAATTAGATTAGAAATAGAAATGATAGACGTATGACAGACTGTTTGAAATTTAATTTTTTCTTCTTTTTTTTTTTTTTTTTTGAAATGAATTAAATGTATAAAAGAATATATAATAACCTTGTAAACATGCTCGGTGCCGATACCCAACCAATGAACACCTTTCATTATAGAATAATGACCTTCTTCGCTAGAAAAGCATGCCAAAGGCGGAAAACCACTGCATCCCATTCTCTTGATTTCCGGTAATATCTTATACCTGGCCATTACCATTGCGTACATGTTGGATAAACTACCACCTGGACATAAAATACCATTGGCTTCTGGTATCGATGGATATCCAACGAGCTTTAAGGATTCCTCTAAAACTTCATGTTCCATCAACGTAAAAACCGGTGCTACTTCGAACGTATATCTAACAATTTGAAATGACATTAGACGTGTTAAAATTTAACTATAATGTTTTAATGGGGAGTACTTACTGGCTCGTATTAAAAATTTCGGTGAGCCATGAACCGACGATTCCGTATTCGTCTATACCCGCGAAAAGTTGATTGTGAAAGTTCGGACTAAATGTTTTCACCGAATATTTTATTATTTGTCGTACGATAATATCGATTTCCTCGGAACTAGCACCGTCCTCGTTTAACGTTAACGATATTATATTCTGCAAATGTAGATGTAAATTTTAAATGAAATAACGATATCTCAGAAATGAGAATCGTAAATACGTTACGAGCAAAAATGTTCAAATATGATAGTACTCTATGTATCAAAGATCACCGGTAAAACGAGTCAGATAAAGAGAGAAATAAAGAATGTGTATTACGAGCGGAGTTCATTGAACGAACACGGACAATAATGTTATCCATTTTATTTTAACTTGAAATTGATCCGATATGATTAATTTTCAATCGACAGACGACGTTCGTTGTTCTATAAATATCTCGAGAAACACAGTGCCGGTCAAAAATAAAAACTTTATCGAACGTTCGAACGATTGAGAGATAACATTTTTCTTTGTTTTCTCTTTTTTTTCATTCTTTGAAACTAACAACACTGAAGAGAAAAAAGCGTAACGAATTTTTACAACTGACCTATACCATTTTTTTAATCGTTAACCAAAATCGTTATCGTTGACAACCGATGGACACATTTCTTCTTACGTTTGTTTGTTGTTCGTTTGTTTCTTTTTTTTTCTTCTTCGAAAAGATAATTCTTAAATTTGATAAATATCGACGCAACCCGTACGCCTTTCTTACCTTGAGATCCTTCGGATGACGAAAATTAATCACCGATTGATTACATCTCGCATCGAAGAGCTTTTCCTCTTTGAGAATCCTTAAGAGATCCTCGAGCAAGTTGATGGTACCGTTAGAACTACCAGTCTCTGCCATCGTGAAAGTCGTACTGAGTACTGCCGAGTATCTCGAAGCGAGAGAGACCCATTCTTACTAAATGTATTTAACGTAAGTGTATGTAAGTGTGTGTGAGACTCTGTGTCTGTGTGTGTAAGAACTATATTTGTGAACGTGTAACGCGCGAAACAGCTGTTGAAAGAGAGAAAAAGCATGAGATAATTAAATGTGCATAATCATTGAAACGTCTCATCACTCAGTATCATCCTTTCTCTCTTTTTTTTTTTTTTTATTATTTTTCTCTTTTTTCTTCTTCTTCTTACGATTTTATAACTAAATTCGACTTTTTTTATAATTGCCAAGAAGATAATTGGCGCATATCGTCGACTTAAACCAAATGAAAGGTATTTCCAATGATTTTACGTCTCCGATTCGTCTAATTCTTCTAATTATTCTTAATATTATTATATTTTAATCTTTTCCAAACACTTCTTTGCTTAGTATTTTATTAATTAAGTATAGTTTAGAAAATAAATAATGTCTATGTGATAAATGTTACGAATTTTTTCGATAAGTATAGAAAATAATTAAACATCTCTATCTCGTCTGAGTTCGACGCAAATTTATTGATATTTCATCATAAATATTTACTGACGATTCAATTCAAATACCGAACTGAATAAATATCTCTAACAACTCAACGAAAAGAATTTCATTCTCATTGACAAGCTTGAAATAAGAAAATAATTATATCTAAAATCAAACGATGGAACAGTTAGTAAGTCGATTTTTTTTTATTTTCTTCTTTTTCTTTTTTTCAATGTAATTATTAATTATGCGAAAACAATTTCAATAACAATCTTCATGAAAATATTAATATGATATCGTAAATGAAACAAAATATCAGGTGAAAAGATAAATAAAGCAGCAAAGATCTTCAACTCAACAACGAAATTATATAATATCAGAAAAATTATAAAAAAAAAAAAATAATAAATATCCAATAATTAAGAAATAAATTAATAACGTGTTTAGCGTATATATAATCAGTATATATCTATATATGCTTCTAATTGGCCGCCATATTGTCACGAAAATTTCTTAATATAGGAATATATGAAGCGTTGCGAGTGCAAAGGGCGAATTCAATATTCGAAAATTTATTTCTTTTTTCTTTTCTTTTTTTCCTTTACGAAACCGGTTTATTGCCTTCAAGGAGCAAGCCTATGTAGGGTTCTTCTGTTGAGTTAACCCTTTTTATTCTGTATATGAAATGAAGCTTAAAAAATATTGGATGACTCTTTGTAAACGATAGCTTTACCATATATGTAACACAATACTACTATATCGGCCAGGCACGGGCACTGACGATATCATTCGTTTGTTATGCGCATGCGCTACAATTTTCTCAATAAAAGAAAGTGGGGATGCTTAATTTCGTGCTAAAACTGGCTAAAACTCGCTAGTTGAAGGTTGAAGCAATAAGAAATTTATCACTGCTATTTATTTGATCAGTATTATTTTTATTAATTGACGCGATAAATTCTTTTTCTGTAAAATAAATGTACATTATACAGGGTGTTCACGATATTACTAACCAGCGTTTTTCTTGTAAGTGATAAGTATTAGAAAAAAAAAACATGTTGAGGGAAATGTTTTTGTTTTTTTTTTTTTTACGTGGCTACGTAATAGAATATATCATATTCTCTATATCTTCAATATTTTTCGAAGAATCACTTTGAGACGTTTTCTTGAATGTCAAGGTGAATTCGTTCATCTGCATAACGAAGACCTTCAAGGTTATGCTAGGTCAAAAATTTCACCTTCGAAAAAGCATTCGATTTTATGGTTCTTTTTTATTTATTTATTTATTTATTTTATTTTTTTTTTTCATGAAACTCATAATAAATACATGCAATATTTGCTTTGTCTCATACTGTATAACGATTCAAACATAAATGCTGTTGAATATCACTGACTGTACGATCTGTTAAATAATACTGAAATTATACTTTCAACAGAATTATACTTTCTTATAATGGAAGAAGCATAATTGATCACAATTTGATTTCGCAAAAAAGAAAACAATCATTTTTAACAAGATAAATTATTACAAAAATAACAAATACTTCTAATCGCAAAGACACGTATTATTCAAATGCATACAATTCTATTGAATATCACTAACTGATTAGTTTGTTTAGTAGCACTGAAATTCTCTTATAGCAATAGAAACAGTACTTCGATCATGAATAAAAAAGAAAATAAAAAACAAATAGTCATATTTAACCTGATAAGTCGTAACAGTAACAAATACTTGTAACCGCAAAGATACGGATTGTTCAAATACATACATTTCCGTTGAATATCATTGATTGGTTGACCTATTAAATAATACTGAAATTGCCTTATTACAATAAAAGCAGTAGTGAACACACTTCGATTTTGAGCAAAAAAAAAAAAGAAAGCAGTCACATTTAACAAGATAAGTTGTTACAAAAGTGATAAATACTTGTAACCGCAGATACGTATTATTCAAATATTTCACAGATATTATATTCATTTCTATTGAGTATCATTGACTAGTCTGTGAAGTAATACTGAAATTCTCTTATAACAGTAGAAGCAGCAGTGGACACACTTTAACCATAATTAAAAAAAAAAAAGAACAGTTATATTTAATGTGATAAGTCGTAACAGTAAAAAATACTTCTAACCGCAAAGGTATATATTATTCAAATACATTTATTTCTGTTAAATATCACTTACTGGTTGGTCCGTGAATTGAATTGTGGTCTGTGAATTGAATTGTGGTCTGTAAATTAAATTGTGATCTGTAATTCTCTCAAAAACAGCAATGAACACACTTTGGCTATGAACAACGAAAAGAAAAAAAATCGATCAAATTTAACGTGATAAGTCGTAAAAGTAAAAAATATTTGTAACCGCAAAGATACGTATTATTCGAAATGTTTCTCTCATTTCTGACCATATATGTCCTTAAAGGTCATGGTCATGCGTATGAATGAATTCATCTTGACGTACGATTTCATACGATATTAATATATATAGTATTTTATTTAAAAAATTAAAGATCGTCGCTACATAACTCGTAAAAAATAGAGAATTATTTTCGCATTATTGACTCGTAGAAAATAGAAAATATTAAGATGTATTATAGTCTTTTTTATAAAAATGTTTAAATTGTGCTATCTGTGTGATCGAAAAATATGAAAACCAGATAACATTTAATTACATTGGTAAGAGAGTGTATAAAATATATTTATATTATTTAATAAATAAAATAATATATATCAATTTCCAAAGGATTTGACCATAAAATAAAAAGGGATGAAATGTTTGAGGATGTAACTTGTAAAGTCAATGTATCATGTATTTAATAATTAATAATTATTGTAGATAATTAATATCTACTTATTAATGACTATTGTTATATAAAATTTATTGTAATTTTTGTATCCTCCATTTTGCATACATTTCATTAATATTATATAATGTCAATTAAATTTCATAATCTCATCATTATTTTAATGTTGTTATTGTTAAAATTTATTTTTTTATGGGTTCAATTGTTATTTTTAATTTTATATTCCACAAATATTATTTACCTGTTCTTAAAAAATTGTCTGAAGGCTTAGAATTTTATTTATATGTTGTATTCAACTCTTACGTATGTTTACAACGATTGTATAATTCAATTTTATATTTCATCGCCTGGATACAACACCTGCGCAAAACGAACAAAGTAAATGCTTCTGATCTCATTTCATCAATGACTGAGAATTGGCAATATACTAATCGCAGTATAATAAAATTACATGTGTAATAAATATGAAGGACGAAAATTCCGCTAATTCCCACTCCTGTTTACTCTGTCTAAACCTGTAGAATAAATTTCCTTTTGCAGAATAAAAAAAAAATAAAGATACATTTTTATCAATTTCGTCTCGTAACAAAACATTTGAAATTATTTCTATCTCAATTATTTAAAATTATTTCCAAAATCGTTCTTTGTCAAATTCACCATTAGTATTCGTAAAAATATTGTTATATGACAATAATAAAGTTCTTCGGATAAGTACTGTTACCTTACATTGTTTGTTTCAGTGGATATTGCACACAGATCCTAATAAAGGATGCCAGATACGGTAAATAGATGGTGTCTCGGTAGATGATACCCCGGTAAATAACGCCAGGAGTGTACTTCGCCAAACTATAGCTAGATGACGATAGTTCTTGTGGCGGTCGCTACATTCCGTTCAAAAAAGAATATACATATAAATTGCCACAACTGCTGACGCTTTGAATAACATAGGACGATGCCTTTCATTTTAGAGATTAATTGTTTTTCCGTTTAATTCTCTTTATTTAAATTTCCAATCACACACTCTAAATGTTCTAAAAATATTTCTTAGATTCTAGATAGGCTACAGAAATTCGATTCTTTGAATTTTCGCGCAAATGGAACGCCACACACTTTTGTGATGACTTTGTCATATTGTCATTAGATGTCTCAATGTCATTAAAGTTTCTCGTACTCATCGAGCATCGTATAATAAAAGTAGATATGAGTTTTTAGATAAGCTCATAATATGTAGGTTCACAATATAGTTGGGCAGGGGCTTTTAGGCCCTATGGACTTTTTAGTACCAGTGTTCGCAGCGCCCCCGCTGAGGGACCTGTCTCATAGACAGAACTAATCTTCAGTATGTGTAAACTTCAATATTGCGTATCGAGCGTCATCCCATAGAGCATTATCCGCCATTATCTTTATTCTACGTTCGTGGCAGCAGGGTGTGGCATTACGTGGGACAACGCACGTTGTTAATATTTTAACATACAAATGGAAAGAGCGTGTTGTGTGCTCAATTGTACATCAATAGTTACTATACCATTGTACAAGTTTCCAAAAGATTAACAAATACGTGAAAAGTAGATAAAAAAAACTAATTTTGAAACCATATAAAGAAAGCGAAGACCCTACTTCG
This sequence comes from Dolichovespula sylvestris, assembly GCA_918808275.2. Lineage (NCBI taxonomy): Eukaryota > Metazoa > Arthropoda > Insecta > Hymenoptera > Vespidae > Dolichovespula > Dolichovespula sylvestris. The sequence goes on from OU964982.1 coordinate 1,185,565, forward strand.
AGTGTGCTACAAACATTTTAAAGAAAGTGATTAAATTGTGCACATTTGTACAATGAAAATGTACTATAGACAATTCTTCTTCATTTAATATTTTTATAAATTTACTTTTAATTTCTATTTTATGACAAATATTATAAAATTGCTTCTCGGCAATTTCTATAGTATGCTCTAGCATTTCTGTGATTTTTTATCTTCCAATATTGCAGTGTATTGAGCGCAATCTGCTTTGATCTTTTTCTTAACGTTATTAATTATATTATTCGTATTTATATATAAAATTCATGCCGTAACTAATGTTTCTGGAATAGCGACTTTACATTCCACAGTTGTTTCATTTTGTTCTATACTTTCTATTTCTTCTGTACGCATTACAGTTAATAAAGGTAAAAAGCTTGTCTCATCTTCCCTACAATTTGCTTTATTCTCTCCATAATTGGAACAGAGACATGCATAACACATAAACAATAAAGAAGAATTGTCTCAAAAGCAAGCACAAGATTATAATCTACTACAAGAAGTAGTTAAAGAAATTATATCAATTACAACACAATTATGTAAATCACAAGCAAGAAGGTCTAATTTAGCAGAAATAACACAAAGAAACAATTTGTCTCCAATAGTATTGAAATTGTATGATAATATTATAAAACTGAGGTCACAGAAAAGACGTATAAAAAGAATTATAAACAGAATACAAATTTATGCAATGGTTTTTGCCAAAATCTCAAAGACCATTATTTTGTGTGATAATGATGTTGAATCATTGGTTAATATTTCCATTAAAAGACTCAAGTAAATCATCAAAAAAATATAATACTACTTCGTTTGCAGTGGCGTTTTTTGACAAAGTCATTGTTGTATTATTTATTCTTATGGTAACTATAATAAAATACTCTAGTAATATTGTTTTCTAACTAAGGACTATTTTTTTTACATATTAAATAATTATTTTACCTTGATTTACAGATAATATTATGACCATAAAATCTGCAACAAAAAAAAAAGAATTATAAACAGAATAAAACAAGAAAACATAATTAAGAGAATAATATTAAACAGAACAAAATATAAGTATCAAGAGAATAGAACTATAAAAGTACGAAAAAATTATGTGAACATGATATTAACACGTTGATTGCCATGGGGGTCATCGGTGACTGGCACTTGACTTGGCTACAGCGCCGTGGGGGCCACCGGCAGCAAATAATAAAAGTACATAATTACTGATAAATTTTTCAATAATGCCATTGTTACTATAATGATTTTTTATTATTATAATGATTTTATAACTCACTTTATTTGCTGCAAATAGTATTTCAACATAATATGCATCGCATAATGAAAAATTCAGTTGGCGCCTTGGGCAAACGCATGGAAAATGCGCCTGGCAGTCAACATGTTAAGAAATAATGATGTTGCACCACAGGTACATAATTTTATATCCTTATAATTTTCTTATTTTTATAATATTTTGTACATACATATTTTTTATATTATTTCTATGTTTCTATTTTATACACATTTTGTTTATGCAAGACAATATTCAATAGAGGAGAAAATATTTTACATTGAAATTTATCACAGATCTTGTTCTTGTTACAATTATATATTTAAATTTCTGTTATGTCCATCTTCTAATACTTTAAACACGCAATTAAAATGCATTCCAATTGATACTGGGTGTAATAAAATTATTTTAAAATATTTGACATCAACTAATGAAAACATTGATTTGAAAGAGTTAAATGTGCTTTCTTGAGACAAAATGTCTCTTTAAGCTGGTCTTACTTATGATGTTAAAAACGACAAAATTTTTGAAGACTGGGGAATAAGACAAACAAGAAGATTCGCAGATCATCCTATTTTATTTTATATCAAATATTTAGCTTCTGGTTGGAAAATGCTTATTGGCTATGGCTTCAATAACAGCGCAATATCATTTATTCCACTTTGTAAAAGTATTAAAACATTACTTATATTTCTACAAAGATGTGGTTTTAAGCTTAAAGCTACTGTTTGCGAACAGGGAGGATCAAATATTGCGGCAATTAACTCATTAATACAAAAGACACGAGCACAGTATTTTAAACATAATAGTAAGTAAAATATACATACAGATTTTCGCATATATTTATTAACTTTTTTAATTATGCTACTATTTACTATCTTTTCTTCAGAACTGCAGATAGAAAATATATTTTATGTGGGACAAGAAGGTATTGTATCTTTACATGACTATATGCATCTTCACAAAGATATACAGAATAATATTCTAGAAAACGACTTACTTTTAGCTAAAAAAGCAAAATTGTCTGAGTGTAAAAGTCAATGTGCTTCTGGAGATCATATAAAATCAGCTTATGAAATTGATAAAAAATGTTTTTAAAATTGATGAAAAATGAAAAAGTTAACAGATAATCATATTTTTCCGCATTTAATTCCGAAAATGAAAGAAAAAAAGCAGTACAAGTTTTGAGCCATACTGTTGCAGATTTTATGGATATAATATTACCTTTAAATCAAGGTAAGATTATTATTTAATATGTGCAAAAATAGTCCTTCGTTAAAAAACAATATTACTAGAGTATTTTATTATAGGTACCGCAAGAATAAATAATAAAACAATGACTTTGTCAAAAAACGCCACTGCAACAAAAGTAGTATTATATATTTTTGACGATGTACTTGACTCTTTTAATGGAAATATTAACCAAAGATTTAATGTCAGTATCACACAAAATAGTGGTCTTTGAGATTTTGGCAAAAACCATTGCATAAATTTGTATTCTGTTTATAATTCTTTTTATACGTCTTTTCTGTGATCTCAGTTTTATAATATTATCATACAATTTCAATGCTATTAGAGACAAATTGTTTCTTTGTGTTATTTCTGCTAAATTAGACCTTCTTGCTTGTGATTCACATAATTGTGTTGTAATTGATATAATTTCTTTAACTACTTCTTGTAGTAGATTATAATCTTGTGCTTGCTTTTGAGACAATTCTTCTATATTGTTTATTTGTATTGTGCATGTCTCTGTTCCTATCATGGAGGGAATAAAGTAAACTGTAGAGAAGATGAGACAAGCTTTTTACCTTTATTAACTATAATGTGTACAGAAGAAATAGAAAGTACAGAACAGAATGAAACAACTGTGGAATGTGAAGAAGTCGCTATTCTAAAAACATCAATTACGGCATGAATGTTGTATATAAATACGAATAATATAATTAATAACGTTAAGAAAAAGATCAAAGCAGATTGCGCTCAATACACTGCAATATTGGAAGATAAAAAATCACAGAAATGCTAGAGCATACTATAGAAATTGCCGAGAAGCAATTTTATAATATTTGTCATAAAATAGAAATTAAAAGTAAATTTATAAAAATATTAAATGAAGAAGAATTGTCTATAGTACATTTTCATTGTACAAATGTGCACAATATTGTCCTTAACACTCTTGCACATTATTTTATTATAAAATGGTGAAAATTAATAAATAAAATCTTGCAGGGAAAAATAAAAATAAATTAAAACACGATTATATGTATTTCCAAGTACATAAAATATCATTAAAATATTGCAGAAATAGAGGTCAGACTAAAGTGACAAACAAATAATTATATAACATACACACATATTTATATATATTATATTGTAATGACATTGTAATTTTTTATAATATAATAATAAAAAGATGTTATTTTTAAAATAAATAATGTGTTACATTCTTTTTTATTTTCTTTTTAATTAAAAGTTAAACAAATTATTAAACTTATATATATATGAAAAGAAAGTACCACATATATATACTTTAGTATATATAAGTACATTATATAAGTACATAAGTATTATAAGTACACTTATATATATATATATATATATTTATGAAAAGGAAGTACACTTTCTTTAGTTAGACTTGCCGCGCTCTTTACGTTGCGCACGTCTTCGGATCGACAAATGTAAGATGAGATGATCAGTCCGATCGACAGTTCGAGAAGAGATACAGATAAAGATACACAGGACAATAACGAAGAGAGAGATAGATAAAAGATATAGAAATAATTAATAGATTTAGTTAAATAGTATACTTAAATATAGTATAGTTTCATAGACATAATTAAGTTATTATTAAGTTATTATTAAAAAGAATTAGTTAATCGCTGTAAAGAGTAGACTTTAATTGTCGTTTTGTATTGTTTTCTGATAAGATGTACATAATGTAATTAATGTAAATAAGTAATTACCGTAATTAAATGTTCTAATATGTTATTTTCAGAAAACATTTTAGTCTACTTTTATTCTCCTGAATATGTTGTTATATATATATATATATATATATATATATATATATATATATATGTATGTATGTATGTATGTATGTATGTATATTATAACAAACGCTGCGCGTGGTGCTTTTGTTTATTTCATTTACTTGACAGTGGCTATCTCATTCTATTTACCAACTCATTAAAGATTAGTTCTTGTCTACTATGAGACTCTTGCTCTGTGATGGTACTGCAAACTGTGGTACCAAAAAATGTATGGAAGTTTATAATCCCTGAAATTAGCCGAACTTGTCGAGTAACCCTAATAGTATTCAAATTTAATTATATTGAAGTAAAGTTTCTAAAAGCCATCACCATTATTAATAATAATGTCGAAATATATCATAATAGAATATTTTCAGTTACATCTATAGAAAAATACTCTAGTTGAAACATTTATTACACTGATTAGATAGGTTAGCTTTTTAGGGTTAAAGTTAATGTAACATATTATACTATATAATGTATAACGAATTTTATGTATATATTTTGTTAGAAACTAAAGAGAGTATTTAAGAAGTTATATAGTCTATGAGCCTTTATAAATTTTTAAATAGAAAGAAAGAAAAAGGAAACATATTTTTAAAGGTTTAGTTACAACTTTTCTTACTACTAACACTTATATCTTTTAATTAATATTTTAATTCGTCGAATATGACGAAGACAAAAACAAACACGTAGAAGACTTTAACAGTCACTTTTACAGTTTCGTTTATATTCGGACGATAGTAAGCTAACGTTCTTAACATTTAAATTTATAGTTACCACTATTGTCCAATATGAATCAGTAACAAGGATGGACCATTTAGCGTACTGGAATCAATTCTAAAATATGATTACATTACATACGATTCGATAGCAGAATAGTTTATTTATGCTTTTTGTTTTATGTATTTCTTTTTAATTAGGCTATTAATTGAACAGAAATATATATATCTTGTATCTGCATTAAGTTAAAAGATATATTTTTTGAATAGTTTTATTATTATCCGCTAGATGGCGCCCACGGCGATTTATACCATGTTATAACAAATTTGCACATCTCATGAAAATTCTAAATATATATTTTAGAAATGGGGGAGATGGTTTCCAAAAGTTTAAGAATTAAGTTCTATGACTCTATGATCAATCTATTACCGTATTAATTATCGAATAATGGAAGCTGCGAGTAGTTTACCCAGTACCAGTCGAATGATGTTACAGGAACCGTATAGTGCACCTAGATTAAAATTTAGTTTAAAAGAATCGTTAACTCTAGATGAAGAAGATGACACAATATTAACAGGTACAGTAATTAGGATAATGTATTTTTATTTATTTATTTGTTTGTTTTTCTTTTATAATCATATATTTATAATAAATTTAACAATTTCATATTCTAGAAATGATATCTTTAACTTGGAATATTCATGGGGTATCAGCATTATTTGGATTTCAATATAATGATAAAACTGCTCTTAAGTTGTATGGAAAACGATTGAGGGAAGAAATAGCTACTAATTTGACACTAGAGAATGTATCATATGATGCACATTTATCTATTATAGAAAATACAATATCAGATACTACGTATCTACCTCTGCTAAAGGTTTAAATGTTATTTATTATATCTTTTCTCTGTTTCCTTTTATTTTTATATTAAAATTATAAGGAAATATATGAAATTAATCAAGATAGTTTATAAATTAATTTCAGGTTGTAGTTAATGCAAAAAAACTTGATCAAGAGAATATAGAAAAGTGTATTTATACAGGATATTTTCTCTCATTGAAAACAAATGATGATGTAAATGCAAGCAATTTTGTCAAATTGCCTTTGTTATTGTGCCGTGGTACTCGTACTTGCAAGAATGTTGTACATTCCACGTTTAATCGTATGTTTGACTGTCTTATAACTGCATTACCTATTGAACAAGACGATTTAATGTGGCTTATTCCAATTATAATTTTACCTACTCGAGAAGAAGAATGTCCTGACAATACTGAAGAAGTTCGATTACAATATATAGTGCCTGGATTACCAATTACAAATACAATTACTGCTAAATTTAAGACCTCAGATCTAATAAACATTTTAAATGTGTAATTTTCAGTATTAACATTTAACAGAGCTTTAATTATTCTAATTATATATATTATTATATAAATATAAATGTATATAATATATACAAAATAATAATATATATAAATAATATTATTAATTAATATAAATAATATAAATAATATATATACATAATATATACAAAAATTAATTTTCAGAATAATGGAAAATGAAAATAATGAAATACAGATGGTTACGGATCTAACTATTGAACACATACAAAGATTTCGTAATTGTCTACACATGCAAATGAAAACAACTGCTTCATTAGAATTAGGACTCTGCACTTTACATAGAATCAATTTACCTAAAGTAACTTTAATGGGCAACAAGGTTTGTTGTTAATTACAAAAAAATTTTTAAATGTATTAATATATAAAGTAATAGAATTAAAGTTAGAATTATTTTTTATTCATTTATTATTATTATTGTTTAGATGAAGATAATGGATCCAGAAATAATGAAACGTGTATTATTATACATGACAGAAAAATCTATAGACATGTTATATAAATTATCTTTATAATTACTCATAATATATATAAAATATTTTCATACAATTCTTTTTATATCTTTGTATTACATTTATTGTATGTTTATTACATAGATAATCAATTTGTTATGAATGAAATATAATTTAGTTATATTAAATTAAAACAGTAATTACTTATATTATTATATTGTACATCTCTTCAGTCAGAAGGTCGTCTATTGTAGTTAAGGCCAAATTTATGTTCCTTCAATGTCCTCGTCCACAATTTCCATCTATTATATAAAAGAAATGCACATATCATGGGATAAAATTTATATCAATAATTATAGCGAATGTTTCAATACCCTTAGTAATGACTCAATTTCATTATCAATTTTTAGCGATGTAATATTTTTCAAACTTACATCATTTATCAAAGAAACTGCTTCCTTCAAATGCTTCCTTGCTTTGAAATTTAACAAATAATGCCTGATGTCTATGTAATCATCAGGTTTTTCGTCAAATGGAGGTGGTAAAGATATTCCAAGTATTTCAGGTAACATAAAAGTCTTCAACCATGTCACAAGAGGTGTGTGACCCCGAGTGTATAATCCATCACGATGATAAAATAATAATCCATCCAAAGGTGCTAACGCAGATAAATTTGCTAAAGCTGATTCTAGATTAGAATCAAAGCATATGCGTGGTAAAAGTAAAATAGGATAAGTATTGTTAAAGATGCCACCTTCTTGTAATTCTTTTATTTCTTGAAATTTTGATTTCAACCAAAAGAATCGAAATTCTGTCTGAAATTACAAATATTATAAAAAAGAAATATTCAACTCTGTAATATATTCGATGATATAAATTATATACATATATATATATTACATCACAATTTAAAAGGGAGTGATTAGACCATGCTAGCACATCTAAAACAAAATATGTTTTTTCTTTTTCCATCCATATACAATCCAAAATAGTGCAACGACTGTGATGTTCATCGGAATTACCTCCAGGCAGCACAGACTGAAATTTTCCTAACCTGTTACCACGTCTGTTAAAAGCTTCTGTTGTATTCTATTAAAATAATTATAATATTTTTATTTTTAATAAAATGTTTTACCATTATTTAGCTAATATCAGTATATATGATATATTATATACTTTGTATGCAACTATTAAAGTTCTTTTGCCTTGAGGGCAAGGTACTATAATCCACTTTTCTAGAATATCCTGAGGTGCTTCGAACATCCATTCTGACAACATAAATTGATTGGCATAATGTTTGAATCGTTCATATTTTCTCCAAGGTTTCTTATTATATTCAATTTCCATTTCCTCTTCATCTTCATTATCAGATTTAAAAATTTCGAATATTTCTCGTCCAGCATTAAATGTGACATCTCTATTTCTATATAAATATAATTCTTTTGATTATCGAGAATGAAAAGGATTCATTATTGAGAATGATATATACTTAAATAATATTTTCTATTGACTATAATCGTTTTATTTCTTTGCACTTGAATTACTTCTTTTTGTAATAGGTTTTAATAGTTCTTCTAACTTATGATACTCACCTTTTTTGAATTTCTAGAAGTCTTTGACGTCTTAATTCCTGAGGACTATCGTAATCAACTTCTAGTTTATTATTATCTTTTTTAATTGGTTTCTTGTAAAATACTGATCTAGCATTTATACAATGTTTCTCCTCAATATTTGTAATGCTGTTATCTGTTATTGTTGATGTCATATTGTCACGTTTTAAAATTCTTACTTTATACTATAAAAAAATACTGTTTATACAGTAGAATACTTTATAACCTATAACTATATCACATTGATGTAGTCTTCGTTTTTCATATGTATAGTTGTTATTTCTAATAAAGAAATATTTAATAAGTGCTATCACTGTTTCTGTTTTTCGTTAGATAATTTAATTTATAAACATGTAAATAAATATATCACTATCACACTCTCTTTAATCAGAGAATGATTGATTACATGGAAAAAAATTTTCTTTGACTGAAACGCCTTCTAGTGGATCAATGATTTTTTCTTCCATAATTTTCTTTGATTGAAACGCCTTCTAGTGGATCAATGATTTTTTCTTTTCACATTCGCTTATGATCAAATTTGATATATTATAATATCTTCTTTTCTTTTTACTGATTATAAGATATAAGTGAGAACAAAGATTTCGCTACTTTACGCAATCAAAGTAGTAGTAGTAGTCCATTAATATTATAATAAATACATTGACATTCTTTTTTTTTATTTAAGAGTCCAGTCCTTTAGTTCACTGTTATGTTCTTTATGATTTATTAATTTATTTTTTTTTTAAAGCCATTTTGCCCATTACTTCGGACTTCATCTGGAAATTTTTTAATATTTTACAGATAAACACGTAAATTTATAAAAAAATTTGAAAAATTATTGAATTTTTCTTATGTTTTCTTAGATCTAATATTTTCACTGAATTTTCATTAGTGAACAGTATATAGACCAGTAAAAAAATTAAAACATTAAAAATATGCATTAAATTCTATAATAATCTACATATATCTACAGTTTTATGAATTTTTCAAATTTGACAAACGTGACTTAAAAATATGATATCCTTTGCAAAGTATCAAAATTAAATTTCTTTGGTTTTAAGTGATAATATTGTTATTTAATATGCTATGTATGTGTATGTTTATTTTTATAACAAATGTTATAAAAGTTTACAGTTTTAGTAAAACAAGTGAACACGACTTAATTTTATTATTATTATTATTATTATTATTATTATTATTATTATTATTATTATTATTATTATTGTGAAACAATTTCTGATTTATTCTTTATTTTCTCTTAAAAAAATAAAACAGAAGAAAAAATATATAGTCATCATAATTATAAATTTTGATTAACCAAAGAAAACATTATATTATCAAAAAAATTTGTATCGCTAACTAAGGGTAAATATAATTACATATAAATAAAAAAACTGATGTATTTAAAGCAGTTGACAGGTATCCCGACTTACAAACGTAAAACAAAACAGTGTATAACTTTGAAACCATGCTTATCAACATTGCACATTTTAAATCAACAACATGAAAAATATATATATATTTATTTATTGGCGTTAAAAGGATGGCAAATTAATGTTAAACAATCAATCTAATCAATGTGCATTTATTGATGTCACATCAGAAGATCGTTTTAATTAATTTACTCAAGACAATATAATATATTTTTATTTCCCACCGACTATTGTAAGTATCATTTTAATTTTCAATTTCTACAAAGTATTTAAAATTGCATTCCGATCTTAATTTAAAGATCATAGTTTAATAACATCGATTATCTTCGTTGAAACAAAAGAAAAAAAACACATTTTAATGTTTCAAACACTTTTGTCGGACATATTACTTCTGATGCTTCTGTTACTGTCCCTCCTCTGTGCTCCACGAGCTTGTCTCGTGGTACGAACAGTCGTAGGTAATTCCCTGTCGCTTCCTACTCTTCTCAAACTCGTGTCTCTGTCGATCCGAGATTTGTTATTTTTTTGTACTGGACCACGTATATTCGTGTATACGACATAAACTGCCAGAATACCAACGACGAACATGGCAACGCCCACGCCACTGACCGTACCGACCTATTTATTGAAAAAAAAAAAGAAAATAAAAAAAATAGAAAAATGAAAACGAAAAAAAAACTGAAATGCTAAAAAGCAATATTTACGAGTGTGGTAAAAAAATGACAAATTTTATTTTTCTTTTGTTTCTTTTTTCTCTCTTTTCTCTTTTTTTTTCTCAAGTTTTTGATAACTTACCATGGTCCACCATTCGCTATCGTCCATTTCAGATACAAGAATGTGAGTCGTGTCGTGTTCGTTCTCGTGTAACATTTTCATTTCCTTCGTCGCACATCCAGAACGAGTACCTTTTTCCTCCGATACGATTTTCTCAAATGCATCGGGTATATCGTCATTCTTTCCGTCGTCGTCGTCGTCGTCATCTTCCTCTTCCCATTGAATCTTCACCGAATTCTTTTTCACGATCACGCTGCCAAGATTTTCTAATTTGGAACCTTTCATTTTTATCAAGAGATCAAGAGACTGCGGGGCATCCTGCGATTCAATATTATGAGATATCAATACGTTCGACAGAATGTTGTTCCAATCTACGGAGTTCATTGGGTTCTTGCATTTTTTCTTTTTGCTAAAAATAACAACGTTGTTACCAGTAAAATAGAAAAAGAAAAATTATAACGACATACCATATTTAATATAATAAGAATGAATTGGATCTTGTATTTACCAAACCAAATCGATTGCCTTAATATAAATTTCAATCGCATTTTCAAGCCATCTTACTTCTCTTAACACTTCGGCGTCATATTTATCGGTTCCATCGCCTCCAGGCCACCATTTTGATTTTTCGACTCTTTCTTCAAGTCCAGGTAATACTTCTCTTTACGTAACGACGAATCGTAAAGTTTATTACAACGTATCAATATATACATGGTTGATTATAAATTAAGGATCAAGTTGAATATCTCGTTTCTTATGGACAATAGAAAGGAAATCTACTAAGAAACATTTTGTGATTTCACGTGTCAAATATTTTAAATATTTAGTTAATTTAATAAATGTTCGAAGTATTCACGACTATGTTGTTATGCAAGATCAACTTGTAATCTTGTAAACGTATTGCTTTGTATTTTATAACATTTCAGATTTTATTTGATTAACAACGTTTATAATTTTCATTTGTAGTTCTTCTAAACTTCTAAACGCTATTGAGTATTCCTTATTTTTTATAAAATCACACAAAAAAATAATCTAAAGCTGTTAAATCTCATTACGTAAATAATCATCTAACAGGACCTTGGTTAATAATTTAACGGTAACCAAACTGTCCTCTGCATCATCAGTTTTACAATTTTTTTAGTATTGCCGTTTCTAAACACATAGTATAATTCACACATTAATATCTCCTTAATTATTAGCTTTTTTCAATTAAACCACCTGTTTAATTAATTTATAATAAATGAATCCAGTTAATTATTAATTATACTTGTTGAATAATTTTTTCACGTCGATTGATTAAAATATCTAATTTTTAAAAAAGAAAAAAAGTACATGATGTTCCATAAGAAAAATTAAATTAATCGTTTAAACTTTCGGTTTAATCGAAATTCGGATGTTTTATCTCATATTCTTAAAAAATGTCAACATTTTCTTAATGAATCTTTTGTTTTTCTATTGCACCTGACAAAGGAAATATTCAACTGGCCGTTAATTTAAAATCAACCTAATATACGACGTTAGAAATGTATAGATCATTACCTCGAATCTTCCAAAAGCAATATGGTGTTAGATGTATCAATGGTATTCAAATGTTCATCGAGATTTCCTTCGCTAACAACAAGAACAGTCGCGTTTACAAGTTTATTAAAAAATCTTTTGTCGGGTTGTCCAATATGTACAACATGGGACGTGTAGTCTGAAGAAATAATGTTTAATAAAATTAATAAATAAAGAAATATAAAATAATGTCCAGATAAAAATTTTTTTGAAATGATCAATTACTTTTTTCTAGAACGAAATTTACTTTACCTTCGTTTTTGTCGTTACTGTCGTCTTCATCGTCATCGTGAACAAGAACGCACAAGTTCTTCGCAATCGCCGCCATAGTTAATTTCTTAGCGATATTTTGAACATCGTCGTCTAATTCTTCTTCGACGTTAGCAACCAATGTGAACGATTTCCATTTTAACAATTGAACGACTTTCAAAACTCCCTATAAATAATAATATCATATTTTTTTATATTTGTATCACATCGCGAGGTCATTTCCGAAAAATCCTCGTTACCTCGACCAAATAGGAATCAGATTCGTGAACGAGTTGATGAAGATATGGAGCGTTAGAAGCTTTTCTAACAATGTGTGGTATCTTTAATATAGATGTTACTTTGTGAACAGCTTCGGCATTGGTTGTAGTATCGGGACCGATTATACCTGTAAGTTAAATGAGGGGAAAAAAAGAACAGAAAAAAAAATGAATGATCGGGTATAGAATGTGTCATCAAAATTATCGAAGAATTCGATCGTTTCGCGTTTAAATCATTTCTCAGATACGAAATATTTACCAAAATAATGAGGTGCTTGCAAACAATTAACATCCGCTGAAACTAAAGCTTTCATAGCTGCTTTCAATGCACCAGTGATGCTATCGCACGTATCAAAAACAGCTATTTCTGTAATCGCAAGATCGTATCGCATCATTTCATACCTTTAACAAGTTATAGCAATTCTAAAATTACCTATGTCCATGGTATTTGATTTATTGTTATGAATTTCCGTCAATAATTTAGCTGCCTCGTAAAGCAGAACACCTTTTGTAGATAATTTTTTACAGGGTGCGTCATCGTGAATGCTCGTCAATAGGGAGATGTGCCCTCGAGATTCACATTCTGTACGCACTCCGCAAGTGCATGCTGCAATGATCGTGCAAATGAGACCCCATTGTCGAAATTTTTCCATTATCTTATGCCTTTCCTATTCCTCTTTTCCCGATCAATTACTTTCTCTCGTTAAATAACGCGTAAAGCCGAAGAAAATTCTTCTTTTGTTTCGTTCTTTATTTCTTCCTCTTCCTCTTCTTTTTCTTCTCTCTCTCTCTCTCTCTCTCTCTCTCTCTCTCTCTCTCTTCTTCTTCTTCTTCTTCTTTTTTATTCGAATTACAGCACTGAACTTTCACTCACACGCTTTATCATATCCTACTTTTTATTGTTACTCGTACGATACGTTTTTAAAATAATAAAAAATATTATTTACGTTCGATCGAGTTTAACGCGCTTGATTAACGATATTTCAAAGTAGTTGATCGAAACCCGTTATATTCGAAGACTGGGATCTCTCTTCCGAGTGCAGACCTTGGTATTGAAAAATGCTAGCTTTATAAGGAAGCCGTGACATGTATTATGTGAATTTCTAGGGTTTTATCTGTGCGTCCGTAAACCAGGCGCTCTCAAAGCAAACCATTTTTTTCTCACAATTTTCATCGAGTTAAAGATTGAATTTCATACTTCGATAATAGATATCCTACGACATCTTGGATGAACCTTTATTTTCGTGGAAAATTTTTATTACGAACGAATTGATTTCGTACAATAAAAACAATTGGTTTCATGCGAATCACGAAAAACAAATTCTTCGGAATCTTTCGTATGTGAATGTTTTTGCAAAAGAAAATCATTCCGCGCTATTAGACGAATTATAAAATCGTTAACAGAATCTACTAGTTTATCGCTATAAGTTTGTATATTCGTAAAAACAATGTGAGAACCACCTTTAATAATCTTTAAGCTTCTTATCGTAGTATATCGATTGTCAGATGACATATATTTAATGCTCATTGCACAACTAACCCTTGCATAACTATCGTATTATTTGTTAAATCTGGTTGATGTACAAAATTCGTTGATAATACTGCTTAATAATATTATTACAGGAAACGTCGAATCTCCTACTATTATCTGTACCGATCTAAAGTCCAACACACAGATTAATCTTGTTGACTATCATCGTTAAAGATTTTACACAATCGTAATTAATGATTGATTATCCTTGTTAATTCCTTATTGTTACAAATTATTTCGCGTATTTATGAAACTTATTTTAATTTAGTATTACGTACACACGAAAAAGTACTATGGATAGACAATTTAAAGCTATCTATACAGGGCGTACGTCCATAGATGTACGAGGAAATATATTGCGACTGATTGAAATTATAAGATAATTTAATAAGAGTAATTTGCACGTGTCCGGGTCAGGTGTAAAAATCACGTAAACATTTTTTTTTACTCGTGACCTCCTCGAGATACAAAGATCATTGTGGTTTCATTTTTAAACGGTTACCAATAAATTTTTTTTAGATATTTATATAATAGTAAAAAATGGCTTCTGTGCATCGTTTATGAGATACTCGACATCTTAACGATTGATCGAAAGATTCATATTATACTGTAGTTAATACTCAATCCTATACAAATACAGTATTTACGAATCAAAAAGTTGTGCATTTTGACGATTTGATCTATGTTTGACATAACAAACCTAAAAATATTATATAATCTGACGATTGTTTTTCAAATTATGATATGAAAAATTGACTACTTTAATACATGTGATGTTGATTATTTCGTAAACAACGTTTAAAGCAGTTTTTTACTAGATATGATTTCGATTGGAAATGATCACTATTATATAAATATACAAGAAAAGAAATTATAAATATTTACTTGAAAAAACTATGTTAACTTTCATAATTTTGGAGATAAAAAAAATTTACATGCACTTTGAAGATGACTCAAATTTTTCTTCATAAATTTTCTTTTAAATTTAACCAATTACGAGATATTTTCTCGGACCCATATATATATATATATATGAATATATTAATATTATATATAATATCCAGATAGAAGAACTTTGTGTAACCAGAATGGCACAACAAATGGCGTAGTTTTATAATTAGTTCAAGTATATTAATGCTAGGAGGTACTAGCGACAATTCAACGTTAAAAAAATAAAAAACAGATATACCTATATACGAATGTAATATATGTAAATATAAAAGTAATATTAAGTTGAGTTAATATATGATCGATGTTGAAATTATTCAAATGTGTATTCTAATTTTTTTTTTTTTTTATACAATCGGGTGAATATCATTTTTTACAAAATAAAATAACAGCAAATTTGAAATTTGAATTTCAAATCAATCATCATATTCATCATATTAATTTAATCGTCAAGAACAATTACGGAAATGTCGACAATTTTATTTCCTTTACAATTTACTTTATTTCTTTTATTTCTTTACTTTGTTTACTTTTATTTTATTTTCGTTTAAATTACACATTTTATTGATAATCCTTAACATTTCATGATATAAATGTTTGTCAATCAGGGAATGCAGCATTAAAAGAAGGAATGTAGGAAAAACAATAAGTTGCATATGTAATTATTAACAATAAGACTTTTAACAGTCTACATTATACGTTTAAAGCAGCGTTTCTCAAACTATGTTTCGCAAAAAGTCAATAATTATTCCCTGAAAAATTATGAAAATAAATATTTTTTTACTATTTTCCTGTTTTGTTTCACGCTATTAAAATATGAGAATAAATGTTTGTTTTCTTTTCTTTTTTTAACTTTTATATTTATATTCTTAATTTATTTATTTATTATTATTATTAGTACCTATCTACCCTATAAAATAATCAAAGTGTTCCGTTAATATATTGAAATCTTCTGTCATAGAAATAGTTTGAGAAACGCTAATTCATGGCTAACATTGGGATCTTTCAATTTTTTAATTTGGATGAAAGTATTAAAGTTATTACATTCGTTAGTAACTATGATTGATTTTGTATTTTTTTGTTAATACACATTACGTAAACGTTACCGTGCGTAAACATTACGTTACGTAAACATTACAATTAAAAGTTACAATAAGTAAAAATACATTGCGAATAATATATGTAAATATCGTTATACTCAATTCACTTCTTAATTTTAAATGACATTTTTAGTTTTTCACCTGTAACCTTCAATTGTATCTACCGAAATCTCTTACGAATACATTTTACACGTATCTATTTATTCACGAATATATTCTATAGGTATGACGAACATTGTATAGTGCGTATATGTATTTACATATGTATGTATACCTGTAACATACTTTAAAAAGAAAGGACCATAACCGTTTATAGTGCAGTAGTTCTATCACGCAAGGGTGACTTATATGTTAACAATGTTACGTCAATATTATACAGAGAGATAAGTTTGATTTTAGGAATATCTCGCATCGAGGAAAATTATGTTATGTAATAACGAGCATATTTATTAAAAAATTATACATTTTACAATGATTTATCAATATTTTGCTTACTCTCTCTCTTTCTATCTTATGACATATAATAATGTTTATATTGAAAAAAAAAAAAAATACAAATTTTATACTCTTTTATAAACATGTCTCTCTCTCTCTCTCTCTCTCTCTCTCTCTCTCTCTCTTTCTCTCTATCTATCTTTCTCTCTCTTATATATTTGAAAAAACTTTTATATTTAGAAAAATACATAATTTACACTGATTTATCAACGCCTTTTTCTCTCTTTTTTTCTTACTTCTTTCTCCCTCTCTCTCTCTCTCTCTCTCTCTCTCTCTTTCTCTCTGTCTCTTTTATGATACTGTATAACGTGTATATTAAAAGAATTACAGATTTTACACTGATTTATCAAAATTTGTATCTCTCCCCCCCCCCCTCTCTCTCTTAGGAATGTACCACATAAAAAAGAGGAAATGAATCCGACGAAACGTATTAACTTCAATGAAAAGACAAAAATCTATCATTATTCTGTCACCATGTAAATGCCGTTAATCTATTCGCCGTGATTCAAAGAAAAAGAAATACATGTATACGTGGTCTGGCTATCGACCAACAATAACACAGAAGAACGACTTTTAACAGAAAGCTAGAACTCTTCTTCGTTTCCGATTTTCTTTAGTACGAAAACAAGCTCGCCTATACATATACACATATATCCATTCGTCCGTCAAACTTTTCGATAAACCATCGATGTATGTACATAAGGGTACTACATATTCATACATACATGTGTGCGTATGTGTGTCCAAACGTGAGAAGCTTGAAGAAAGTATTTTTAAAACTTCAATAACGCTAGAACCATGAATTTTGTTCGTTTGCCGAATAGTTTCACATGATTCGTAAAAGATAAAAGTTTCCTGGTAATTTATAAATCTGTTTACGAAAGGATAGATATTTGATCAACTACCAATCTTTATCTATGTATATCGTAATGTTCGGTCCGCTATGCGGTATATAAAAATCATCAAAAGAAGGACGTTTATAGTCACGAATGACGTCATTGACTATGATACTCATCTTTCTAAGAAAGCGCGAATATTATCGAAAATGTTTTTATCGGCGGTCGTAAGTGGTTTTCCTCGTGACAAAGGAAACAACGTTATGCATATATCATTTTACGTTGAATTCGTTGTTTAATTGCAAATATTGCAATAATCGACAATGAAAATCTATCTGAGTTGAAAATTGTCTATTAGTATTGAGAAAAAATGAATGTGAACTTAGTTATCATTACTTACTTAGGAAATTTGTGGTCTAATGTTGGTACAATTGAAGAGGACAGAAATACCGAGTCATTGTTGACAATTTTTTGTTTATTGTTTAGCTGTATAGCTTGTTTAAAGTGGTTGTCACGTTCATGTAACGTATATTTTCATTACAAATTTTGCAACACTAATTTGACTTTTTGCTAAACAAAATCATCCTCTTACGAAACAAATTTTCATCTTGAAATTCTTGCTTCGAATTATCGTCTTTTAATTTGTAAAATACAAAATAACGAAAAA
Source organism: Dolichovespula sylvestris (assembly GCA_918808275.2). NCBI lineage: Eukaryota > Metazoa > Arthropoda > Insecta > Hymenoptera > Vespidae > Dolichovespula > Dolichovespula sylvestris. The sequence goes on from OU964982.1 coordinate 1,203,938, forward strand.
AAATTTTTAAGAAATGCATTCAAAAGAAAAATTTCGAACTTATCTCATCCTCTTCATTATCTGCATCTTATCTTTCTTATCTTAATTTCTATATTGATTATCTATTGAACAATCAACGATGTAATGAAAATTTGCATGAATTCATATTTGGAGGTAAATGAATTATAGATTTGAGATCAGAATTCTTACAATTGATATTCCTACAGTTTACAAGAAAATTACTCATTCTCTTAAATCATAAGAATTTCTAGAAAATTAAATGTCGATAATCAGATCATTCTAGAAATTTACTCATTTAATAGAAACTAAAATTGCTACAATTTTACTTTGCTGCACGAAAGAAAGATGTAATGTTGAGTTTATAATTAATCGCAATTAATTATTTATTAATTTAATATTGCAATAAATTTTCAAATTTTAAAGTAAAGTATTATTGTTATGTACGTACAATAAAATTTTTTACTTCTTAACAACAAATTTATGTTAGATTTTTACTTTTTATTGCGAAAGATTAAAGAGAAAAAAAAAGCAATTTTGTAGAAAAATTTGATTGGCGAAAGGTTGAATCTGAAGTGCATAATCTGTATGAATGCATTAATTACGTTTACGCGCGCAATTAAAATATCTAAAAAAAACGAGAGCTAATAAATAAATTCTAAAGTCATATTCGTTATTTTTTTCCCACGCTAAAATTAGAAGGACTTGATTATTTCAATTAAAAAAAACAACCAATAATAATAATAATAATTTCAAAGTATAGTTTTACTTTATTAAGGGTTATCGATGTAAAAAGCATCGTCAATGAAACGCAAAGAAAGAAAACTTTGTGAAATAAAATCATCCGAAGAGGCAATAAATGTTAAGATCATTATCACCTTACAATTAGTTTTCATTGTATAACATGATTATTTTCTTATGTATCTACAGTGATTTGAATAACAAATACATTCGTACGTAATGTAAATAAACAAGCCAATCGAAAGTAAAGTTCGGATGTAACTCCTCCTCTTGTCTCTTCCTATCGTTTAACAAGGATATACTCGGAAAAAGATACTGGTATGGGAGAGTGGCTGGTAAGCACGCGTCGTATAAAAAGCGCATGCTCGAAGGAAAGGAGAACGCCGTTTGAGAGTTTGTGGCGGGCCGAGTATTCCCATTCAGTTTAGCGGTACAATTTGTAAGCCACACTTCGCGTTTCTGACATAACACCCTGTTTGCGGTACGATTTCGTCACGAGTCATTGCATCAATAGGACGATTGTCTCGACATCGTTAATAGTAAACTAAGAAATTTTCTTGGAATATATAAAAAGAATTAAAGAGAATGTCGAATGAACATTAAGTGAGAATAAATGGATAAAACGACGGATCGATCGAAAGAATAAAGTGGATGAATAAAGCAAACGTAACGGATTCTGAAGAAACGTAAAAGATAGGGGGAGTCCGTTACTCTCGGTTTCAGTATTGTTCGAAGAAACCAAAAGCATATAACCGAGAGAGAAAGATCGTAAACCTCTCTGGGTGTGAATGATATCGAGTTATCTCAAATACAACCATCGATTCGTAAGGTGAAAAACGACGGGACAGGAGTAAACTTAATCGTCTGTGATGATCGACACGAAGAAGCTATCTCTCTCGCACCGTGAACACCTTTTTCATTTTATAGTTACACTAGGAAGAACTCGATCTCCCTCGTAGATCATCTTAACCATTAATATTTTGTCCTTTTCCGATTGAGATAAATTAATTATCTCGATGATGTTTCTTTATTATTATTATTATTATTATTATTATTATTATTATTATTATTATTATTATTATTAATTATTCAATTAATGTGCAATCGTAAATGAAAACGACCGATTGACATAAATTCAAATCGATTCATTATATATGGGAAGTTAATCGATGTTAATGAGACGTGCCAAGGTAACCGGAGGAGCTTCGAGGACTCGCAAAGAAGTGAAAAGAAAATTTGAGAAAAAGAATTCTGAAGATATAATAATAATCGGCATTGGATTTATCGATTTAACCCGAGAGGATATAGCGAGAGAGTCGACAGCTATTGAGTTACGGGAAGCAGTTTATAATGTCACTTAACACTCCTGTCTTGATGCAAGCGGTGGTTACTTCAAGATCGAGACGAGCTCTACCGTATGCCATCACGGTTCGCACCTTAACTTTATTTTCTCGATGGGATTACATCGGCCTGGTCGTTAACCGTTCTAAATTTCTCGACACTTGTGTAGTATCGTATTTAGAACTAACACGAACTAAAGACATATCGATGAGTGTAATGAATTTTGAGTGTTAACTGAGTAAATTAAAAGCGTTATCAACTATACATCGTATATCGAAGCGTATAGGAAGATGGATCGTTCGGAACGAAAACAAAGAAAACAAGCTAAACCGATCGACATAACGTCCTTTCTTGTTCGACGATCGTCGAATTAAAGTGATTAATCGTTTGATCGTTTAATTAGATACTACAGTCGTATTTTGCCTACTTTGTATAAATTCGAATTTTCATTAACGCACGTACGAATATAAGGTAGGCGCAATGAAAATTTTTTAAACCGAGATAGGTGAATATGCAAGACGCGTCCGTATTGCATGGGGCATAGAAATTCTTCGCCGAGGACAAAAAAAAGAGATAAAAGGAAAGAAAAGAAAGAAAGAAAGAAAGAAAAAACGTGAAGAAAAGGGAAAGGTTTGAGAATTTTTCTCGCGAGAAGAGATGCTTTCTACGATGTCGAGCGTCGCACTTGAATTAAATTCATCTTTTTATACGACCATCATTAGAAATGCCGCTTTGGATGGATTTTCAGGTAAATTTTTCAACGTAGAAAGTAGAACAAAAATATAAATCTATCTACGTACGTATCTTTAATAGAAATCCCATTTTCGTCTTTAGTTTCAGTGATCGAACCTAAAAATGCAACTTCGACGCTTTACATGTTACCTATGTATATTAGGACAACATCTATGGTTATTTGCATAATTGTTATGGCACTTGGTATAATAGGAAATCTCATGGTAATTATTTCGACATTAACGTTAACGTTAATTCTTAATTTATATATTTACGAAGGGGCTTTTTAAAAAAAAAAAAATTCTTCGATGATTTTAAAAAATCGATTTGTTCCTTTTCATGACTTTTTGGGTTTACGATTAGATTTGTTGTTTTAAAAGTTTCGAAAAACGAGTAGTTGATTTTTAAAAATCATTTTAGACCCCACCTAAAGACTTCTTACTAGTCCTTTACAAGGTATTACATTTGTATGAAATTAACAGGTACCTTTGGTCGTTCTACGAGGCAAAGATATGAGAAACAGCACCAATATTTTTCTCGTAAATTTGAGTGTGGCCGATTTGTTCGTCCTTTTAATATGCACACCGACCGTATTGGTGGAAGTCAATTCTGGTCCTCAGGTTTGGCCACTCGGTGAACACATGTGTGAGTACAATTTTTTTTTTTAAACCCACGATATATATTTACCTTTACCATACTATTATCGTCTTCCCATCATTCGCACAACGAAGAAAGACGAGATGAAGGCGCATTGACATCGATGATATGTCGGTCAACAATTCCAAAAATATCAAACGCCGCACATTTTCTCCCCGAAGCTGTCATTGTTACCTTGGAGTTGGTTAAAACCATATGTCGTTGTTCCCAGTTAAAAGAGTCTCAGAAACGTAAAGAGGAACAATCGATTGTTCGAAAGACGTAATTACTATCATAGAAAATGGCATTTTGTTATATGATTGGTATATATATAAAAAAAAAAAAATCGTGCGATTTTTCAGAATTCAATCGTCGAAAATTAACCTATTATTTTTAATAGTTCATGGCAATTATACTCGACGTGCAATTATACGATAAAATGTATTTAAATATATTGAAGCACTTTCGGAGCATGTTGTCCTTTTATGCATTAAATTTAAAGAGGTTTCGGTACACGATTTATGGAAAAGATAATGCACCAAGGTGGATGGCATCCAAGAAACATTTTAAGATATAAAATCTCGTTAGTTGGTCGTAGAGTACTCGGAGTACTCGGATTTCATGGTAACCGTCGGTAAATTTTCCAAAGCAGAGCTTGGCGAAATGAGTATATGTGCGTGCGTGTGCGTGTGCGTGTGTATATGTCCCCTTTTTATCCCATATACCTGTCGATAGATTAAATGGTTCTTATCAAATCACATAAAATAACGCAACAGTTGAATAGACACGTACTCACACATGACAAATGAGATATATCGGGCTTTTATCCTTTAAGCCAATTATTATTTCAACTTAATTTAATTAAACTTTATGTATTTATTTATTTCTTCTTCTTTTATTTTTTATATAATTGGCACTATTACAACGCAAATATCGAGAATGTTTAAACGATTTCAATAATTATATTTAAATAAGTCCAATTTTTTAATTTAATCGTTCGAGTTTAATGAAGTATCCATAAAATCCACCATAAGTTTATTCACCACTTTTGTTTATTCCTCCATTGCTTCCCGTCGGAGTGTCTTCTCGACATTCCTCTCATTTTTTCTGGGTCTTCGCGTCGACATACCGTTTATTGCAACCTAAGACATTCCTAAGTGCGATCCGGATGGGATCCATTAGAAGTGAAAGTGTAACTCAGACACATACATACACCGAAACGGAATCGATTCTGCCGTTTCTAACTACAAGTAAAGAAACTTGAACGTCGGAAAATCCTATTCTTATTTTTTATTCTGCTTTTTTTTCTTCCTTTTTTTTCTTCTTCTTTTTTTTTTTTTTTTTTAATCAAATAATTTAAGCTGTATCAATTATCCGATAGCATGATTATTTAATCTGCAATCATTAAGCGCGTTCATGTGTTTATATCAAAGAGTGATTAATTCCACGAAACAAGAAGTAAATTAAATTGACCAATTTATAAACAACATTTTTTTTTTTAATTTTTTAAAAATATATATTCAAAGATATATAATAGTAAAATGTATTATTACATAGACGTAAGTTTTATGTTAAAAAATGTAACGTAATTAATTCACTATAATTTCAATTGACTTTTGAAGTAAATTAATTATTAATCAAAACGGCATATATACAAAGTTTCGTCACGATTATCAATGATAATTTATTTTAAATATGAATATTAATTAATTACACTGAACGAGTGTTTTGGTAGTAAAATTAAAAAAAATAAATAAATAAAAATAAACGAATTCAAAAACTGAACGATTAAATTATAATACTTGTCGAAATTGGATGTAAAAATAATTTCAACTGTATTTACTTATGTACAATGAATGCTCGAGAAAAAAGAAAGAAAAAAGGAAATCGTAAAATTCGTCCTTTATTGTAATAGTTTAAACATTTTTACGAGTATCATTCTCACGACGGTAAAGTTCCGGGAAGATTTTCATCGTGATTAGTGTCATCGGGCATGAAGCCAAGTCTACTTTTTTTCTAAATCGCACGCATTTCCGAGTTAGTAGCAGCTGTCGTTGTATTCTCAAAACTTTTTTCCCAAATATCGTCCAATGGTAGGACACTTATCGAATCGTGATATTTGATGCCTGCAAAAAGTTTCAAAGTGAAGAATATTAGTAATACGCCTATAGTGTCATATATAGTTAAAATAAAAAAAAAAAAAAAAAAAAAAGAAAAAACAAAAAATAAAAAAGAACAGAAGAACTTTACCGCGTGCAATAAATTTGAAAAATCTATATATCCGGAAAAAAAATTTGTGTCCAAACTCAAACATTTTGTTTTATTAATTAGCCCGTAAAAATGACGTTCAAATTCGTATACCCGAGCTGTTCCTTTCGACAGTATTTTAAATTTAGCACGACGTTGCATCTCTTAATTTTCTTCACGCATTTTACTCGTAGCCCTCGTTTTTGCATTCAACTCTGCTCTTCGGTAAATCACATTTAACCATTTGTTCTCTTTTGCTACCCACCGAGTTGTTCGACAAATTTTCGCAGTAGAGATTCCATTAAGAGATCACATATTACTGTTATGAAACGCGAGGAGAACGATTTGTTAATTTCATCTGCTAAAATTTCTTTTTCGTTCTTTCTCCTTCCTCCATTTTATTATTTTTCTATTTTCTGTTTTTTTCTTTTTTTTTTTTTATTTCTCTTTATTACTATTCTCTGATATATTCCGCGTAGAACGAAATTTCAGAAAACGTCAGATATTTCGTTTTAACTTTTTATTTTAGCTTCGCTTGATCATATCATGCGGAAGGATACGCATGGAAACTCATTCAATCGGAACATACTGATCGTTAAACGAGTACGAAAGATATTACATATTTCGTCGACATAACGAAAATACAAGTACGAATCAATAAACACTCCAAACTTTAGTTCCCAACCCGTCCACTTACCATTTCTTTTTATAGATAAACGTAAAGGCACGAGATCTCGATTTCTCGATCGTACAGTTAGCTAAGACGGTGAGATGCGTTAAAACAAGCTCCGTGAATTTTGTTACTCTCTTTTTACACAGTCGACGTACTCCCGTAACGATGCCAAAAATATAAAAGATTATGCACGTTTTAACGATTATACTCTTTACATCTACTACTCGTGATAAAATACTTTTTAAAAATACGAATTTGATATATCTTTCTCCCTCTCTCTCTCTCTCTCTCTCTCTTTCTCTCTCTTTCTCTCTCTTTCTCTCTCTTTGTCTTGGAAAAAAAAGTTATTTCCATCCGTGACAAAAAAAAAGATGATTCCAAATGATTATTTTTTGAGAGAAAAGAGAGAGTTCACTGTTACTCGTGATAAAATACTTTTTAAAAATACGAAATTTACTATCTCTCTCTCTCTCTCTCTCTCTCTCTCTCTCTCTCTCTCTCTCTCTCTCTCTCTCTCTCTCTCTGTCCTGGAAAAAAAATTATTATTTCCAGGACGATTCAGGACAAAAAAGTAAACGTAAATGATTCTAAACAATTGTTTTTTAAAAGAGACAAGAAAGAGAGAGAGAGAAAGAGAGAGAGAGAGAGAGAGAGAGAGAGAGAGAGAGAGAGAAAGCTTATTAGTAAGAATTCGAAGAAAAAAAAAAGAAAAAACAAAGATTCTCAAACGCCCCTATTTGAGTACGCGTGTAACAAACAGTGATTAGATGTGTTACGCATAGGTGAAGTAACCCAAATAGATAATGAGAAAGCAAAGCGGGTTCTATCGTTGCTGGTGTTAGCGTATAATAATGCAATCTTGTCCTTTGTGATAACGAGCTAAATTTAATGAATGCGACGCGTAACGGAAAAAAAAGAGGAAAGAAAGAAAATAGAAAGAAAAAAGAAAAACAAAAAAGAAAGAAGAAAACGAAGAAGAAGAAGAAAAGAAGGAATTTGGATAGGTCCATTTATTATTATGGTCCACTCGTAGGACCGCAAGAAAATGTCAATTCGAAATTTAATCATTTATTAGGGATGAACGTACGTGTCCATACATTCGTACGCGCTCAAGCGCGCGCTTGTGTATTTCTTCGATCGTATCTCTCTCTCTCTTTCTCTCTCTGTGTGTATGTGTGTATGCATATATATATATATATATATATATATATATATATATATGTATGTATTACTAACACGATCATAAAGTTATCAGAAGGAAAATCACGTAGGTCCGGTACTATTAATCGCGTTCTCTACTCTGACACTCGATTCCATTACGCTCGATTCCACGAACCTCAACGTAATTAAATTTGCTCCTTTGTCGTCATCACCGAGTCATCGTTTCACGAATGAAACAGACGTAAGACGTAATAACAATCATAAATAGCTTTAATTCACTACGTGGATCTTTTTAATTGAGAAAATTCAAGTATTTAGATACGTACATATATACGCAGTGAACAAGGTTCTCTGATGAGATAGATCTTTTTCCCTTTATTTTTTTTTCTTTTCCTCATGCCTCGTTGTTAAAAATTAATAAGTAGAAAATAAAGAAAAAATAGAATACACTCACATACACACACATATTATATATATGTATATATATATATATATATATATATATATATATATATATATATTCGATAGTTTCCAAAGAAGTTGGATAAAGTTGCTCTAGACATTGAAGTGTCCTTGAAACACCGGAGGTTCTAACATCGCGAAAGCAAGGCTAGGGCAGGATAGAGAACAGAGAGGGAGAGAGAGAGAGAGAGAGAGAGAGAGAGGCACTCATTTTATACAATGGAACTACGTATACAAGGTAGAACTTGTTACTGGATAGGGTTGATGGAGGTTCACGGGGATGAAAACGAGTAGGTGAACTTCTACTCCCCGTCGCGAATTACCGTTGCTCTTAGCCAATACGCTGTTGGAGCATTTAATGCTACGGGCCGGTATAGCACCTTCTCTGTCCAACCGGTTTCCTTCCAATATCTCTTTAACCTTCGTGGCAGGAAATACGATAAAAAAGCGCCATGCTCTCTTTCTCACTCTCTCTCTCTCTCTCTCTCTCTCTCTCTCTCTCTCTCTCTCTCTCTCTCTCCCTCCTCGAATTTCCACTGTCCATGTTCACTTTTTAAAGAAACTTTGAAATTCAAACTCTCGGAGTTCGGAATTATTCGACATTTTTATCAAAGCTGGAAAACAAAAAAAGAAAAAAAAAGGAAAGGAAAAAAGAGAGAGATTTTATCAAATATATATTCTAGAGTACATTTAAACGGACAAACATCGGCAATATTCCAATTTTAAAGTAGCTCGTGTCCGAGCAAATTATAATATTTCCATTCTCTCCTCTTGTATTATGGAATGGCAGCGAAGTGATCCCGGCTATGAGAAGACTTCGCCAGGTTAGATAGAAGGTATAAGGGAACTCCGCAAAACTCGGAGTTAATAGAAAAACCAGCAACGAAAATTGGTAAAGGGAGGTCTAACCATCTTTGAGGTTGGGTACTCTCTTTCGTCGTCTTTATGATCACTCTCGGGAGTATCTTTTGACAGAGTAAAATCTATTCGACGAAAATTTGCTTTTATTTTTCGAGTCGTTCATATTGAATATATATATATATATATATATATATATATATATATATATATATATATATATTATATTGAATATATATATATATAAAGAACAATGAAACAAATTCTCTGATAAAGTTTTCTATAACGATAAATCTATCTCTTCGATAAGAGAATTTCCCGAAAATATTTGATTCGACAATACGACGTGGGAAAAGGGGGATGAATGCATCGTATGCCGGCGCCGTGAGAAATCGATCGTGGAAAACAAATCTCAACCCTTAAGAGACCATGTTAGAAGGGATAAAACCATCACCGAGAAGTATACCAACAGGTTCTCGCATTTTTCCTCAGAATTTCTAATACAAATAGAAAATTAAGTGAAAGCAAACGTTTACCGTTTTGACACAACTATGTTCTCGCATTTCGCATTTTATCGAAAGCACGACGTGTCTATGTATGTACGTAAACCAAAAAATATCATTTTTATATACAATCCTATCGTAGGACGAAGAAATTTGAAAAGAATTTGAAAATAATCTTAAAGGACTTCCCATTGAGAGCTATCGATAGGTCAATTGAATGCTTAACCTTTCTCCGAAGAAAAAAAAAAAGAAGAAAAGGGAAAAAAGAAAAAATTCTTTTCATCATTCATACGTTCCTTATCATCTCCATTATATTTCTCATCTTCTCCTCCTTGGGTTTTCTTCTTTTGGATATCGTGTAGCTCAGTCGAGTTGGTGAAATCAGAAATCCCTTTCAATTCCAAAGGGACGTTTCCTTCTTTGTGTCACTTGGGAAGTAAGAAAGAAATAAAAATAAAAACGTTATCATAGTTATCACAGTATCGGCTGAACTTTTTACTCCCGTAAGATTTCCTCTATTTTTCCCGTACGAGAAGAGGGAGATGAACGAAATATATAAGGAACGAAAGAAGTTAGGAATAGAAAGAGAGAGAGAGAAAGAGAGAGATAGAGAGAGAGAGAGAGAAGGACAAAAACAGAGACAGAGATATAAACGAGCAGTGCAATCATCTACCCTCTGTTTCGTCAAGAAAAGGGTGAAGGAATCGAGGCAATTGACCCATGTGTGACATTAGATGTCACATGCACTCTCTCTCTCCCTCGCTCTCTCTCTCTCTCTCTCTCTCTCTCTCTCTCTCTCTCTCTCTCTCTCTCTCCCTTTCCATATACGACGAAATCTGACAATGAAAAGACCAGAAAAATCTATATTTCTCTCTTTCTATCCTATTTTGTTGAACGGTGAGTGATTTATCTTAACCATCAACGATTAATTTTCTTCTGATCACTTTTTACGACGGTCAATATATCAAGGTCATTGATAATCAAGTAACGCTACTTTAGAAGATATAAAAACCGTACTTTTTTCCTCGTCCTAATTCCTCTCTCCCTCTCTTATCCTTTCGTCATCGACATTTTATTATCGCTAAAAATATGATTAATATCTTTTCTTCCGTCGTGTAGTGTCACTTAAGGGCTGAAAGTAAGCGTGATAATTTCGTACAATAACAAACGAAGTATTACCAATCTGCATATACAGGGTGTCCTTGTAGATTCGGAGAATCGCTTGTGGTGTGAATTTGAAAACAACTGTTGGAAACAATACAAAAAAATATTTTCATCTAAACATACATCTCATTCGACCTTGTTTTCGTATTATTATGTCGGAAGAATTCTATCGGAAGATGGAAGTAATCGAACTAATTCCATCCACCTGTATTTACAAACTGAATTCAATATCCGATGTTGAACCAATGGATTAAAGTAATAACTTTAGGAGTTATTTGAAATCTATCTTGTACAGTGCAGTACTTCACGATAAAATACTTTGGGAGAGAATTTTGAACGAGGCTGATCAAAAAATTCGAACAATATCTGAATAAATAGAAAAGGATAAAAAAATCAACGATAAAACGTCTTCAGGCTCGTATTCGCATGGAATAAGAACATTTCGAACGATTTTTGCGAGTGTAAGCAGATACTGTGTAACGAAGAAGAAACTTGCTGTAAATCGAAAACAAGGTCAAATAGGACATGTATTTATATGAACATTTTTTTTTTATTTTTCTTCGTGTACATAATTCAACGTCGAAGCGATTCCACGAAACTACGGGACACCCTCTATACAATCTGCTTCAATTTACAATTTAACTAATGTTTATTTACAATAAAGTTGATCCGAAATAATTAAAGAAAAAAAAAAACATAAAAAGTCGATTAAAGATTATACAATAAGCTTATTAAATACGTATGCTTTTGATTGATTGTAAGAGTGCATATGAGATATAAGAATATATTCGACTGTTGTCGACTATAGTCAACGCTCGTATCGATGTGATTGAAAATATATTTGAATATATTTTTTGTTTCAGGCAAAGTCGTTCCATTCGTGGAATTGACCGTAGCACATGCCTCGGTTTTAACGATTTTGGCAATTAGTTTCGAACGATATTACGCGATTTGTGAGCCGTTGAGGGCAGGGTAAGAAAAACTAAAGGAACGTTTCTTTTTCTGTTTTTCTTTTTTTTTTTTGTTAACGAAACGTATAAAAAAATATATATATATATACATACGAAATGTTCCAACGAAAAGTGTTCACTAAGATTATTATATAATCTAAAGATATTTTCGAAAAGCGCCTGTTGCCATTTAAGATTTTAACCGAAAGTGGTTAAATTTATGATAAGGATCTATCCCCTCTCGAAAACCAAATTGACCTACCTCGGCATTTTTCGAACAAAATCACTAAATTTCAAAATAATCCTGACGGACAATTTTCGTTGAGACACTCTTTATACACAGTACATATATCTATATATATTTCAAAGGCTCGTTCTATTACATTAAAAATTTCTCAAAACGTTTATGTCATCCTTAGATACGTTTGCACGAAGGCCAGAGCAACGTTTCTTTGCTTCCTTGCCTGGGTGGCAGCTGCTCTTTGTACAAGGTGAGAAGACTTCGTAGTATTATTTTTTTTGTCATTAGACAAATCACGTTTCGTTTTGCTTGTTCGCTCGCTTGCTTTTCTATCTACTTTCCTACGTCGATTTTTCTACTTTTAATTTAAATACTTCCTCTTTCATAATTCTTCGAATTCAACGTGAAATACCATAACTCTAATAAAATCTAACATCGTTCGATCATAATAAGCTCGTTCACTTGCGAAAAAAACTTTTATACAAGGAACACCTAACATGATTCAATAATTTTTATATCATGACGGTTAAAGTAAGTAAAAAAAGAGTGACCGATATCCACCGTTAGCAGAGATCATTATTCGCGTCGTAAAAAAAAAAAGAAAAGAAAAGGTCCTGCCAAGTGCAAGGGTGGGACCCTGCCGAAGAGAGCTCGATTTTTTACCCCATCGAACGTAACGTAAGGAAGTGGTTCATCCGACCTTTATATACATACATTCCAAGTCAACCAGATGAGGGAAAACTTAGGAGAGAGGAGAGCCGAGACTCAATAAGTACTTCTATGTGTGCGTGAACGTATCTCTACGAGAACAGCACGTCTCTCTCGCGTACTTAAGTACACCGCCTACGGGCGCATACAGCTGCTGCGCGTCATAAAAAGCATATTATCCGTAAACCACTTTCCACAGAAACGTTTTATATACCGTATGTAAGAACAGATCACTCGTGCTTAAATCTGTCGAAGGGGAGTTTCTTCGGAACGTAACCAAAGTGAACGAGCTTTGACAATTTCTTTTTAGGAAATATTATCTCTGAATTGTTTAAATTTAATTTATCGTCATCTGGCATCGGATACTAATTCGATCATGATCAAGGTTAAATTATGTAGAATATTCTTTTTTTTTCTTTCATACATATTTCTTATTTTCACCGTAAATAATTTGAAACATTTACGGTTGATTTACGGTTGATCTACGTGCGGTCGCATCGAACGCTGCAACGCAATAGTACAGTGATGGATCGCTACAAGATATATGTCAACCTCTTACGTAACAAGTGTTCTCTATCGACAGGATGATATGTGACCGTTTGAAAATTCTACTTCTTTAAGGGCTGATTTTAATATACTACCGATAAAATATGTCAAAATATTCGCATGTTTGATAACAATCAATCAATAACTACGTGTATCTGTGAATTAAATGCAAAATGCATGAGTAAACAATGCAAAATACATGAGTAAAAATAAATATATATATATATATATATATATATATATATATATATATCAATGTGATTAAATAACAAAACTTCAAAAATTTTTTTGACGAATCGAATACAAATTGTTCACTCTAAATTCAACTGTTTGGAAATCAAATTCATTCGTTTGCAAATCAAATTCGACCTTTAGCAAATAAAGTTTTTCTACCAAATTCTTCCTACGTATTTTATTTATAAAATAAATAAAATAATATTTATAAAAAAAAATTATAAAATTTTGTTGTGTTATGAAAATTTTAATATATATACAAATTTATAAAATAAAAAATAATGAAAAGAATTTCAGGGACGCTAAATATCGATATAATTGAGGTTTGCTTTAAGATTATCCATTTAATGTTCCAATTTTACTTTGCTCTGCAAAAAAATATTATAATTAATTATTTACAGCGTTATAAATACTACAGTACGTCAAAACCAAATACAGTTGTTATTTAACTGTGATTAGTATTGCAATAGATTTTCAATGTTTAATTGAAGTACTATTGTTACGTAAGTACAAACAAAAGTTGAATATCCTTACAATAAATTCACATTTGATTTTTTTGTTCTATTACAAAATATTAAGAAAAACAATTTTGTGGGAAAACCTTAATTTGCAAAAGGGTGAATTTGAAACGCGTGAAACTCTTTAGGAAATTCAAGTATCTCGCACCCTTTCTTAATCGATGGTATCCTATTCAAGTTTTTGGGTGAATCTCACAAAGTGCCAAATAGAAAATAAGATATTACGTTTCGACGGCAACCCTTCTATCACGACTATCCTTCTGTGTTTTTTATTTTCTTGCAAAAAAACAAATAAAAAAGAAACTCGTTTCAATATCTTTAACAATTTCACAATTGTGACATGCGCGTTTACGGAAAAGTTAATCCGCAATAAAGTTAATCAACGGAGGAATTCATTAATCTACGAATTTTGTTATAAAAAAATATAACAATTACGAAATGTTATTAAAAATTACGCTATTATTTGGACATTTCAATAATATAATAACTGTTGCTTGCAATGATTATAATATTTATTCATTATTAACAATTATATATCATAGTTTACAAAATAAATTTAATGTCATTCCATATCTATCTGCAGCCCCATACTCTTGATGGTAAATTACGAGTTGGAAGAAATCGACGATACGTTTATACCGACCTGTTACACTTCCGCCGATGCCACATGGATGAATGTTTTCGTCCTTACAACAATAATCGTCTTTTTCGTCGTACCTCTGTTAATTTTAATGGTTCTCTACACGGTGATAGCGCTACACCTCATGGCAAATCCTGCGATAAGCCGCGGCCCAGCTAATAATTTGTTAAAGTATCGTAAACAGGTGGTGCTAATGTTGGGTACCGTTGTACTGTGCTTCTTCCTGTGTTTATTACCTTTTCGAGCATTGACCTTATGGATAATTGTAGTACCACAAGAAATGATAATCAATCTTGGAATCGAGGGATATTACAGTCTCTTATATTTCTGTAGAGTAATGCTGTATTTGAATTCAGCAATTAATCCTATTTTATATAATTTAATGTCTACCAAATTTAGAGAAGGTTTTTTGAGACTTTGTGGATTGGGCCCTGCAAGGAAAAGAAAGAAAAAGACTTCGGACAGAACTGGAACATACACAACTGGTTCAACGAACTGTAGTAGCAGTAATCATTCTGATTTCTGGAGGAGGCATAGCAGTAATAAAAGTTGCAATGTAAAAGTACCTAGTAATACATGTACTACTGTGTCCATTGAAAAACAAATTAATATCCCATTACTCACGGCCGTTGTCACTGGAAATATGGTTAAAAAAAAACAGGAAAGTTATGTTTAAAAACAATTCAAAAATTTGTAGTATTCATTAATTAGAGACATTGTTGTAAAAGTATATATTATATGAATTTATATTATTATTAGATATATATTGAGATGTACAGGCTGTTTCAGACAACTGAAACGGGTTATATCTTGAATTTGATAAGAGATAGAAAAAGAACTGTTGAGGGAAGAAGTTGAATAATATTCTAACGTTTATTTTCTTCATAATTGCAACAATGCAACTGAAAAATGCGAATGTACTTTCCTGTTTTAATGCAATTGTATAATTTCTTTCTTTTTCTTTTTTTTTTTTTTTTACTCGTATCAACTCATTATCATTACATCTCCAAAAAAAATATAATCGTAAATATGTAGCCCACCTTGAACCATTCATCATCTTTCTCTGACATATTTTCTAACTTCGACCAAAAAAAGCTTGCGTATATCAGCACATATTTATCAAAATATATCTAAAAACTAATGATTTTGTGATATTGGACCCTAATACTTTTTCATGCAGAATGTGCTGTGGAGTTGAACAAAAAATGCGATTCTATTTAAAAAAAAAAGCTGCGTTTGCATTTTTCAAGTGCATTGTTGCATTTATGAAGGAAGTGAAAAATAGACATTACCATATCATTCAACTTTTCCCTCAATAATTTTTTTTCTATCTGTTACCAATTTAAAATATAGCCCATCCCAATTGCTCGATGCACCTGGTATACTACTTCTATATATATATATATATATATATATATATATATATATATGCAGTCTATACATATATATATGAACACAGTACTATTCTACATCTAAAGGACTAAACATAAAAAGTCTCTATCATGTTTTAAACACCAAATACTTAGTTCTTTTCTATTTTTTTTTCATTTTTCTTATTTTTTTTTGTCATCAGTGGATTATAAATAATTGTATCGTTGCTATTAAAAGACTTTTGCGTTAACTTTAATATCATTCCAGATACAATGAAGTTACTACGAAATTCCACTAAAAGTATTGTATGTAAACTGTTATAATATTTAAATATTCTTTTGTAATTATATAGAACAGTAGACTATTGTAAAATATTAAGTTTGTAATATGTACAAGAAAAGAAATAACTAGTCATAGGTTTAAACATTTATTAGAATTTAAATGCAAAATCGTAGGAAAGATCATTGCTATAAATAAAAAATAAACAAAAAAGAATACGAAATATAAACAATGCAATGAAGCTGAATTGCAATTCATTTACCCACTAACTTTAAACTTCCAAATATTAGGTGATTATTTACAAGATTATTATAAAAAAAGAATTATAAATTTTTTTATGACATTGCCTAAAAGAGAACATACATACATTTTACAGCTGAAAATAAGTTCAAAAAGAAACATTATAAAGGGTACATTTGAGATTAATTTATCTCTAGACCGTAAGAATTTTTATATTTTATCGAAACAAAAATATTTTCTGAAAGGAACTTATTCTGATACGAAAAAGAAAAAGAGAGATAAGAAAAAAATAGTTAAAAAAAGAAAAAAATAATTTGTTCAATATAAGATAACGCAATATATTTGTCAGCTCATGATAATTAAAAAGAACAATTGTACTCAATCTTTAAGAAATGTTACATTATTATATCTATAAAAACAGGAATAATTAATTTGTTCAAATATGACATTCTTTAAAAAGATTTCTATTTTGTTGAAAACACAAATTTAATTTGTATATTTTTTTATTAACATGCATTATTGAGGTTAAAAAATCGCACTTCGAATTTTTACATCTTGCCTCTCATCAGTTCGTAGTAATCAATGGGCAAAGTTGTTCGATCGAATATCTACATGTGGATAATGGATCGCAAAATTTTTTATTTGGAATTTTTTAATTCCCCCAATAAATGATATCATGTTTTTTGTTTACACCATGCTGGCTGATTTAAAAACATTAAACAATTCAGAATAACATTTCATTGAACGCATTAAGGAGTGTTAAATGACTTTTGAGTAATTCGAAAATGGCGGGCTTCAAGATGTGGTAATTTTTCTCTAAAATTCCCTAATAAACAATTTTCGCGCCAAAAATTATCTAGTTTCGTAAACGTGGAGAAAAGCGTAAATCGAAACATACGTTATCCCACGTTATCCTAAAGGATAAGATTAAGAGAGTTGACTTTGTTCAAAGTGTATAATCCTCCATATGCCACTTTATTCTTGAAAGAAAACAAGAAAAAATATATTTATATATAAATTTATTTATATTTATATTGAAAATGTCGCAACCATCAGTAACGGCATATTTTAACACATGTAAATCTAAAGCATTATTGTTGGATCAAGAGCATGTGAAAATAAATAAAGAGAGTGAACTTCAAATGAAAACTGAAACATCTCAATCGTCCAAACTTTTGTCTGAAGAACAAGAAGAAACTGTAGTAACGAGCTCAAAAGTTATATTGGTGCAAGGGACAAGCAATGTTAAAAATTCTACTCCTAAAGTAAATTCTACAACATGCCAAAGTCATATTGATTCTAAATTTTCTGCACAAAAAATAAGTAAAGTTATTACGCGTTCACGCGCAGCTCAAACACATAAACCAAATGAAGTTGGTCAAATAGATATTCGTGAGAGTTTTCGTAAAAAAAATAATGATGCCAATGTGAAAAAAATATTATTTAAAAAGCAAGGTACTTTAAGTCCAAAGAAGAAGCAACCCAAGACTCCAAAGAAAAATGTACCAGAGGAAAAACAGACTACAAGCGATGAAAACCATGAATCAACTTCTGTTGGATTTACTACGCCCAAAAAGGCATCAAATAGAGATGACTCTAATAAAAAAAATTTGGACTTGAATGAAATTAAAAGTAGGATTCACAAATCTAACAGACTAGCAGAATTAAAAGCTTCTATTGATCGCATAAAAAAATGTGATCAACGTTTGAATGAATTTCAGAAACAAAACGATTTTAATAAACCTCAAATACAGAAATTTGAACATATTCAACTTGAAATACCAATTAGGTAAATGCATTTTCATATTATGTAAAATCTTTTTATATCATATGTTAATTTAATGTTAATTTTTATTTTATGTAATAGTCCTCAAAAGAACTTCAAATCGCCAAACAAGGGATTAATAAGTCCTATAAAAAGTGAAATATTACCACAAACAAGTCCACAACGTCGTCTTTTATTTGAACCTAAGGAATCTACTAGTCCAGTAAAGAGTAAACCTGACAAAACTCCAGCTTATCAAAGACATTTGTCACTTTTTGAAAATGCTACACCAGGATTACCATTGCCATATAACTACAGATTCTTAGCAGAAATTTTTAGATCCGTTGATACGGTACATGAATATATCATTTCTTGCATTTATATTGTACTATATTAATTTATGTATGAAATAATATTCCATATTCTTGATATTCTTAGGTTTCAGCCATGTTGTTTAATCGTAAAGAATTAATAACATTTAAAAAATTAAAGCCAGCTGTTCAAGAACTTTTACGGCGCAATTTTACATTAGAGCACCTAGCACAGATAAAAACTATTTATCCTGATGCTTATATATTTCATCAAGAAAAAGTTAGGTCATTTGGCTCGACATCTAAACAAGATAAATATGAATTAGTTTTAACACCGACTGTACAAATAAAAGATCGACCGAATGAATCAAATGAAGACAATGTCTTACAGGCAGCAACAGACGTAAGCATGAGCCCATGCATACTGTTAGAAAGAAGAAGAAAATTTTATAATATTTTATTAGGTAATTTCAATTATTTTTTGATTGTTAATTACTGTTATATTGATTATAAGTCATACTAATATTACTTATATATTGTAGATAAAGTTATGACAGAGCATGAGCAATTTTTACTAAAATTAGAAGAACCGATGGTCATACCTAAAGAGAAAATTATACGTTGGCATCCTGAATTTGATGTTGAAAATTGCAAGCCTATTGAGCATTCTGAATTGCCACAACCACCTGATGTAGAAAAAGCTACTTCTGCTCAACACGTTTTAGGTAAGATTATATTAACAATGATTTCATTAAATAAATATTACATGTATATATGTGTGATGATGTAATTTATATTTATAAAAATATTTGAATTATTGTCATATAAGTCCTTGATGTGGTATAGATCTAAAATAAAATTTAAAAAAAGAAATAGGCAAATGAATCATAAATTATCAATCTTTATGTTCCTATAACTTGGATATAAAAAATCATTTGTACAAAACGTATGCTTCATACATTAAATGATTTTAAAATATCTTTGAACAAGGAACAAATTTTACATAGAATTTGTAAAAAATTTTTAATAAACAAAACAACTTTAATTGATTTACTAAAAATATATACATAGAGAGATTCTTGTGAGTTGATGTTTTTTAATACATATAATTTTCCTTTTATAGAAAAAGCAAAATCCTTATTCAATTGTAATACTCGTATGGAAAAAGCTTTGCAAAGATTGGCAGAAGCGAAAATGACAACAAAATCTGGATCTTCAAATATATCTTCTACAAATGAATCTACTAATGATACTATGAAAAACGTTAATATTAGTATTATCGATACTCCACCCACTACACCAACTGTAGAGAAGAACTATCTTTCTACGGCATTTAAAGGCATTCCGAAAGCTCTTCTTGAAAAGGTAGAGCTCTACATTTTGTTCTCTTTTTTTTTTTGTAATTCAATTAATATTTTTATCGAAATTTACAATTTTTAATGTTATCAGGTACGTGCAAAACAAGCTGCTAAAGCATTAGAGATGATGACTCGGAATCCGGATCTAGATAAAGAGGCAACCCTATATTCTAGATTACCCGAATTAGCAAAGATTCTTCGTAGTATTTTTGTAGCTGAAAAGAAAGGAGTTTTACCATTAGAACATGTATTGACAAAATTAGACAATTCGTTTAGAACTAAACTGACTGCAGCTGAATTAAATGAACACGTGCAAAAATTATGTAAATTATTGCCTACTTGGGCCAGTATACATAATGTGCGAAAAACAGATTACTTAAAGCTTGCAAAAGATGTTGATTTAAATAAAATAATTAAAATGTTAGAAATAGTAGCCAATGATAAAGTAACTACATCATGATATCAGTATTATAACATAATTCGTGCAAAATTCAGTTTTATTATCTGTATTCATATTTTTAATTTTTTATAGTATACATGCATTTTATGGTATGCTTGCATGAGTACAATAATAATGAATTAGCATCTTACAATTAAAGTTGATATTTTTTGATGATAAATAAAAATATATGAAAACTAAAATTTTTAATTATATGTTGTGTGTATGTGTGTATGTGTGTATATTCATACATAGTAATCATCATATTATCTTCTTCAAATATAACTATATAAATAGCATACAACAAAAGACTAAGAAGTAAAATTACCAAACAAATATATTATACATTTAGATCGAATTTATAAATGTTTATGACATTTATGACATTCTATGTATTATTGAAATATTGTTCTTAAACATCATCCTTCTCATTCTTTTGTCCAGTTTTGTCAGGATTTAGCTATCCCGCCATAAATCTACAGTTATTTTTTACAAATATAAATGAAACAGCCATATATATATATAAATATATATACACACACACTTTATTATATATGTAGTACCAAAAAAAGGTAATAAAAGGGATGAAAAAGAGACAAAAATCCGTTAATTTTTATTTGAAATCTGTAAGTAAAATAACAAAATTCAAAGAGGTGGCAACACTGCACATATGGCCCGCGCTCCATAAAGTCGGTTGGAGTGATGGTTAGTGAACTTGCATAAATAGTGGGGGAATGGATTGATTAATGGTGGGGATCGTGTGGCCCGTAGCAACGAAGACGTTACCCAGCTCTGGTTTTAACCAGAGAGATTCCGCGCCCTGACATGGATCTGGCGCTCTTTTTCTTGTAACAACGCGTAACTGTCAATGATTGCCAAGTTGCGAATGGTCACAATAAAAAAATCCCTAGAACAATATTATTTACAGTACAAGTGCAACGTGTACTTACACTATTTTTCGTGTACGATGCAACGAATGTTTTATAACATACATTTCAGTGATAACAATAGAAAAACGGTAGTAAGAGCAAAAAACGTAACATATACAATATCGAAAGGCAGCCATTGTAAAAAAATATACAATTTTGTTCGATAAATATTCAATCTTTTTCATTTCAGATATTACAATAAACGTACCGATTATTCTTTATTCTCAGTATCTGCATATTCGTATATATATTTTTGTAACAATTATATATTGATTAAAAAAAAATATATATATATATATACAAATTATGTCATAATTTGTTTAGTGTTACACGACATAATTTTATTTAACTTAATAAAAAGCCAAACCTTTCCAATCTTTTTCATACCATTTATTGCATTTAAAGTTTCAGTTATTTATTCCACAAACATGTCGAATCTTTTAAGATAAACAAAAATGTTAATTTGTCTTTTAGTAATTCAAAATGCTTATTAATTTATTCTATTATCATGTGTAATATTTAATGAATGATGTATAATGAAGAAAAACATTAGTATAAAAACAAAAAAAGATTAATATAATCATCAATTAAAAAACACAAATTATGTCGACATTTATTTAGTGTTACACGACATAATTTTATTTAACTTAATAAAAGCCAAATGTACTGCCGTGTCTTTTCGATCAATGTATGTCATATAATATTTATTCAAATGTAATACAACAGAGTCCTTTGATCGAATCGGACAAAATGTCTGATCGTTCTCCCTATGGACGCAATTATAGATAAGTTAATTTTTCCAATGTCCTTGGATAATATTGTGAGATGGAAGATTTTAGATAAATAAATTTGAAAAAAATTAATTTTCATATATTTTTTCCAATTTTTATTAGATTTATTTATGATCATTATTTTCTGTACTATAGCATAAAACATAATTCCTTTATTCTTGCAATTGAAAAAGTTTTGAAAAACTGCGATGCAGATTATTCTCGATCTCAATAGGATCTATTCTTTTTTTTTATAAATCTTATCTTTACAAAACTATCTTAATCGATTCGAGAAAAACAAAATCGGTATCCCTAGAATAAATTATTAAAATTATTAAGCCTTCCTGCCTCTGAGCGATTTACAACGTCAACAACGATAAAATTTAAGCTCCTTTCTTATTGGCCGTCGCAGGCTTACATCGAAATATTTCCACTAATCACGTTGTATGTTTCTACATTGTTGAACCGTTAAAGATGCAATGATACCAACGTTTGTGAACGTTTTCAAGATTACGAACCGTTCATTTTAGGAGGGAGTTCATAGCATAGCGATCACGGTGACGATCAGAGTTGAAGAATTGAGATTTGAAAGGAACGAGAGCGTCCATTTTCAAACTCTTGGCGTACGAATATCTAATTTAATGTGCATCCATCAGGTAAGCATATATTGTTTTTGATTTCATTAAACTCTTTTGATCTTTGTAATATATTTATATATTACCAAAGAATAAGAGGGGAGAGAGAATGAGAGAGAGAGAGAGAGAGAATAAGAGAGAGGGAGAGAGAAAGAGAGAGAGATTAGATCTCTAGATTAGTGTTAATACGACTATACATATTTTCACGAGAAAGTATACCAACGCTGTTACTAAATCACAATTTTGAGTTTCTTCCATATTGATCGATTTTTTTACAAGTTGATATTATCTTTTGCTTGGGTAAAAATTCAAAAGCCTTTTCTAATAATCGATACAATATTATTTTTATTACCATATGATTAGTTGTTAGTCATACGTGGTATTTTTAACAAATGTTTAACGTGTTAGGTTAGGACTAAGTAATCGAGAAACCCGCGTGGTTGAAATATTCCTGTATTTCCGGTTATTTCTAAACGAAATTGTGAATTTTCTTTTTTCTTCTTTCTTCTTTTTTTTTTTTTACTTTTCATTGAACACTGCTTACTTAAACTTTTAATACTATATATTATCCTATTTTATTTTCAGTTAAAAATTATCTAACGTTTTATAACATTCTTTGTTTAAAGATAAAATTTTTAAAAGACATCATATTTTATAAATTTCATATCATTTGTAATGTAAACTTCGTAAAATAATATTTTTGAATATTTTAAAATTTAAATAAATTGTTAATTCAATCAATTAAAAGTTTGAACAAAAGTTTAATTATTTTAAGTCATATATACTCCGTTCTTCAATTTCATTGTAATATTTTTAAAGAAAATTAAAATAGCATTGTAATTTTATTTATTATTTCTGTAATTAGAGTATTTCGAAAGTTGTTCCACCCGAATGGAGAGTCAATTGAGTTCATCAAAACTAGAAAACGTATCAATGATTGGATCTTCTGAAATTTTTCATTTGTCTGAAGTACCAGAGATATCAGAAGTATTGGAATCTACGTGTCTCAGTCCATTAACCTCATCTCTGGATCAAACTCTTACATTACAGGCAGAGAATATGACTATCGAAGAAGAATTGTGGTATAAAGAATTTTCTTGTTCCTTATTTATTAAAAAACATTCCATCGATATATTATAAGTCAGCAATAATTTAATAATAAATACTAATGCCAAATCTTTATTTTGAATAGGACAGAAGCAAGTAGCCCTGCATCAGATTGTGCTATCCCACTTCCACCCCCACCTGAATTAAATGATTTCAGAGATGTTGATTTTAGAGATTCGAACACAGATTCAAATGTTGAGTCTGGAGCGTTAGTACAATATGGTCCATTTTTTCCATCTTCTGGAACACCAGCATTGAACAATCTTTTTGCAGAAACTGGAGATGTTCAGGATGATTCCACAATGGGTAACAAAATTTCTACTTATATTTAATTGAACTAAGATTTACAATCAATAACTTTATAGGTCCTCTACCTGCCCATACAGAGATAGTAGTCCTGTCTGCTGGAGTATGCGGTCTTCGTAATCTAGGAAACACCTGCTTTATGGCTGCGGGGTTACAATGTTTAACTGCGACGCCACCTGTTCTTCATCATTTTTTGAATTTAGAAGAAAAAGGAGAAAAATTACCACCACCTGGATCTTTAATGGCACACTTTAGTGGACTTCTTTGTAAAATGTGGTCAGGCAAATACAGTGTATTAAAGCCAACAGAATTTAAACAGACCTTAGGTGTGTATCATTCCCAATTCAAGGATTACAGACAGGTAAGCTTGTGACACTCACAAAATCATTTGCATTTACGATATCTAAAAGACTTATCGACAACTCGAGGATCCCGGAAGCAATTAACAACGGTTGTCGTTGGCAGCACGACTGCCAAGAGTTCCTTGCGCTACTGCTAGACTCTCTGCACGAGCAAATGAATACGGCAAAATCATCTAAGAATTGCCACGTTCCAGTAACTATGTCAACTCCCAAATCGTCCTTTAATCTCATTGAAAATTCAAATGGAAAGAACGTTTCTTCCGCCACTGCCACTAGGAATTCAAACTGTACCAGTGATTTCTTAGAACCATACAACTGTTTAGCACCGTTAGATTCTCCTAATAGTCCAAATATTACAATGGCTGGGTCTCTAAGAGGTATATAATACTACATATATATTTTGTAATATTCTTACTTTCAGGTATCTACTACTAAAGACAATATTTAGCTTTGTATATCTTCTTTTAGATTTCAACTCACCGGTATGTGAGTTGGATAGTACTGCAAATTCACCAAGAAACTCACCATTAAATGATGACGATGATGAAGAGACATTAGATTCGGATGAAATGATGGGTACAAAAACAGGATCCTTTATACATAATGAAGTTAATGAAGGAAGTTCTGATACGTGTTCCTTAATGTTAAATACTTGGAATAAATTATATAAAAATGCATCAGAACTTCATGGATTGTATGATATTCACAAAGAAGCCAAAACTAGTAATGCTAATTTTCTTGTAACGCAGCAAGAGTGCAATAATGAAATTCATTATGATTCGCAAAAATTTCCGAAAGAAAATGTTCGTAGAATGCCTTTAGATAATTCTAATTTGATGGAGAATCATGATTTTGACAATAAAAGTGTTAGTATCAAGCGTATTAAAGAAGTTAACATACAGAAAAGCAATTGTGAAGTAGATTGTGTTTCAAGTTGTTCTGATTTAGAGTATGATAGAGATTTAGAAAAGTGTAATGTAAAGAGAATGAGATTGGATGACCAAGAGAAAAACCTTAAACGTGATGGATTAAGTGGTACGGTGCAATGTTTACATACCCTACAAGCTGGTGAGAATGGATCGGTTATTCCACAAGATGAACTTGAGGCAGATAAACATTGGGCTAAGCATTTACGATCTAATAATAGTATTATAGTAGATACTTTTCAAGGGCAGTTTAAAAGCACAGTAAGTATTAAAATATGAAATATGAAATATGACTTACAAAAATGACGGAACTTACGTTGGGGTGGCACTAAGTATAATCGGCTGTCACCGTGAAAAGTTTCCAAAATAAAAGTACAGCAGTTCCTTCTTGCTCTGAGAAGCATGAGAGACAAGTCTCATACTGCTGTTACAAATTACACACATATATATATATGTGTGATATATATATCTTCTTAAAGTATTAGATATTTTAAATAATTTTTTTATATTTTTTACAGGTCATATGTGCTGTCTGTAAACATGTTTCGGTAACGTACGAACCATTTATGTATCTTTCGGTCCCGTTACCTCGCGCGATGGAAAAGCAATTGACCGTAACATATGTCCCAGCATATGGCGCTCGACCTATAAGATGTGTAGTGTCATTAAATAAACAATCACGTGTAGGAAAGTTAAAGGAGGAATTGTTGCATACTCTTGAGAAAGACACGATCTCATTATCAAATATTGCACTGGCTGAGGTTCTTGAAAATCACATAGCAAAAGTTTTGGTGAGCATTAAAACGTGTCTATATATAAAATTATATGAATTTTCTTCAAAAATAAAGAATAAAATCAAACTACTGTATATTACAAGTTTAAAGTAAAGGAAATCTTAAATATACAGCAAAACAGATATCAATCTTTCAGAAACATATTGAAATGTCCGTATATGTGCATAATATAATAATTACACTAAAATGAAATTTCTTTGAGTTTAAACATTTAAGCATAACTAGTTATTAGATATAATATAAATTAGATATTTCTACCAAAAAAAAAATAAATAAATAATGGAGGAAAAAGAAGATGGTATTTTGATTAATATCAATAACCATTGATACTATCCTCCAATAAAAATTTTATGAAAGAACATTCTCATAGTGTGAAAACTTAACTATGAGGCTACATTCCATAATACAAAACATTCCATATTACATTAACTAAATTGACAATTAATTTAAATAACTATTTATTATACATTTAAGAATGATGATACACTGTTGAGACACGTCAATGATAAAAATCGATCCATATATGCATTTGAATTGACGGATCCTCCTGATGCATGTACTACCGTATCTGACAGTGGTGGAGATCGTTTAACAGAAGCTGAATCTTGTCAAAGAAGTACAGCTGCAAATGAAGCAATTCATTGTACAATATGTTTCGACGAATCAGATGTTGATATGAGGAAGCACGGAGAAAACAATTGCACCTTCATCATATGTGACACATGCATAGAAGTGAGTATTATATACAATATTATTTGATTCTTATTTTAATTTAAGTAAAAATATAATTATTTCAGTTGTTTTATATTAGAACATATTACCAAAGGCCATAAATATATAAATCAATAAAATTTAGTCATAAATAGTGTTCCCTGCTTTTTTCTAGATATTTTTTTACTTTCTACTTTCTTTTCTATTTATTTTTTTATTTTTTTTATTTATTTATTTTTTTTTTTTTAACCCGATGATGAATTTGGCAGCATCAATCTAGCAGAAGAGGTTCACATGCAGGGTATTTAATTACCAGTATTAAACCTCGGGAAGGTCTGAGACAAGGTCTATAAACATTCTAGCAGGATGGCATCTTAAAGATGTGTATGGGAACTAGAAATAGCTTTGTGTTACCAAATAAGCCGGGGAAGTTTCAATAGAAACAGAGGTAACTGGAAACACGAAGATGGAAACCTATATGACCTGCTTTTTAAGTCCAATCTGCAAGCTGGTTTATTTTTATTCCAGAACTCAATTCAGACTAGTCTGATACTGCCATATACTGAGGGTTTTCTTAATTTTTTTTTTCTTTTTCTAATTTCTTATTTTTCTTTTTTGCAATTAGCTGTTTGTTTTTTTTTTTTTTTTTTTTTTTTTTTTTTTTTTTTTTTTTTTGTTTTCAAGCGATAGATAAAATATATTGTTAATTCAACAACTCTTGTTTACTTTAGAAATTCAAGGAAAAACTCATTGTTAGAGTTAAAAGCATTGAAATGACAATTGCAGAATATGCACATTCATGTATAATCAAGATTTTTTCCTATTATCATTTCCTTTTATGTTTGCCTTAAAATGGTCTATGATGTGTTCCCTGTTCCAGTATATAATATTGAAGTTACTTAAGTGAGTTCTTCATAATTCACACACACACACACACTCGATTAATTAAAAATCTTAGTCAAACTGATGCACTAATTAAACTGAATATATTTTGTATAATCATCATGTTTCCTATATTGATACTAATTAATTTACAGGTTTTTCCATTTATATAATTATAAAATTATTATTGTGTTTATATGTTTATGTATAATATATATAGATATTTATATACAAATTGAGAAAGCAATTACTTCTATTAACCAACAGAGTTACTCCAAAACTCAAGTGGACTCAAATAAGTGCCCAGTATGTAATACCTATATAACAGCTTTTACCAAAGTGGATCACACTGGTCGACCAAGACCTGTTGTTCGAATTTTGAATGTTCCTTTGGTATTAAGACACGATACTACATATGAAGCATCAAACAACCTCAAAAGTACAAATCTATTTGGTCACCCATACTTAATTAGATTACCATCGAGAGTAAATGCTAAAGATTTGTATGATGTTGTCAAGAAGAATGTACCACAAGAAGGACATTATACTGTTCATTTTGTTGATGGGAAGGTGAGGATTTCTCTTAAACTTTTTCCTAGGTATATAATAGGTATGTAATTGACTAATCACAAAGCAAAAAAAAAAAGAAATAAAATTTGTATAAGTGAAATGAAAATATTTTAATAATAAATCCATAAATTCACGAATATTACATTCAATATTCATCGTTCTTTATAGGGTCACCACTGCTCTCGGTGTATGTATAATAATCCTTGTAAAGGTTGCAACGTCCCAGAATCCGGTATAGTAACTTTACAGAATAGCGATAACCTTGCTGTTCGTTATACCGAACACGTTCCTAAAATCGCATGCCCAATCGATCATGCTAGTATTACTAAACAACATGATCCTTTATCATTGTATGAGTGTTTACAAGCATTTAGTCAAAGGTAACGTCATCGCAATAACTAATTTAAAAGAATTAATAATTAATTAATTAATAAAAGATATAATAACACTCTTTTCTTCTATCATTTATAAATAGCGAAACTTTAGACGAACACAATCCTTGGTTTTGTCCAAAATGTGAACGAAATCAATGTGCTACGAAGACTCTTACAGTTCATAGGTATCCCAAGTTCCTTATAGTATATTTAAAACGGTAAATAAAATGTTATATAAACTACATACTTACATTACATATGCGTACATACATTTCAATAGATACATACTTCAAAATATCCAACAAATCATTGCATATTTCCTAACTCATTGCAGATTCGTATTTTACGAGTGTACAAGTCTAAAACTGGATGATAAAGTTACATTCCCCTTGGTTAATCTTAGTGTAGGTCGTCATTTATATGACCTTTACGCTTGTGTCTGTCATTTTGGAGGTACGTGTAGTAATTCTGCATTCAAGACGATAAGGTAATAAATATATAGCTACTTAAAAATTCATAAGTGAACATTTCAGGTGTTTCGGCAGGGCATTATACCGCATATGCCAAAAACCCTCATACTGACGTATGGTATTATTATAACGACGAAGTTACTAGTAAACAAATACCACAGGAGGAGGATTTTAGTAACGCGTATATATTATTTTACAGTCGGCAAGGTGTCAGTTTAAAATCATGCAATTTATAACCGCTAAAGTACCTAACCGGTTGGTATAAATCGCCGGTCAGGCAGACAATGAAAAAGCAAAAGCATTTTCAATTGAGCGTCATTCGTTCAGTGCTCTTTTCGAAACGATTTCTAGATCGTCGACGCTATTTTTTATTATATATTACATTAATCCTTTCTTGTTTTTTTCACTTCTCTCCTCGTTGTTATCGTTCTTTCGAAATCTTAAATTAACATCTCTCTTTATTTTTTCTCAACATACGATATTACGAACAAAATAATTCATCGAGAAAGTTGATCGAAAAGTTCATCGAGTTCATTGAGAACATTGAAAAGAGAGAGAGAAAAAAAAAGAAATGAAATGGATATGTTTCTCGAAAGTTATTGTATCTTTGATACAAGCATGCATTAAACGTGGTATCAATTTACTTTTTGAAAGGTCTGAGCATATTTATACTGCACAGTCTGTAAATGTATATCGAATTTGTACAGTAGTTAATTAATGTATATATTATGAAAAAGCATAATTTATTAGCGAATAAAACATGAAGGTTCTAACAAGTAGAGACGTATATTCTTTTAATTAGAATTTCGAAGTATTTTATTTTTCTTTTATTATTATTATTTTTATTTTTATTGTAAAGTTTTTTATCTCAAAGCATACAAATGTATTTATGAGAAATAATTCTTTTTTTTTTTTTTTTTTTAGTACAAAGTTGTATACATTTTTTATTTTGATTTTATCGTTACGGTTGCACAGCTTTATATTTCGATATTATATACATATTTACAGAACGTCGTGTCGTTATTTTTTCTTTTTCTTACTTTTACCTTTCTTTTTGTGTTTTTTTGTGTCAGTTTCATCGGTCCTTCGAATTTTTAAAATCGGAGGTTTAGGAACCGGCGGTAAAGGTAAATAATTTCGTGGTAATTTAAACTCAAGTTCAAGGCCCTTTTTCAAATCGTTATTGGGAGTTATTTGTCTTATCGATTTTAATAAGAACATTTTTTCGTCTGGAGCCTTTGGAGGTGGTTCTTCGTTAGGGATAATGTTCATTTTGGTGCAACCTTCTCGACATTTCTTTCCTAAAATAAAAATAACAGTTCTTTTCATCATTCAGAACGGACTCACAACTAAGCGTATATTATCAACTATATTTTACCGTATGCATCCGCACAATTGCTGTCAATGTTAAAAGATTCTTCAGCACGCTTAGAAACTTTAATGGATATACGTGTATCGCCAATTTCTTGCGAGACTTCGCTGTAAGGAGCCTCAGTATTAATGAAACGATTCGTTGGATGATAACATCTTGTGCAAACGCATTCGTTATTCATTTTTGATCAAAAAATTGTAATGCAACTTTGTATTTTAAAATCGTCACCGGAGTATCGTAAAAGTGTGAAATTTTGTTTTTCTTTTTTCCCTTTTCCTTTTCTTTAAAAAATTTTTATTTTTAATCTTTTCCCCTAAGAAAATGCATTGTATGTTACGAGATTGCAATGTACACATTTGATTTACGCCATTTTGAAATAGTTGAATAACGTTACGTATGTAAAATTAAAGATAAAAAAGAAGATAGAATAATATTATAGAGAAAGGTAGAGAGAAATCGGATTCATAAATTTATAAATATAATTTTTTTTCTGTGAAAGGATAAATCTTAAAAAAATAAAATAAAATGTTATTGATTCTTACAAAGGAACTTAACTGAAAAAGCGGCCTGTCTCGTCTTTTGTTTTCAGCGCATTTTAACAATCTAAACACTACTTGTACCATACTCGTTGATTAGCCATTGGCAACTATCAAGAATCATTCATTGGCTGGCGACTTATCTCAGGGATGTCAACTTCATAGTAATGGATAAGATATAGATAATCGTAATAACCATATCGATCGATAAAATATTTAAAAATGTATAGTTTTATTATGCACTTACAATGAATGTGATGCAAGATCGCTCATTGGCTAGTGCCTTATCTCAGAAATGTCAACTTCGTTTTAGTTACTAAAATATGTAAATCCTAAAAATACTAACTATCGATAAAGTAAAAGGGAAATCCATAGTTCATAATATATCTGCGAAGAAGACAATACGTTGAAGTTTATAAATGATGTCATCTGATTAGTTCTAAAATATTTAACAATATAGAAACTGTGTATAATTGACGTATGATTATTGAGTATATTAATCCATTTATTAACAACAATATTTAATAGGAAGAAATACATTTTTTTATAAAGAAAGTTTTATTACAATAAAATATGGGTACATATAGTTTTATATTAATATTATTGGATATAACGAAAAGAATTTTGTTATTTCATTAAAATTATTATTATAGGTAATACACAAACTACCGAGCACAAAGTTCCACAAACTGCATACGAAAAGAATAAAGGAGACAAGAGAAATAAGACACATGAACGCAACACTAAATTAGATACAAAGAAACAGAACTCTGTAAATGTGGAACCTATTGTCAGAAATCAAAGTTATGTTGAACCAGTAGGAACACACAAAAACGATTGTTCTAAAGTAGAAGGCTTATTAAGTCCAAATCTACATGATAATACATATCCAGCGAATATGTATCCAAATAATCTATATCCGTATAGTACATATCCACATAATCCATATCTGAATAGTACATATCCAAATAATATATATCCAAAGTTATATAATACATATTCAGATGGTAAGATAAAATATCCTACAATCAATTTATATTATAAAAATATACATTATATCAACATAAATTCCTATAAATAATAATTGGTTTAATCAGTGTCAAATATAGATACCATATTTATGATCATAATGTTTTATATTATCATGATAGCACTTGATTATAATTTTACTTTTCTATTTTATATTAGATACCAAACCATCTTGTCCCAGTAAGGAAGAAGTATATAATGTTAAGTTATCTCCTAGACCAACACGAAATGTATCATTTAAGAAAAAGGATAACATAAAAAATATGATTAAACCTCCACCAAATTTAAAAGACTTAACACATTTCATAGAATCCTGGACTGCATGGGAAGAACAATTAATAGTATATTTGAACCTTCAGGATGAAAAAAAGGAGAAGTATCATTTGTGGGGAAATTTTCTTTTGAATTTCATGGGTGCGGTCAGCCAAGAAATTCTAGGGAAATTAGTATTTAATACAAGCGAAGACAAAAATAATTTCATAATATTAATTAATAAGTTTAATGCATATCATAAATTTTATATAACCACTAAATCTGAGAATGAGAGCATCGTAGATTATATAGAAAGATTGAAGGTATGTTTTAAATGAAATTACATAGTGTAATCGCGATATCTATATATCTAATAATTTACATTTTTAAGGTCGCTGCTGTTAAAAATATGAAAAATGTTGATGACGTATTAAAACAGAAATTAGCAAAGGACATAGAAAAGCATTGCAAAGAACGATTCATTGCATTAGCTACTTCTAAATTACCAGATTTCAATTTTGATAAAACATTTGTATCTTTAACATTAGCAGAAATTGCTTTTCTATGGAATTTGTGTAACCAATGTAATTGGAAAAAAGACAATAATTGCAATTACTGCGGTAAGTTCCATTTAGAGGGACACTGTTTAGCGAAAGGTAAAGAATGCAATAAGTGCAAAAGAAGAAATCATTTTGCAAAATGTTGTCCTGGCTTTATGTATATTAATAATTGTGGTTTTTGCGGAGGCGATCATGGAGCGAAGCAATGTACTGCTTTTGGAGAAATATGCTCTAAATGTGGCAAACGGAATCATTTTTCGTGGATGTGTTCTAAAGCAATGTTAGTAAAAAATTGTCGCTTTTGTGGTCTAATTCATGTGATGGATAGAAACAAATGTCCGGCAAGGAATAGCACATGCTGTATCTGCAAAACAATTGGTCATTATGAAGTAAAATGCCGCAGTAACCAAACAAATAATAACGTAAAATAATAAGAAATTAAGTTTAAGCTAAAAGATTTAATCATTTATTTTTAAGTAACATATATTTTCCTATAGTTATATGAGCTTTTAACTATGTATAAGTTTTGGGATTATATCAAATTTTTACTTATAAATATATACTTGTTATATACTTTGTTACACTGTATTAAATAAAATTTTCACACTTTGAAAAGTAAATAATTTACTTAAATCAGACTATAAAAGTATAAAAGCAAGTTGACAAATTTTCTTCAAATGAATGAAAATTTTTAATTTGCATAATTTTCCTGGCAAAAGAATATCGTATTTGATGACGATAATATTGTATTTCACGCGCTTCCTATATGAATAATTATATACCGTGTAAAATAATATAAAAACAAATGAAAGTATTATTTATAAAATAAAACGAAATATAAGGTGAACATAGTTGATTAAAATTAATACATTTAAGTTAAATAAATTGTAGTACGACTAATAATACGTTAAATAAATTTTAATACGACTTTCCTGAATAGACCACTCCTTGATTCTCCAGACTTGACCGACCGACCGAATCGTTATCCTTAACCATCGAGCGAACCAGGGGTATGTGGGCGTTTTGTTACGGTATTGGTACGCCGGCGCAGAATCTACGGCAGCATAAAGAAAACGTAGGATCCGTGCTCCTCATAACGATTCGAACAGTATTCTGTGTAGGATCTTCCCGAATACGATCTTAATAATGCCACCTAAAACCAGTGGAAAAGCTATGAAAAAGGCTGGAAAAGCGCAAAAGAATATTAGTAAGACTGATAAAAAAAAGAAACGGAAGAGGAAAGAAAGCTATGCCATTTATATCTACAAAGTATTGAAGCAAGTACATCCGGATACTGGAATATCCAGTAAGGCTATGAGCATCATGAACAGCTTCGTTAACGATGTTTTCGAAAGAATAGCCGCTGAGGCATCTAGACTGGCACATTACAACAAGCGATCGACGATTACATCACGGGAGATCCAAACCGCTGTCAGATTATTGTTACCCGGCGAATTAGCTAAGCACGCTGTAAGTGAAGGTACAAAGGCGGTTACCAAATACACTAGTTCCAAGTAATTATAATTTTTGGTTTTATTTTTACTTCTCTTTTCCTATATCGGACCTTTTAAGGTACTGCCCTTTTCCTTTACGTTGAAATTTCTCGCACGCTTTCTTTCAAGTTAGAACACTTGATATTTTCATGGCTTAACGTTTGTCTGAATTATTGAAAATTCGTACAAATAATACAATCTTTTCGTGTCTTCGTTCGTAGTTTTTTATATTAATATTCTTTCACACACACACATATACACGCTATATATATATATATATATATATATATATATATATACACACACACATATTTATTTATTTCTTATTGTATTATCTCGAAGACCAATAAATACTGCTATAGATGTGACTTTATAATATAATCTTAAGTACATTGTATGTAAAAGTTTAAAATAATCAGTGTGAAAAATGATAGTACTTGCTAAAGCTACGAGAATTCGATACAAAATTACAACATCGTATTTCTTTAGAATAGTACGTTCTGTTATTAAACCGAGATAAAACGTTTGTAATAATTTACAAGTAATCATTACTTAAAATAAGTTTTATACAAATTGAACCATCTTAAGTTTCTGTTATTTCTAATAATATTAAAAGGATCATGATAAAGAACTTTTGTTGAACGAATCTAGATATAATTTGTGAATGGATAGATTATTAATGATCTTAACAAATATTACGTAACATTGATGTAAATGCCACAAGTAAAACTATATTATTATTTTCTTCTTTATTGATGTTGCTTCCATGTAATATGTATTATTATGCATTGACATAATACCGTATGGATAAAGGAAACGCAGAAATAATTTCAATTTATATGCAATATCATAGCGGATTGTTCATTGTCTCATATTTGGAATACATATTTACATAAATATTATTATTTTCAAGTTATATAACACATTATCTGCTCTTCTATCCTCTAATTTAATTAAATTACTACTGTACTTCTCTATATTATACATTAGCATTAAAATATATATGAAAAACAATGGATAGTAGACTTTTAAATGATAGCTCCGCTCAATAATCATTGGAATCATTAAGTACTCTTTCGATAAATGAAAATCACCACAATTTTTTGATGTAATATAATACACATGTATGTACATATAATGGACATATTAATTTGTATAACTATTTGCTTGATATAATAAAATCTGTAGAATTATTTCAATTGCATGGAACTTAAATATATCAATATTTCAAGCTGATTGGTCGAGTAATGGAATATACTACACTAGTACGTGAATGGTCGATTCTCTCAATGTGCGTCATATTGTGAAAATAGCGATCTCTGGTGTTAGAGAGAAACAACAGTTGAGTCGTTTTAACAAAAGAGAAAAAGGGAGAATAACGAAAGCAAGTCTTATTCTAAAAGAGTCCATAGCAAAAGGTAATCATCTATTAGAGAGGACTACCGTTGAAGCTGAAGATGGCCGATAAAATTTCGTCTTCGCCGGTCGTAATAGCAGGCTTAGGCACTGAAAGTTCAGCGAATCAACAAACGAATACGAGTACGTTTACAACGAGGAAAAATACGGTACCGAAGGCTAAGAAGCCACGTAGCAACCTACCCATCCACGTACACCGGATATAATGACCGCAGCTATAAAGGTTTTGAAGGAACGTAGTAGGTCATCTTTTCAAGCTATTAAGGAATATATGTCCACGACATATAAACTCGATGTAGAGAAGCATGCACCTTTCATAAAGAAATATTGAAAGAGTGCAGTAGCATCCGGGGCATTGGTACAGATTAAGGGAAAAGGTGCGGCAGGTTCTTTCAGATTGGCCTCTTTGAAAAGCGACACGACCAAATCAAAATCCAAACAGTCGGGAACTAAGAAACAAGTACCAAAGAAACGAGCCAATACGAAGAAAACGACGTCAACGAGTTCGAAAAAGACGAGCACCGTTGCGGTTCCTGCTAAGGGAACGATAGCGAGTACCGCACCAGCAATAGCAGCAGCAACGGCGGCGACGACGACCGTGACGACAACGGCAACGACAACGAAAATCACCGGTGAAGAAAGCCGTTGTAACAGCGGAGGTCAATGAAAAACGTAAAACGGCGAAAGGTCCAGCCGCTAAACCATCGAAAGCTAAGAGCGCCGTTCACAAAGTACGAATTTGGTCGAAATCTAAAGTAACCGCCAAAGCGACGCTGAAAAAACAAGCAGTAAAAAAGTCGACTATTACAGCTAAACCAAAGAAAGTAACTACGAAGAAGGTAGCAGCTAAGAAAAAGTGAGCCAATAACCTACGATCATCCACATCGGGATAGTTAAACTCGAACGATCCATTTTAGGACCATCGCGTTCCTAATAAAACGCAAGGAAAAGATGCAAGTTGATACTACGGCGCGATTTGTACTTTGAATATGGCGCCGTTCCCGTTCAAAAGGCCGGCAGGATCGAAGGCGTATCCAATTTTGACGTTTCTATTGCGAAAGAACGAAATTTAATCTATGCCGAGAGACTTCTCTTTCGTAATTCTTTTTCCTTTTTTTTTCTTTTCTTTTCCTCTTATTATCCTTTTCTTTACGTGATATAGACACAGTATTTCTTTTTCTTATTTCGCAATCTGTATTATATTTATCCTTCGATTTTTGATTAATTTTTGGTTTTTTTATTTATTTATTTATTTTCTTTTTTTAAGGATAACTCGCCATTTAGATTTGTCTTATTGTCGAAATAAAGTAAATTAATTCATATCAAATTTGCGGTAAATATTGCTTGTAGTTGTTTTAGGTAACGATAAATCCTATTATTATTGTCATTGAGAGCAAGGAGATATTGCACTTAGCGATCTTATTATTATTTTTTGTCTTTTTCCCTCCCCTTTCTTTTTATTTTATAATCCAACACGTAACTCAAAATCGTGTGAAATAAGAACAAATTACATTTTTGAATCGCTATTATTTTTGCTTATATAATACAGTATTTATTTTGTTCTTTATACTTTTCAAAAAAAGAAAGGAATAAAAAAAAATAATGATTATAATAATGTGTCGATTAACTCATGAAAGTAAGATACAAGAATTTATTTAATTTATTCGATATATATTGTTGTTACACTTTTGTGTCTATCATTTATACATTATATTTAGAGAGTTTATTAAAGATTTTAATGTAACAATGATCTTTATTGTTTAATACTTTTTCAATAATCTTATAATATCCGATTTATCGAATATATATATATATATATATATATATATATATATATATATATATATATATATATATATACACATAACAATTATATGGCAGACAAATAGTTCTGGAACTCCCACATTTATAATCGTTAGTTATATTGAGTACCTGACGCACACGATAAAACAACACATTAATTTCAAATAAGGTAAAAGCATTAAGTGTTACGCAAAAAGAAACTTTCATACGTTATATATCTTTGATTCCTTCTAATCAAAAATTTCTTCTTATTTAATAACAGCGTACGATAAAATATAGATAAGACTTTTCATTCTCATTTTCAACGAAGTTGTAATGATAAATCAATTTAGTTTAAAAATAAAGATATCATTGATGAAACAATACAAAAATATTTTTAATATAACGAGGAAAACAAAGATAGAATTGTTCAGTCTTTATAATACTCAGAAGAAACAGCATTATAGTTGACTTACGTAATACATGAGATTTAAATAAATAATACTGATTAATAATATTATTTATATAATTTGTAGATTTCAATTGTAATCATTTAGATATTAAACAAACCTTATGGACTCTTTGGAATAAAATAATATCAAAAAAGTTAATAAAAAGTGGTTGATAATTGAAGAATAAATAATTAAAATTGATATCCTATCTGTCAACATATATATATATATATATATAATATATTGATCGCCATATTGTCGCTAAAACGTTCGAAATTTTAATAAGAACACATGACAATAGTGGAGGTTATTTGACTGTTACAATCCTCTTATATTATATTACTCGGTCGATATAATGTATTGATCTTATTATTAAAGAATTGTCACGTTAGATGGCATGATTGTTTTAGCGCGAAATTTTAATTTAGTATTAAATACATGTATTAAACATATCGATGAATAAAGAGAATGTTCAAAATATGATATTATTTAATTAGGAACTTTTTGTTACCCTTCAATTTATATTATTTCAGAGTTCACAGAATATTTTTAATAGCTAAATTTTCATTACCTTTACGATTAAGAAAATAATTAAGTAATATTTTGATTATCAATGATTCTATGATACTTAAATTAATACAACACTAAAATCAGTTGTACAATAATTACCTTATCTTTTAATAATTGTTATATTGTATATTATAATAATAGTATATCATTCCTCATAGTTACTAGTCTTATTTCTGGAAGATATATAAATAATTATTATCCACGTTGATGCTTATTAAAGTTAATGCAACTATGTCATTAATTATAAAATCATCAATTATTAACTTTTTATATTATTCTTTTTTCTGCAGACTCTACCGAATGTTAAGAATATTACAATGTTAATTAATTTATTTCTCTCTCTCTCTCTCTCTCTCTCTCTCTCTCTCTCTCTCTCTCTCTCTCTCTCTCTCTATCTTTCCTTCTAAAATAAAATAAATAATACTATTTTAATAAGTACTTTATATCCTTAAGAAGATATCATAAATCTTAATTATATATTTACCAAATTTTCTAAAGCACTTTAGAAAATAATTAAGCCTGTTTTTTAGATCATTAATAAAAATTCTATCTGTTCTTATTAACTGATTATTTTATATATATATTCATCGATCGTAAATATTCGTTTGTAAAATCTTGTCGGATAAAAAAAGGGAAGGTGGAAAACAAATAAAGAAGAAAAAGTAGAAAGAAAAACATGAATGATTTCTATTCGTAATTTTCTTCTTCAATTCGCGTATTTTGTTCTTTTGTTCTCTATGATCGTACATACTTCTCTTCTAGTATCTTCTTATCCTCCTAATCTTTAGTCATTACCACATCTACTTTATCATTCTCCTCTCAACGTGTCGTCAAAATCATATTTGAAGAAGCAACAAATATCATTCGGGTTTACTTGCCCTTGAACGCAAAACGTAAGTAAACCAACGACTCGGGAGAGATAGATCTATGCAGCAATGTCGATTACAATTTAGTCAACAGTGGCTAGAGATGATACTAATAGAAGATACCATTGCCACACATACCATAATCACCCCTATTATCATACCAATGCACACAGTGTACACTATTTTTCTTCCCATTCTTCATAGTCAAACTATCAACATGATGGGTTTATAGAAGCTATTGATGGAAAACTTCTTTATGGCAGCCACACTAGTTATTCCAGACAATCCATGAAGCTTTCTGGCAATAATAATAATCAATGCAACCATCATTTACTACTACTTAAAGGACAATCACTTTTAGAAATTCGCTTAGGAATGATACTGGAAACTATATGTCAAAAAATTTCATTTTGCCATTAATAGACTGGGCAACGAATTTATCTAGAGGCATAGCTCGATCAAAAATTTAGCAAATGAAAAAAATATTTTGAAAAAATGCTAATTTCTCCAACATCTCTAACAGCTCAAGCATACTCAAATCGCTCGAATACCAAGGAAAGAAGTTAGATCAAAGTTCTCTTAATCTTGCGTTAGCAAAGATAACTAGTTGTTCCATCTGATAAGATCTTCTAAACAAGACAGTTAAGTCAGCAACAGACTATTTTCAAATTTGGATCAAGATATGAGCTTGTCAGAAGATAACGAAGAGAAATAAATAAATCTTTGTTATCAAAATCAATTAGAGGCAAAAGGAGTCCATGTCTCATCGTTAATTTATCAACATTACTAATGCTATTGACAATGGATCTACATCCTTTATTATAGGCAACAATGTCTTTAATATCAATCTCACTGATGAAAAGACTATAACAATCTAAACTTTTGAGTTCGTCCTGGCCTTACTAAGAAATATTACTAAGAAACTATAACTAATTAACTAAAATGTAGTAAGAGTAATAGTAAGTAAATAGTAATAGTAAGAGAGTAATGTTTTTTTTAGCAATATTTAATAGAAACATCTTTTAAACTAAATTATTAATTAATAATATTTTAATAATATTTTATATAGAATTTATATAAATATTTTATATAGAATTATGAGCTAAATTGACTTATGTAATAAAATATATATGACTCTATTTAAAAAAATAAACTTGACTTTCATATGTCCTTTATAGATACTTTTACAAAAAAAAAGAATTAATAACAGCAAATTATATACCGTTTGAAATCATTTAATTTGAAACATATTTTACTAAAATTATTATTTGTGGAGTAATAAAATGATTCCAGTTACATGTTCTATCCTGTATAGTAATATTATTATATATGAACTACTTACTTTTATATATTATATATGAGTTATGTGATATAAAGCATAACTTTTGATTGCTTATTAAATCCATGCTTAGTAAAAGCCTCTGCTTTCAATAAGAAGATTCTCTCCTTAGTTTCTCATCCACGAAATCATATAAAGGAGCAATAACAATATTGTTTTAGAATATTAAATTTATAAAATCATAATGCTAATGTGATCGCAACAAGATATAATATTTTTATATGTAACTTAAAGCTTCCTTACCTCAAGGGATAAAGTTGTTACGAATAATTATAATGTTCTGATAATATGCTATATTAGAAGAAGATTTCTGAAAATCTATAATATGAAATAACATAATCGTATTGAGCTTTAATGTGAATAATAATAAACGAAATTTGATGCGAATAAACGTTTAATTTGAATTATTAAAAGATAATACAGTATAGGTTACATTTAAATATGCCGTTCCACACTTTCTGTAACGTTATTCTTTAACACTTAGTAATATATGTATTTTAAAAATATCTATTCTTTTTAAGTTTTAAATCTCGCAACAAATAAACAAATAAACATAATTTATAATAAATATATTAAATTGAATTATATTCAGTTAAAAATTAAATTAACCTGATATTCATCTTAGATTTGTAGCGGTAGGTCATATCTCTCCAGCTTTGTCTAGCGTGTTCTCGGAGTCTACTAAGTGGAGAATCG
This sequence comes from Dolichovespula sylvestris, assembly GCA_918808275.2. Lineage (NCBI taxonomy): Eukaryota > Metazoa > Arthropoda > Insecta > Hymenoptera > Vespidae > Dolichovespula > Dolichovespula sylvestris. The sequence continues at coordinate 1,245,252 of OU964982.1, forward strand.
ATTACATTAAGAATAAGAAAAGAATTAACGACTTTGTAATTTTTAAGCTTCGACAGATTTCTTAAGAAACGTATTATTCAATTTGAATATTATTTATGTCACTATATGAATATATATAATCGAACGGAAATAATTTGATAGGTTGGTACGCTTTAATTTACTAACTTAACCCTGTTGAGTGGTGAATTGTCCAATTCTTATTAATCTTCAATAAAATGTATAACCATTTTTACAAGATTTTTTCCTGATCATGCAGAGATATCTAGCAATAATTTTACGTGTTTTGTATAAACGATTATAACATTATATTAAAATTTGTGGAATATGTCTTATATCACATAAATTACATGAACATAGGGATGTAAATATGGAAGACATGGAGTTCCAAAACACTCCATGTTACCGTCAACCGCTAGACTTCTATGACTTATAAATCTGGATGTGAGACTGGATATAAAAATCTTATACGGTATATTTATACGTTTATACATTTATTGTTAAGATCGTCGTTAGTTGTGTGCAAAATAGTAACAAATTTCTATTCATATGTTCGTTAATATTTTTCACTTTGAATAAACGGGCAAGTCAAGCTGTCAAGTAAATGTTACAAATTGATATTATTTCAATAATCTAATTAAAATTGTTAATTTTGCATTATCAGAAAAATGTTGGTGTCTCAAGAGAATCATTTAACAAATTATGAAGATATTTGAGCTTGTAGTCTTCTGAAATACAAATACAAGCATGCACCACAACAGAAGGAAAAAGAAGAGAGTAAATTATGGTGTACGAGCTGTGGAAGTGGTTCGTGGGACAAAGGGATATGGTTTTACTATTTCTGGACAACAGCCGTGTATATTAAGTTGTATTGTACAAGGAAGTCCTGCTGAAAATGCTGGGCTACGAGCAGGAGATTATTTGGTGGCTGTTAATGGTCACAATGTTAGTAAAGTTCCACATGACGATGTAGTGCAGCTAATAGGACACTCCCAAGGTGTCTTGAGATTACAGATAGCTGAAAATTATTATTCCGATTCATCGGACGAAGAAGGTTTTGCTACTGTTAGGTCCAAGCCCAAATATGCTCATAAACCACGTGCAAACAATACAAATGCTATACAGTTACAATGTAGAGTTGCTAAAGTTGTTAGGGATTTACAAAGCGGTGCCATGTTCGATACAACTGGAAGAGCAGTACAGCAAAGTAAAATACATTGCAGTCACCTTCATCATCGTTGGAACATGAGTAATCCTCTTCCTCCGCCACCTCCACCTACATCGCATAAACGAGATTCTGAAAAAATTGTACATAGAACTGTAGTCGGTTATTTGGGTACTATTGATATTCCTAATCAATTGCATCCATCTTCTATGATGCAGGTATGTATTCGTTTAGATAGTATCAAGTAACTCTTATCATTAGTTGTTTAATATAAATTTGTTTAATATTTTTAGGTTCTACGAAAATGCATCAAAAGGTTAAAAGCAGAAAAACGAAATCCGACTACAGTACTTTTAACGATACACGTGGCAAACATAAAACTTACTAATTCAGAAAATCTTGTTATCGCTGAATATCCATCGTATAGAATAATATTTTGTAATTCTTTTTCCGAAGAAGATAAACAGTATTTTGGAATATTAACAAAGTCGGTCAAAGATAAGGACGACATAGTATCGAATTCGTGTCATGTGTTCACTATATATTATAAGTTAATAGATCACGCAATACACTCTAGTACTTGTAACGTATTTGGATTTACATGTACGAAAACCTCAGAACTGAACATGTGCCAAGAATTTCCTGATAGCTGCAATAGTTTAATAGGAGCCATACAAACCTTATACATATCCGATACTACAAATGGTGATGCGAATCCTATGTACAACGAAGCACGAAGACGTCAAGATGCTGCTTCGCCTCAACCTAGCAACGTTAGCACATCGACAGCTCATTCAAGCAATAGTGATTCCGGTATAGGTTTCAAAGATGACTATCGTTCACGTTCGGAAAGAAATGCAGACTTTTCCCATTCCAGACAACGCTCCATTTTGCAGAGAGTATAGTATTTACTTTTTACGTTTTAATCATTTATCAGATGCTTATCTGTCAGTAACGTAATAAAAATTTGAAAGAAAAAAAAATATAAATAAATAAATAAATAAATAAATAAATAAATACATTTCTCTTATTTCCAGGGTCTTATAATGCCTCCTAGCAGAGGAACATTTAACGAAAGTGCAGGTTCTAGGCTCACAGTTCGGGCAATATCCGATTCAAGATGGGAGAATATAATAAGATCGGGTACTTCGAGGGTAAACGGGGTATCATCGTCGTATGAATCTGCAACTGGTATAAATAACGAAAAAGTTTCAGTGAATTTTGACAATCCACGTGATGGAACGAGTTCGTCTACAGTAGTGGTCGGAAATCGTTCGATCGTTTCAGAAGGGAAAAATTCATGGAGGAGTGGGGATGCCACCACCTGCCCGGGACCATCTGCTCCTGTGGTCATGCAGGGGTTCGGTAGTTCGTCCGTTGGTTCTCTCTCATCTGCCTGTACCACCGCGATGCTTCACGAAGGAACGGACGAAGTTATCGATGCGTCGGAAAATTTGTCAAACCAATCGCAAATTTTAACGCGAATTACCGCCTGCGACAAATTGAGCCCAAAGGTCTATTGTGGCATGTCGAAATCGTTGGTTCATAGCTTGGAGGATTTGAATCCTACGTCGGAACATTCATCATCGTTTTTACACTCGTACGGTAATAAAAACGACAAACCACGTCCATGGGGAAGCTTGCAAGAAATACGGAGCACTCGTACCTGCACGTCGGACAATTGTTTGGTAAGAAATTCTTCTTCTTATTATTCTTTCTTTCTTTTTCTTTCTTTTTTATTTTTATTTTTATTTTTATTTATTTATTTATTTATTTTTTTAATTTCTTCCGATATCTCTTACATCCATTTTTTTCTTCTGTACTTGCCAATCGAAACCGGATCCGTCTATCGTCGTGTCGTCGTATATTTTCTATGGGAGAATTTTCAGGTTTTTTCTTTTTTTTTTTGCCACCATTAACTTAACAAACGCAATATCTTACAAAACGTACATATTTTCGTATTTTAAACGTACATACGTAATTTATCATTCGTACTTCTGTACAATACATAACGGGTAGGAAATGTAATTATTAACTCGTACGTAATGACCTATATACGTTATCGTTATGATTAATCATTCATTATAATTCGAAATCATGCTAATTTTTCGCGGAAGCGACGCTAGGTAAGATGGTCTCGTACTTTCTTTTTTTTTTTTTCACGATTTCCGTTGCTCCCCGTTTTGCTCTCTATTGAAGCTGCGTCATCACATTTCCTGCTTGCCATATAGTTTCCGTTGCTCGTAGGGCAGATCGGTGAATCTATATCTAGGTATATGAACTAAACGGAATATTAAAAAAAAAAAAAAAAAGAAAAGAAAAAAATATTAAATACGCTCATTTATCGACGATTCTATTTTACAAATAATACGTTCGATTTATCGAAAATAAAAGGTCCATTTCTTACTGGACGAACAAATTTAATCGTAAATAAATTAATCTCAATTATGATTCGCTTGAGATTGATAAAAGAAAAGAAAAGAAAAGAAAGGAAAAGAAAAAAGAAAGCAAAAAATACAACGAAAAAAAAACAACACGTGCAAGTGACTACTATAGCTAATGCACGAGTTAACGTGAGTCATAAAAAAAATATACAGGGTGTCCTATTAAACTCGAACATTTTTATTTAATATGCATACGTCTATAAATGAAGTATCGATTTGAATGGGGACACCCTGTATGCAGAGGCACAGAAGCACCGTAGCGTGTGCGCGCTTGTGTACAGTGTGTATTCGTGTTTATGAGTGAAAGAGAGAGAGAGGGAGAGGGAAGGAGAGAGAGAGAGAGAGAGAGAGAGAGAGAGAGAGAGAGAGAGAGAGAGAGAGAGAGAGAGAGAGAGAGAGATACGGTTAGAAGACAGCACACAAACACATGTACGGGTGACACGTTACACTCACATCACGTACGGATGTATACGTATATACGTACACGACACCGGCGTACGTCCGCACGCAGTGATTAGTGTTGTGTCTGGGTACGAAGTTGCTGCTTTACGGAGTCTTCTCTTCTGGTCAGCAGTGTTGCGCTCGCTAGTGCGCGCTGGTGCGCGCGTACGTCCGTTCGTTCAGAGACGGACGGGACTGCGCGCATTGTGCGCTGCCCCGTAAGAACGTATCGTTTGGGTTTTCCGTTTCGTATTTCGTTATCGTTAGGATTAAATCTTAAGTTGTTAACGTCGTCGTCGTCGTCGACGTTGTCCTCGTCATCGTCGACCTCGTCAACGTCGTCGTCGTCGTCATTGTCGTCGTCGTCGTCGTCGTCGTCGTCGTCGTTGTCGTTGTCGTTGTCATTGTCATCGTCGTTGTTTTCGTTGTCGTATATATTTTTTTTATTTATCGTCGACTCGCTCGACGTCGTACGATCGTATAATAAAATCGTTTCGTACGTATCGCGCGTCGCCACGGCTGGGCGGAGCCCTCTCCTCGTTGATCTACGCTCGGTCGAACGCGTTTACGGTGATTCTCTCTTCGTTCTTTTTTTTTATTCTTTTTTCCTTTTAAAATTCTCTCTCTCTCTCTCTCTCTCTCTCTCTCTCTCTCTCTCTCTCTCTCTCTCTCTCGTTATAAGTATTATTTTTTTTCTACCTTTTTTTCTTTTCTTTTTTTTTTTTAATCATTACCTTTCCTTCCCTCAACCTCACACCCTCAATACAACCACCAAAGTCCCGCTCCCCTTCCCCCCTACCCACCCACCCACACCAAAGCCGTCGGATATCCCCTTTCACCCTTTGTCCTCCCGCTGCCGCTTCCCTCCACCCTCAAGCACCCACCCATTCACCCCACCTTTTTCTTCTTCATTTCGCGAGTTTTTTTGTGCATTACGAAACACGTGCGTACAAAACGAATAATTACATGGGATTCCGCGTCATTCCCCGAGGCTGCAGCTTCGTTGGACAGGACATGGATTCTTTAAGGAAATATTCGGTATGATTGTTTAATTGTAATTTCGTAAAATTAAAGAGTGCGCGTATAATTCGGACGACGCGCCTTCGAACTTATTAACCTTTTTTTTGTGTTTATCAATCGATTTTATTTCTTTCTTTCATTATTATTATTGTTGTTGTTGTTGTTGTTGTTATCTTTTATTTTGTTTTTTAATTCAATTTGACAATTCAAACGATATTTCGAAGGACGTCGGTAATATTATTCGCTTATTAATAAATGATTAAATTATTTACTAAATATGAAAGAGAGAGAAAGAGAGAGAGAGTAAGAGAGAGAGAGGAGAGAGTACGTGTGTTTTATCACGATGGGATAACATTTGACATTAGAGTTGTTAAATAATGCGATAGGAAGCGTGTTAAATACGTCTTATTGTTTACTCGTTTAATCATTTTTAAATATTTCTTTTTTTAATGACCTACTTCGTTAATATGAATGGAGAACGTAGTCGAGTATGTATCCACGTAACGAATGTGGATCCACATTGTACGTTATTTCATTCGCATTTCTTTGACACGGATTTCCCCAAACGGAATCGTAAGTTTCCGTAGCAATTGGTTCCGTAGCAATCGTAAGTTTCCGTAGCAATAGGATTTATTCTTCTGCCGTTATTATAAGAAAAACAATCCTTTTAAAAATTTTTGTACCATTTGCGACGAAATAAAGAGGTTAACGTTATAAATTGATTTTATTCGAGTAAGATACTAGATAAGATATATTTTACGTGGTCGCGATTTAAATTAACGTCGATTACCTTTAAATAAGATTTTATATATTTTACACACACACACACACACACACACACACACACACACACACACACACACACACACACACACACACACACACACACACACACACACACACACACACACACACACACACACACACACACACACACACACACACACACACACACACACACACACACACACACACACAATTATTATTATTATTATTATTATTATTATTATTATTATTATTATTATTATTATAAGACTATATTTTCTTCTTCTTCTTCTTATTATTATTATTATTATTTGACTATATTTATTATTATTATTATTATTATTATTATTATTATTTTACTTTATATTTTATTATTATTAATAGTATTATTGTATAAGAATAATTCTCTCTCTCTCTCTCTCGTATTTTATTTTATTACGCGTTGGTGCATTTATTAGACACACACGGTCCGTAAGGCGGTAACAACTCTCGAGCGAGTATCATTAAAATACATGGGAAACTAGAAGTACTTGAATTGAATATCGCGTGGGACTGTTGTGTATATTCTCACGTTGTTCACGATGGAACAAGCATCGTGCAACAGGTGCTGCGTGACGAGCAAACTCAGATTCTTATCATCGAATTGGTTTTAGTGTTGTATAGAATCCACAGTTTTTTCTTTTCTTTTTTTTTCTTTTTCTTTTTTTTCTTCTTTACTTCCTCATCGGCGCAATGAATCTGCTTTTTCTCGCGGATTCTTGTTGGAGTTGATCTTGTCATGATTCACGAAAGAATTCGTGGGATTTAATGATTTTTTTTTCTTTTCCTTTTTATATACTAAATCAATTTCTTTTATCTTCTACATAGAATAATATTGTTTAATTAATATTTTTTTTTATATCGTGGGATTATAAAAAAAAGGAGAAAAGAAAAAAAAGACTGTACACCATCGTAGATTTAGCTTCTTTAAAACTCTCTTTAAACAGGAACTGTTAATTTGACTATTAATACGCAACCCTCCTGTTCTATTCGACATCGTTCACAATGCATAACGGAGCACGCAAGTCCGTTCTCTTGTGTTGCTTTTACGGTCATTTGTTACGTATAAAACGAAACGCATTTTTTCTTTTCTTTTATTTTTCTTTTCTTTCCTTTTTTATTTTCTTTTCTTTTCGTCCTTCGTCGTAATTTAAAATAATTGATTTATTCCTCAATTACAGCATGGAAGTACAGAATCATGTGACAAAGTCAGCGATTGTAAAAGCGTACATACGTGGGCAAATGGATTTGAAAAATTATTGGGTGACCCAAAGGGTTTGCAGACGTTTGCAGTAAGAATGAATTCTTTTTTTCTTCTATTCGTAAAACTACATAAGTAATAAAATTGTTTGATGGAATATATAACGCATATAATTTACGCATATAATTGTTTATTTTTCCGTTTTTTTTTTTTTTTTTTTTTTTAAGGAATTTTTGAAGAAAGAATTTAGTCACGAGAATATTTATTTTTGGGCTGCTTGTGAAAGATATAAGGATACAGAGGACCCAATTAGTCGGTGCAGATTAGCTTGGCAGATTTACCAACGCCATTTATCAAATACAGCGGCAGAACCAGTAAATGTTGACAGCCATGCTTCTGGACAGATCACTCAAGAACTTCTTAATGAAGCCCCTGCGGATCTTTTTTTACAAGTATGTGATAGTGGATTTCTTTTTCTTTTACACGCACGCACACGCACGCGCGCACACACACACATTATCGATTCAAGTGAACGCGTGCAAAAGTTCGAGCTATCAACACTTTGTAGGATCTTTATTATTTATTTTGATTTTTTGGATATTTTTTTCATAGGCACAAAAGCAGGTGTTTAATTTAATGAAGTTCGATAGTTACCCTAGATTTCTAAGGTCTGAACTTTATCATCATTGTTTAGAAACAGGAAATAGTGCTATCAATATAGAAGATTATGATTTAAATCTTATTAGTTCACCTAGCGTGAAACTTAAGAAGAGCCATTCGGATGCGGAAGACCGTTGCCGGAAATCTATTCTTCCTTGGCATAGAAAAAATAGGTAATTAATATTTATCCTTTAAATCACAATAAATAATTTTATTCTATAAACATTTATTTCTATTTTAACATTTACAGATCAAAATCGAAAGATCGTGGTGAAACAGAATATAATAAAGCCCCCAACCGAAGTGAAACTATATACAAGAGTTTTACTACCATTAAGAGAGAAGCAGAAGGTAATAACAATGAGGATAGCGTATCTATATCTAGTAGCAGATCCTCTTTAGCATCATGGGATTTGGCATTGAGGCAATCGTTCAACAAACATGTAAGTATCATATAATATATATTAAAAAGGAAAGGATATTTATATTTATATTATTTATATATTAGTGTAACAATATTACGCGATAAAAAATTTAAGAATAGATTACTCGTATGTAGAGAAGAAAAAATAATAGGTCCCATTAACATGGGTCCGGAAATGCTTAATTTCTGAGTTATAAGGCTTCTAAGTATAATTATAATGTATTGCCATCCGGCAAACCATAAGCGAAATGCATTGACGCGAATGCATTCATTTGAATATCATTGTCTCGACAGCACACTAGAATGAATAACGCATATTCAATACATAAAATTCCAATAATATCTAACAAGCCACAAAGTCAGGAATTTTCGGACGTGTCTGGAATTAAGTGAGACTATGAACTTAGTCATGTATTCAGACATGAAGTAGACATTTCAAACATTTCATATGTAAGGAAATGTAAATAGAGCGTATCATAATTCCAGGAAATAAACATAATTAGAATACATTAAGATCATACTTGAAAGTCTTATAACTTAGTAATTAAGCATTTCCGGACTGATGTTGATTGATAATCTATTTTATTTTTTTCTTCATATGAAGAATTCAATTCTGAAGTTTTGCCGCATAGTTTTTGTTGAAATCTTTATATAATATTGATGTTGGGAGAAAGTTACATTTTGTAAGAAACCTCAACAAAAACCTCTTTTTTTATTCCTTACGTATGAAATGATAAGTTAATGCAGTCACTTAATACGTGTTAGTGGTATTTCAATTTGGTTCATTATACAATTTATTATATTTGATACAATAATATCGTATATTGAATTATTTTAATAACCAGGGAAGTAGATATTAAATGTTCATTTATTTCTCATATATGTGAGTTAGTTTGTATAACTTGTAGTCAGTATCGTCCTGTGAAGGACAGTTGAATGAAAAGAAAGAAGTTCGCACCAAATGTACCGGGTTGTGTCGAGTAATATTATCGGACGGGTCCACTACGGTAGTGCCGACTAGCCAAACTGAGAGCATTAAAGATGTGGTTACTCGCCTCCTCGATAAAAGAGCTCTTCGATATACTAACTATGATGTTCTTATACTAGCTACGGATGAGGTTTGTGTCTCTTTCTATTTACATAATGCCAATTTAAAAAGCATTAAAATGACTAACACACAAATCGACAAATACCACATTATATTTGTATGCATTGGAGCCAATATTGCTAAACGCTGATTAAAATTGTTAGATGATAGATGAAGGTTATGGGATATATTGGTATTTTGCACGTATTATATTCTCTCTCTCTCTCTCTCTCTCTCTCTCTCTCTCTCTCTCTCTCTCTCTCTCTCTCTTTCTCTTTCTCTTTCTCTGTTTTTATGATATCTTGATTCTATTATTGATTCTTATATTGAACATATATTTTTATGAAATGAGGAAACTACAAATGCTTAAATATTCACGGGCTGTTGTACTGTTAATATAAATAAGACGGAAATATCCTTGGAAAAAAGGCTTGAACGGTATATATAATAAGAATATAATTTTAAATATATCGAGGGTTTAACCATTGCTAATGCTTATAATTTAATATATATAAGATAACATATATATAAGCAATGTCAAATTTTAAGATGTAACACTTATTAATCATTAATAATTTTATTTATTTTCAGGTAGTGGATACAAAATATCCTTCTTCAGTATTAGCAGGACAAGAGGTAGAAGTTGTACCGACAAAGGTTTTAAAAGTTGATTTACCTTCACGTAGAGTAATTACCGTGATCGCACATAAGGGAAGAACTCTTAAAGAAGTACTCAGGCCTCTTTTGAATAAATATGGTTTCAATTTGGATTTAATTAGTATTTGGAGCGAGGGTCATCGCGTTTGTATGGACATTTCAGCTATTAATGCACCCACAAGACTTACATTGACTACAAATAGCGAAGGTGAAATATATACATAGATAAACATTTGAGAAAAAAAATATGTGGTGTCTTTATAAGAATTTTCTGATTATAAATTAGATGCCCAAAGAGATCCAGCTTTGGTCAAGTATTCTGATGAAATATCACGTGGACAGCCAACCTTGGATGAAATAACAAATAAAGTATTCGAAGAATTGTTAGTAGGAAAAAGTGCGAGCAAATATCAATATAATGAAGGCTCATGTAAAGTATGTCTTTTGCAACGAATACAAAAATCTATTTAATTATTAAATCTTTATAAATATATACATATAAATTTTAATATATATATTTTTTCCCCCATGTCACAGTCTGATGATCAACGTTCCGAAGGTTCTTCCATACTGCCAAGTAAATTTTTTGTCCGTGATTCTACCATGCATGGGAAAAAGAAGGTAAATTTTTTTTTTATTTTTATAAAAAATATTGACGTTATATTATAAATAAGACATTAAATGTTTATTTCAATACTTTTAAAGATGAAATCAAAGTACACCACCGGAAGTGAGAAAAGTGGTGGCACTACTGAGTCCGTCAGCGAAGAAACTACTAGACCTCATCCTCCTCTTATTGCAAAATGGCGTAATGGCGTGAAATTGCAACTTCCTGGAAGGTTTGATGGAGATGGTAAATTTCGAATCTTCGATTAAATCATTGATCTATATAATAATTGATATGTATATATATATATATATATATACACATTGTATTTATTTGAAAATATTATTACTTTATAGATTTGTACGAGGGATTGAAAAGGGCACAACGATCTAGGCTAGAAGATCAAAGAGGAACAGAAATTAATTTCGAATTACCGGATTTTTTAAAGGTAAACAAAACATATACTATGTTACAAATCATTGCCATAATTGATGAATAGGATTTGAATCATCTAGAGATAGGAAGAAAAGGAAATGTTAATTATAAAATGAGCATATTAATTAACAATTAACTATTTAACGAAACGAAACAAAATAAAATGAAAAAAGTAAATAAATAAAAAAGAAAAGAAAAGAAAAGAAAAGAAAAGAAAAAAAAAAGAAAAGAAAAAAAATTATTCTATGAGAATGTCATGCTTACATGCACTGTAATCTTAAGTTCATTGTCATAATGCATTTCGACTCTTAAAGCTATGAAATTACTAATCAGAACAAGGAAAATGGGAAACCTTTGGATCGCAACAAGTTTCGAAGAGCACGTGTAACGCCTACCAATTTCTGCGAGGGAAGCACGAAATTCTATGATACTGGAGAGGAAAAAGATGTTACGACCGGACAAGAACGTGCAACGTATTTGACAAACGGTAGAATCGTAGAACGATTAACAACAGTGCCTGATACAATAGAATCCGTGAGTAAAGGTCTTGAAGCGTCATTTACTTTGGATGGAACTATAGTTGACGGGGATCAGACAATCGTTGAGAATGGATTTCGTTCGGACCCAAAACAACATCAAGAGTCTCATTCTGCGGATAGTCAGGTATCGCCAACTACAAAATTATCGAAACCACCGCCATTACCGCCAAAACCTAAAAATCTCGTTATGAACGTAGTAAAGACTAGTTATATTATGAATAATACATCGAAAACACATCAAAAATCTGGAAAGGAGAGTCCTATGAACAATCAATCGGAATCCTGTCAAAATAAAAATGTTATCATTTAGCTCGGATTTTATTTCATCGGTTGTCAATCAATTGACAAATTTTTAGGTTATTATAAAACTCAAAGCCCTTGGAATAAATATAATATAGAATTTCTTGCATTTTATATCTATGTGTCTTCGTTCATAGATCAAGATTTGATAGGAAAGAAAGAGAATTATACTGGGACGATTTGCTAACGATGTTAGAGATTATTTTGACATATCCATGAAAAATTAGTTCGTAACATTTTTATATTTAATAGAAATTCAATTAAATTAAAAAAAAAAAAAAAAAAAAAAGAAGAGGCCTTATATAAATAGAGAAAAAGAAAAAAAATACGTTAAAGTATTGACTTGGGAGGATCTTCTTTTTGGACTTTTTCCATGATAAGAAGAAAGCGATAAAAATGTACGAATAGACTCAGGAAAAAAAATCGGACGGTGCTACGCGCGAGCATAGAAATTACGAAATATTTTAACAAAAACATAAGAAAAAGGAAAAAAACGACGAATCGTAGCTGTAAACGGAGCATTTCTTGACAGAATTATTCTTAAAATAGTATTTACATGGCGGAGGTTATTAATATTCTTGTTTTTTATTATTATTATTTTTTTGTAATTTGGTTTTTTAACGCAAACGCTCCAACGCTATTGTGACCTTCGAAAAATACTCCCTTTGTAATTTAGCCAAGATGAAAACAAAAAAGTATATGTATATGTATATTATTATATTCTCACAATCACGTAACTACATGCAGCTGTGTTAGTAAAATAGCTTTTTACGTGCCTTAAAATTAACGATACCTTTCATGTAAGATCGAGAATATAGCACAGGACAATGTCGTGATCGTTATATTTATAACTTTATGATATATATTGTTACATTCCTGGTTGTACAGGACACGTTAGGAATATTTTATTATATTTATAATCATCGACGCATGTGTTGTTACAACAATGATAAAGAGAGATTTGTGAAAGGAATCCACAAATTTAACACGAATAAATAAATTATCGAAATTTCGTTTAACAAATTGTATCAATTTAATTCGTTCTTACCTTTGTGACATTTAATTACGTGGATAATACGATGGTCGTTCGAAAAAATTCGCGGCATTTTTTTCAAGCTTTAAGAATGAAGTTTTAAAAAAGTTATAAAAAAATTTTTTTTAAAAGCCGCGAACTTTTCAAATGACCCAAATGTATTAATTAATTTAATGCCATCACGTGCTTATCAAGAAAATAATATTTTACCTATTAACAAGCGATCTGTTATATTTATTAATATATTATTTATTTATTTATTTTTCATTCGTATACGAGTTTACACGTTTAAATCGAGAAAACAAATTTAACTACCTAACGATGATTCGTTCCTTTTATCGATTACGTATTTCCGATTGGTGTCGTATTTCCCACCGACAGAGAGCGCCACTGTTTTTGGCGCGCGCACGTACCGCGATCGACGTATTTATTTCTTATAGATAAACGATTTATATTTGAAACGTATGCGTTATGGAGGGTTTAACAAATTTATCGTCATATTGGAATTAGCTTCCAACGTAATAATATCAAATGATCGATCTCTCTTATTGGTCATGTTAATTCTATTGGTCATCAAACAAGATTCTCACGTCGTGATATCATCTTGTCTAGGTAAGCATTATTTTTGTTCTATATTTCTTTTTTGCAACAGGATACGTATGTATATACGTATATAAATATATATATATATATGTATGTATGTATGTGTGTATGTGTATATATATATATTTTTTTTCATTTATTTATTTATTCGTTTTAACGTTAGATAAATTTCGAAAAAAAATTGTTTACCTTCAAAATGAACGTTTCGATGTATATCAATTATTAATTAGATCAAATACTGTAACATAACCCATTGAAACAACCTTGTACGATCAGCTTATATTAACGGCTATGATAATTTTCTTATTTAAGGTTAATGGATTAATCTGATATTAGTAAATATATGTATGAACGTTCGAGGCTCGGAAAGGACAGGTCGATTCCTCTTATTTCGACTTTCTTCAAATTATCTTCTCTTGTTGATCGTGACTCCGCGATATAGTTGATACATATATGTACATATGATGTTACGTCATTATAGGTTAAGCTTTATCGGCTTTGATGGGTTTGATGATTTCCCCTCCCCCACCTTCTTCTTCATCTCTTTACTCCTCTTTTTATGATATATATATATATATATATATATATATATATATATATATATATATATGGAAAAATGGTATGGAAAATTGTCGTCTAATGATCCATGAGTAATTTCCAACGATCTCTCGAATTTCACTTTTTGAGGGACATCGAACAGCGATACGATACACAATGTGTCACCGTATATACGAGATTCAATTGTGTGTTTGTGGTGTGTGTGTGTCGTGTGTGTGCGCGCGCGTATACGTGCTGTATCTATATATGTACGTGTTTATGTATATAGGGTGATTATAAATCAAGGACCAGTTTAATATCTCGTTTATTAGAAATAGAAAATTAGAATATTTTCATTTATGATTCTTTTAAATTTCATAGTTTATTTAATTTTTTCTCCCGAAACAATTGATTGAAATATCTAATTAATTAATCAATTAGAGAACAAAATCTTTTACGGCATTTCGTAAGAAAAGTTAAAAGATCATTAAACTTCCTGGTTCAACCGGAAGTCACTTCAATCGATTGGGTGTTTTATTCCGTGCTATTAAAATATTTCACGCATGAGATCATGAAACTTTTCTTAATATATATATATTGTTACTTATTATATACATACATCATACATACGTACATACATAGATATGTTTCTTTTTTTTCTATTACTTTCAACAAAGGAGATATTCAACTGGCATCTTAATTTATAATCACCCAGTATATATGTATATACATGAAATTTGATCTATATAATTCGATGGGTCAACTAGCATCATCGTCATCGTCATCGTCATCGTCATCTTCATCATTATCATCATCAACTTCATCACAAGCGTACAAGATGATACAATAACTTTCCTATGACAACCGAGAAGCCAAATATTTTTTGCTATTGAGGGTTTTCTTACTTCTTTTTTTTTTTTAATTATTTCTCGAAGATTAAATTTCATTGGTATGCTTGCTGCATGTCATGGAGTCATGGGGTCGTCAGCGTTGCTCAATTTAAAAGACCAACCGTAAATATCACTTGTCGTGTACTTTATCGACTGAAATACAAAAATACCGGCGGAAATACCAAAATTTTGTTATAAATAGTACTAGTTATCTACGTAGAACAAATTACGTGTTAATTCCTTCCTAAGTAATTTCGTATTAATAGATTATTAAATGACGTTAAATTCGAAGCCGAATTTTTCAAATCTAAACGATTATTACAATTCTATACCGTATCTCGTACTTTTTATACTTTTTACCTTTTCATATTTATATTAATATCTCATCTCGCAAGTTCCAATACTACCGTACCATTTTTGTTCTCTATAACTTTTTCTTATCTTCGTTAAAAAAAAAGAAAAAAAAAAAGAAAAAAGAGAACACCCAATACTACCGTATCACTTCTTTCAACAATTTTATTAACCCTCGGAAAAAAAATTTTCATTTTCAGCAAGCTTTTGGTCGTTATAAACATTTAACGACTACTACGACTTAGCGACGAAAAGATCGAACTACGCGTTAGTACACACGTAATGCACATGAACGCACAACATACATATACACAAGCACGCAAGACACATTATACACCCATATACAGTACGCACGCACAGCTGGAAATTCAAATCTCCTTAAGGATAGGCAACCCAATAGGCGAGCAGGTCGTGAAGGGTAAGGGAGGAAGCTGTAAAGTTTCTCTTTGGTTATACGAGATGACACATACATACATACATACATACATACATACATACATACATACATACATACATACATACATATATATATACACGCACCGTAAATAAGTGTGTGTACATACAAATATATAATATAATATATTGCGTGCGCGCGCGCGCGCGCGTGTGTGTGCTGTATGTGTATATATATATATATATATATATGCGAACATATATATACAAACATGTATATATAATACATATTATATATATATATATATATATATATATATATATATTATATATATACGAGTGATATATATAATACGTATTATATATATATATATGTATATATATACACACACACATATATACAATACAAGAGATACACGCGTCACTATTCTCGAGTCGCTCGAGTAACCGAGTAACGGACCGTTCGCAATATGTGGGCGAACTCTCATATATATACAGCATATCTATCTGTATATAATGTGTATATATATATAGTATCCACACACGAAAGTAGTGACTGTTACGAAGGGTCTGGACCCCCCATAATACACCAGACGGCGACATTCGGTCCTCGTCTCTTTCTCTCTCTTTTTCGGTCTCTCTCTCTCTCTCTCTCTCTCTCTCTCTCTCTCTCTCTCTTTTTCGGCGTCTCTCTCTCTCTCTCTCACACGAATGTATGAGCTCTCGCTACGCACTTATCCGTCTTCCTACGCCCCCCTCCCCACTCATCCTCCTCTTCCTTCCTTCCCACCTCCATCTCCCTCGATGTGTCCTCTCGCTTCTTCCCTTTTTCTTTTTTATTTTTCCTCTTTTTTTTCTTTCCTCTCTTCTCTCTCTCTCTCTCTCTCTCTCTCTCTCTCTCTCTCTCTCTCTCTCTCTCTCTCTCTTATGTCTCGAGGTCGACGTCGTCGTCGTCACCGTCGTCGTCGTCGTCGTCGTCGTCGTTGGTGCTTTGTTTATCGCAAATATGCGCTCACACTGTGGTATTAGAGACCTTCCTTCTTTCATAAGAAGAGAACAGAACGAGAACGGACGTTCGTCGGTCAGTTTATGTCGAAGTGCGATCGAGTGAGGATCGTCGCGTGCGATCCACGATAATAATCACGATCACGAATTCCTTATCATCATTGAATCCATTAATCGTAATTGTCATTGTCATTTGTCGTGAATGAGAGAGAGAGAGAGAGAGAGGGAGGGAGAGGGAGAGATCGGTAACGTTCGTTAAATCTCGTTCGCCATTTTTTTTCCCTTCTGATCGATCGATCGAACGATTTTTTCCTTCTTTTTTCTCTTTTTATCTCTTGTTACTCGTGGATCACATTCTCAAACGATCATATTGCTTCCTCTTTCTCTTCTTCCTCTTTCTTTTCTTCCTCTTTCTCCTCCTCCTTCTCCTCCTCCTTCTCTTCTCCTTCTTCTTTTTCGTTGTTCTTGTCGTATGTCATGCTTGTTGAAAGAAATCGAAACAGTGTAATTATTGTATTTCATTATGGATGTATTATGGATTCCATTAAATTATTACTTACGTATTTTTAATTAATTTAATTAAATAAATTGTACGTTATTAATCGAATAGATTTATCGACGTGTATCATACACGTTATTAACGTGATATATTAACGAGAATATCGTCGGGACGAAAGATCGTACGATCGTATAACTCGTTAAAGAATTATCGAGATTGGACAGTTATTACTTCGTAAAAAAATACAATAAGTCGTAGAGAATATTGCTTAGAAACAAGTTTGTAACCGTCCGTCCCTTTTGACATTGAGAGAGGCATATCTCTCGGGCGGCGACGTGTTTGCTATTGCGATTAATCAGCTGATACTTCCCTCTATCTTATATGTTACCACTACTATAGGCCTTTGTCGAACCAGTAGAGAGGTTCGTTCCCTTGTATTTTCAAAGATTCGCATTTTTTTTCGGTTATTGAAAAAAATTTTCATGGCAACGATACGATAGTTTAATGTTCGATCTTATTAAGTATTTGAACATTTATTAAAATATAATTATAGTATTTCGATAGAAATATAAATAAAATATTGCTCTGTATATTATATATTATTGATTATATATATATATATATATATATATATATATATATATACACATATATTATCGCACGCGCGCGCGCGTGTGTGTGTTCATTGATTTGTTTATTAGGTATACGAGGTTACACGAAAAAAAAAAAAAAAAAAATTAATAATATGAATAATATTTGAATAAAAATGCGAATAATATTTGTTGTCGTTTGTTGATCTGTTTTCTCGTTTTCTTTTTCTCTTTTATTTATTTTTTTTTTCCGCCGATATTTAACCACCCACGTAATTTTCAATATCATTTGTTCGACGTTATTTAATTTAATGTTGGAGAAGATTTTTTTTTCTCTTTTATCTTATACATTTTTGATAATTCATACTATAAAAATGATCCGTCCTTTTCTTTTCTTTTATCAAACAGATAACGAGACACATAGGTGAAGAACAATGTCACAGGTGCGTAGAATCGTTCCATTAATGAAAATCACCGAGGTCGACGAAGAGAATTCTCCGCGAAAGGTTCAGGATGCGTCGCTGGAGATAGTCTCGCCAGTATCTAGCATGATTCGTGATTTCGATAAGTCTACGATATCGTTAAAAGAATGTATGAAAAGTGATACGAACAATTCAGATCTGCGTTTGGGTAAGTCCTTTCAAAAATCACACTTTTTTTGGTTAAACATTATTCTTTTTTTATTTGTAATTTTTTAATTTTTTTTTTTTTTTTTTTTTTTTTTTTTTTTTTTTTTTTTTTTTAAATAAATCTGTAAAGGTTAAACTTCTCTTTGTTCGATAGAATGTACATCGAACATTATTATTATTATTATTATATTTTTTTTAAATCTATGACCTATAATTCAATTTTTTATTTTTAATCGGTTCGGCGTTTGAAAGTTATTGATGGCCGATCGAATCAAACGATAATTTTTTAATAATAGTAATAATATAGAATATTGATGTTAGATAAAAGTATAAACAAACGTTCTAACGTAAAATAACGTCGTCGGTAATTTCTTTTTTTATGTATGTAACGTAAAAACGTTGTTAATAAAATAAGTCAAATTTGTTTATAACGGATATGATAGGAGTAATAGCAATAACAATGTAACGAGGTAACGTCAGGTCTGGTCTACGAGAGGCGTGTATCTCAGGGAAGAAACGGGATGGTATGGGGTGACAGGGATTTCCCCGTCCTTGAGGAGTCCGGGGATGTCTGCTACGGCTTTGAACTCCTCGAACGTCGTCTTTAAGTACCTCGCGGTTCTCATTCGACCCAAGACGCATCGTTAAATTCAATCCTAATTCGACCATTCAATACGTTGTTTTCATTTCCTTTTATTATTATTGTTATTATTATTATTATTATTATTATTATTATTATTATTATTATTATTATTATTATTTTCTTTTCCTTTGCAACGAAAGGGATGAATGATATATAATGTTATCATTATTCGACAACGATATATAATTTTTTATTATAAAATATATCCAAGTATCTGTATTAAAAAATTCGGTATTAAACAAAAAAAAAGAGAAAAGAAAAAATGTTTAATTGCAAGAAAATTAAACGTATTACTTAATTCATTTATCGATTAAAGATTGATTCGAAATGGGCTGAGATGTCGATTTAAACGTTACGTAGTGCTGACGTTAAACTAATTCGCGGAACACGTCGAATTGTTGGGTATAACGAAGAAAGGAGGGCTGTTAGTCCATTGTTTAGAAAAAGATAGGTTAGGAAGGAAAGGCAAAAGAGAGAGAGGAGAGAGAGAGAGAGAGAGAGAGAGAGAGAGAGAGAGAGAGAGAGAGAGAGAGAGAGAGTAATGTAATCGAAAGCAGCTTGCCTTTGAACCCTCGAAGTCGTGTCGATAGCAAAAGTGAAATGCGTCGTACGGTCTCTTATATTTATTGGCGCCCATCTTGAGACGGAATAGACGATTGTGTGCGTACTAGCAGTAGGACCGTTGAGCACCCCTTCGTAACCAAGAGGCAAGTAGTAGCTCGTGCCGAACTTTTAGACCAGGTGCTCACCTGCCTTTTCGTCGGGTGGCTGACTGGCTGGCCTGGCTGGCTGGCTGGCCTGGCTGGATGGTTGGCTGGTTGGTTGGCTGGCTGGCTGCCTGGCTGGCTGGCTGGTTGACTGACTGGTAGGCTGGTTGGGTTGGTGCCCTCTTTTGCCCTAGCGGGAGCCCAGCCCTGTGTTGTTCTCTCTCTCTCTCTCTCTCTCTCCCTCTCTCTCTCTCTTTCTCTGTCTTCCCCTCTCTTTTCTTCACTCTATTCGTCGTATTGGTGAACGGCACGCTCTACGTATAGTCTTCTTCCTTTCGCACACGCACCGCCGTCTCTCTCGCTCGAAGGGCACTGACCTACCCCCGTAATACGAAGACCGTTAAGAGATCAGCTGTTCGCTCGCAAAAAGTCTCAGATTCGCGCGTTTCTCCCTATCGCGACGGGACACCCATCTGGGTTTGTCTGCTCGGCTCGCGATTTTTAAGGAGTTGGGTGGGGGTAGAGATATTACGATTTGTCATTATATAGTAATTGTAATTTTCATTTTTTATTGTAAATATATATGTGTATATATATGTATATTGTTATTATTATTATTATTATTATTATTATTATTATTATTATTATTTTTATTATATATTTCATATATATTTCATCCAATTAACGTCTTTTATTTTAACGTGTGCTCTCACGATTCATGATTTTTAAGGAATGGGGTGGGGTTAAAGATATTACGATTTGTCATTACGTAACAATTGTATTTTTTAATTTTATATTTTTTAATTTTATAATAACATATATTGCATCCAATTAACGTTTCTCATTTTAATGTGTAGCTTTTCTATTCGCGATTTTTAAAGAGTAGGAGCGAAGAGATATTATTTGTCATTACGTAAAATTTGCATTTTTATTTTTATATTGTTAATATATATTTCATCCAATCAACGTATCTCATTTTATCGTGTGTTTTAATGAAATCTAATTTATTTGGAATTGCATCTGTTATTTAAGGGGTTACGCAAACTTAAATCGTTTAGGAAAAGACAATTTTTAGGAATTTTTGTTTGCTTGTCATGTGATTTATTTTCTTAATAAAAAATTATCGAATATAAGTCTGAGGACTATTTTTCATAAGATAAAAATTAAAATAGTCTGTTATCTTCATCGATTGTTATCGATGTCAAACCAAGTGGAGTCATTTTTGATAATACTTCGATAATACGAGTATTATCAAAAATGAAAAAGACCAAAAAACCCTTAAGGTGCGTTAAAAAAAACAAAACTATTCTTTCACTGACCGATATTTTTAATATCTTTAATTTAATGAAAGAATTTGAGCGATCGAATTGACCATAACGATTATTATGAATAAAAAATATCCGCAATTTTTTTAACGATTAAGGAAAAAAAATTGACTTAAAAACAATTACCGTACGACAAAGACTAGATAAGGATATGAGAAATTAATGTTAAAAAAACATTGTATCAAATTTCATTCGAATCGTTTCAATTTTCAAAATATCATTGGCACGTTGAAGTTGAAAAACACAATTTTTAATAAAACAGGGTGTAATAAGTTTTTATTTATTGATATATTTATTTTTGTTTAAGTTTCATATCAGTATCGATTTCGAAACGGCTGGTAAATCGACACAAGGGATTATTTCGAATTTTTTAACGAAAAATATTCGAATAACATTCGCGAACGATATAATACATTGCTGACGAATAAAAATATTTTTGAAAAATCGATCTTTCTTTTTTTTTTGAGGGGCATTTTCAATTTTCGATTTATTTTACTTACGTAATCCCCGTTAATACGATTTCCATCGACGAAATTCTTTCTATTATCGTAGTATCGACGTAGTATTCTGCCACATGTTCTCCTCGTTCTCGTTCGTTGCCCCGGAAATACGTTGCACTTTGCTAAAGGGTAAAACCTAGAGGTTGACTTACGTACTGCCGCACTATTATATCACTCGTAGAACGTCTCTTGTCTGGAGAGCAACGAAAAAAAGGAAACGCATCCTCGCTATATCGCATTAAATTATTATTTATTAATTCTTTTTTTTTTTTCAAAAATTCAATATTAATTACCTATGGCTTCTACGTTCGCGAAAGTATGCGAGTAAGCGCGTACGTAATAACTTGAAATACATTCGTTCATTTCCCTCGACACGAGAAAGAAGGTGGGGAAAAGAAGGGTCTCGCCTCGGTGAACTATAGTAATTGATGTTAACACTACTACTAGTACGGGTAACGACCAACGGAAAACGTACACTCGGAATGGAAGAAAAAGAAAAAACAAATAAAAACAGAAACCGTGGCCGTAAGGTGGAAATGCACCTGTTTCGCACGCGATAATAATACTTTAGACGGATAAATATCTATTAAATTCGATTATCGATTAGTTTGATACGTTTTAACCTTCGTTCTCGTTTATAATCTCTTATTGTATGCGATAAGGATTTGATTAATTCTCTTTGATGAAAACGATTATTTTATAGAAATTCAAGTTGCGCACAATTTTCTTTTGAATATAAAAAAGACAAAAGAAAAAATGGAAGAAATGAATGAAAAACTTTAAATCAAATATAATCAAACTGTATGAGTACGAGTAACTTCAACTTTTTGTGGTGGGTTAAAATGTATCCCACCATGTCATAAAAATTTAAGCGAAAGGTGGGACCCAGTTTTAAATCCCACCTAACCTCAAAGGGTTAACGGAAAATGATATTTAATTTTTTACGAAATCTCGATCATTGATCGATGAATAGTTATCATCCCGATTCACGATACTACCGATCATCATTATCATAGTATCGTGTACTTGCTTATCGTTCTACACAATGATGAAAGAGATACGACGGAATCTAGCTTTGACGGTACCCCCACCTTCTTTATTTCCCCTTCCCCTTTCCTTCTCCCCTTTTTTCTTCTTCTTGCCTTTAACTTTCCCATCGTTCACGTACGAATTGTTCCCATACGGGAACGACAGTTGCGACGAATCGATCCGAAAAATTTCATCGATTTAAAGAAAAAAAATAAAAAAAAATAGAAAAGAAAAAAAATAAAAGAAAAGAATAGAAAAGAAAAAAGAAAAGAAAAGAAAAGAAAAGAAAAGATACAAAACTGTCCGAAAATCGAGTTTCGTTGAATCGAAATTTCGCGTGATAAGGAATTTCATTTGAGAAGAAATTGAATTGCAAATATATATTATGTATTGATATAAATATATATATTATATATATATTATACATATTCAGAAAAATATATATTATATAATATAAATTATATTATATACCGCATATATATATATATATATATATATATATATATATTTATTTATTACGCACCCAATACAACGTACACACACACATACATACGTGTGAATGCGATTGTATAACTTACGTACGTAAACGTGTAGGACAATATAAGCGACGGGGCAGGACACCGTGATAAAGGTAACAAAAAAGAAAAAAAGAAGAAAAGAAAGAGAAGAAAAAAAAGAAAAATAGGAACGGCCGAAACGAGAAGCGC
>OU964982.1:1273473-1305973 GCA_918808275.2 Dolichovespula sylvestris
AATCATCCAGATGCATTTGAAAGTATTGATAGCATTGTTATTCAAAAGTAATTTGCAATTTGCGAACATACACACGCGCACACACACACAAAGATCGAAAGTCAATAAAAGTAAATAAATACGTGAAGAAATACCTGTGAAGAAATTAGAATGTTAATATTCTTGATCGCGGTCGACGGTCACGGTGGGGTAGGTTGCACCTGTGCGGTTCCGTTTCGAATGTATAACACATGGCGCATACGGTTTCCTTCCTTGATCCCGCGGTCCCTTACCTTACTTGATCGTTCGTAAATCCCCACCCTCAGCCCCCAAACCCCCTGAACCTTCCATACCCTCTATCCCCCCCGTCCCCATCTTCCTTGCGTAGGTTCCTCGATCATTACCTGGCGTTACCTGATACCGGACCCTGTGCGTCGCGAACCCAAACGACAAACTTTTTCGTTTCGCTGCGGAATCGTTCGGAACAGACGTTGAACGTTCAATTACTACTTAACCCGATTTATATACTACGTAACGAATAATTTGCGGGAAATTAAATACGTTGCGATGTATAAAAATTTGTTTAACAATGTGATTGTCCAATTCCAATCCATCGTGGAAATTGTTTTTTGATTTTCGATTTTGATATTTAATCACTGCGTTCAATTTTGTATAATCTTCGAACGGTGGGTTAGCAACGGCACGTTGCGCGCGTGCAGAACGCATCGACCATAGACAAGAGCACATATACAGTTAAAAAGAATATCTCACGGATGGCGTGTCATACGGGTATGTAGTCGCCGTTCGTAACGGTGGCACGCGCCCGTTAGACCGGTCCGTCAATCGATATCGTGCACCCACGTGTGCACTCTCTCTTTCTCTTTCCCTCTCTTTCTCACTTCTTCTTCTTTTTTTTTCTTTTCTCTCTCTTTTTTATTTTCTTTTTCCTTGACTTGCGACAAAAAACGACACAGTCGCATATGCCTTCCCCCCCACCCCCCCCCCCCGATTATAATATTAACTAGGAGGCGTTTAACGTCCTCGTTCATGACGTATCTATCCTTTATCACGGTTAACAATTTTTCTCGATTAATTTCCACTTAAAATTTTCAACGAAGAATATGCGTCGGTTTCTACGAGAGAAATAAAAAAAAAAAAAGAAAAGAAATAACTGTCTAGGGTTCCTTGTTGCTAACCTCTTGTAAAATCGCGATCCTTGGATGATAAACGTACGCGCGACAGGACACACGCGTTCTCATGGTTTCTCAAATACAAGCATTGAACTTACACATAAAGAGATAGAGTGATAAAGCCGATGTACCAACGTTACTTACTTGTCGATAAAGCGCGCGCGCGCGCGCGCGAGAGAGAGAGAGAGAGAGAGAGAGAGAGAGAGAGAGAGAGAGAGAGAGAGAGAGACAGTGAGAGTGGGGGGACAGACATATGAGCACACATGGGGCGGCAGCTACCACCTGGCACAGTGCAGTTCAATACGCGCCACCCCTGTACCTAACTACGTACCCCCAAAAACGTGCTACGATTCCAACCCTCGACTTGGCTCGTGCCACCGTACATTGTCGTAGGACTCCGTTAATATTTTTTCTTACGAACCTCGAGGGTGAATAAATTCTTCGGTTGGCCGATATATTCCAGGACGATTACTTCGCCCTTTTTCTTCAAGAGAGAACGTTAACCGAGGGCTGAAGGATCTTCTCTTCATAGGGAAATGTTCGTTTTCAATCTTTTGTCCTCTTCCTTTCTTTTCACCCCGTTATTATTATCAATTTTTTTTCTTCTTCTTTTTTTTCCCCTCTTCTTTTATTCTTCAAGACAATTTTTGCGCATCTTTTTCTTTTTTCGGATTATCCAACAAGAATTCGGGAGCGCGTTAAATAATTTTTTTTCTTTACGTTTCTGTTACTTCGTTATTAATTTTTTTTTTTTAAGTCGTTAACAGAGATCAACACGAGATAAGGAATCATTTTGTTCGTTAATAAGAGATTAGGATTTAAAGGTTTGTACGCCAGTGACGTCGAGAGTCAACGAACAGGGTACCTTCGAGCAGCTCGTTATTATATCGATTATTCCACGCGTCGCTATATACATATATATATACACATAAGTGTGTGTGTGTCTACGTATGTGTGTTTATGTATGAATGTAGGTATATTGGACACCACCCTGTGATTTCGAACACGCCTAAGAGTTCTTTGTAATCAGTTGTGCGTTCACGTACGTACCGTACGTTCACTTGCGTTTCCTAGTCACATTGTCTGTCGATAACAATGGTAGGCACATGTTAGCTCTACGAATACACGTATGATTTTGTCTCTCTCTCTATCTGTTTGTCTGTGTGTGTGTGTGTGTATGTGTATGTGCGTGCGTAAGTGCACGCACGTGCGCGATATAGTCTAGCGAGTATTATCATCATCCCTTAATTTTCTGTCTCTTTCTCTCTCTCTCTCTCTCTCTCTCTCTCTCTCTTATATATATATAAACGAAAAAACAAATTTTGTCATTATCTCGCCGAACGAACCAATGTAATTTTTAATAGGTAGGTTAATTAGAATTATTTATTGGATTGAATAGGTTAACTTTGAGGTTTGAGTTCCAACGGATGCTGGAAGACAGTTACTCTAAAATTAGACAACCGTATTTGATTCTCACATCCTAACGATCCCTCTGAGGATGGTATATTACGATTTATATTTAGTCGTTCCTTGGTATCGTCATATTAGAGGGGTCTCTCTCCCTCTCCCTCTCTCCCTATCTCTCTTTCTCTCTTTCTGTCTGCAGTTTCTATATTGAGCTAGGACAACGAGACGCAGAAGACGCGTTTCGTTCTTTACGTTATTCCATATGCTCGACAGATTTAGTTCAAGAACGAGATACATACATACATGTACATACATACATGTATCTGTTTATAGATATTCGGTTAGTCGATTATATTCTGGGCCGTACGGACACGTTTTAACAGGAAACATACTTAACGAACATTTTTTAAGAAAGAAATTATGTTTTTCTTTTTTTTTTATCTTTGAAACGGAAAGTAAAAAAAAAAGAAAAAACAAGATCATTCATTAAATAGCTTTACCAAACTATTCCTTATTTCTCGGACTATGTCCAATGGGACCTATGTCCTATGTCCTATATATATACGTGTATCGTGGAAGAACAAAATTTACGAAAATTAATATCCATTTCATTATTTTCGTTCCCCTTTTTAGGTTTCACATTTGAGAATAAATGTATCTTATCTTAATCGCGTATATATTTACCCATTCAAATTAAATATTTATTATTAATAACGTGTTGGGTTAAAATTGCACGCAGAATTTGTCATTTGCTGTTCGCCGTAGAAAATTCTTTGAGAAAATTGTTTGATCGTACATCGCGAACATCGAAGGTGGTTCCTTGTACGCGTTTTTCCTTTTCTTTTTCCTTTAACGACTAATTGACCATTAAAATATAAGCAGAAAGAAATTGTGTTAAATCTTGTAAAGAAATGTCCAGTTGTAACTTTGTAGTATTCGTAAAATCTGTACTCTTTGAATACGTATAAACCGCAATACCGGTTTAAGGTTTCCTTTTGCAAGGTAGACGTCTGTCTCTTCGTCTGTAGGTGTGCATATGTGTCTGAGTGTGCGAGTAAGCGCATTTACATGTGTGTTTGTTTGTGTGTGTGTGTGTTTGTTACGAGGGAGTAACAAAAAGAAAAGGAGGGAAGAAGGCTTTTACACACGTAAACGTGATATCGTCTGTGCCAGGATGAGGAGAAACGTTGAAGAAACGATGAAACGTTTCCATCCGCCATAACCCGCGTATCGTAGACTCTTCAGGAAGGAATCACAGCTGAAAGCGCTTCCTTTTTATTTTATTTACGAGTTCTTCCCCCTTTTTGTGAAACGTCACGATTCACTTATTCCAAAAGTTTTCACAGTTACGATATTATTATTATTATAAGTCGATGAGTACCATTCTTTTTCTTTTCTCTTTATTTCTGTTTTTATTTAATTTAATTTCTTCTTCATTTTATTTATTTATTTTTGTTTTGCCTGCATTTTTCGTCTACCTTGATGTAAATATTTACGATATGGTTAGGCGAATATAACAAGCTCGTTTGATTATAACAGTAATCGTTTATTTATGTCCTGCCAAAGGCCATGTCTGATCATCTATATGATTATCTATACGATTACGAGGGCATATGTCCATGAAAGAGAGAGAGAAAGAGAGACAGAGAGAGAGAGAGAGAGAGAGAGAGAGAGAGAGAGAGAGAGAGAGAGAGAGAGAGAGAGAGAGAAAGATTAAGGAACTAGGTGAACTTGGAGGGCGCGTGTCACGCGCGATGCCTCGACTTCCTCCGGAAGTCTGTCATGGCGAAGGCATACGAGACATCTTCCCGTCTTTCTTCCTCTTATCATGGTCTCTTCGACTATGTACATATATATATATATATATATATGCATGTATATATATGTATTCGGAATTACCTCACCTTAACCTCTCCTCTTCGTCACCCCTAGTCTCTTTCTCCCCTCGATACTCCTCGATGGTTCCGTATCTGTAACTATACATACCATGCGCCATGTGTTATCCATTTTTACGATACCCATAACGTTTCCTCTCTTCTTCCCCGTTTTATGAATGAGGGAAAATATTATTATTATTATTATTATTATTATTATTATTATTATTATTATTATTATTATTATTATGTTTATTGCTATTTAAAGAAATTAATATACGATGTCGGATTATTTTTCAAGGCATTGTTTGTCATCTCTCATTTCAATGTTTTTTGCCTACTGTTTCTCTTTTTGTTTCGTTGACATTTTAATCAAACACAACAACAACAATTTCAATTTCGTAAGAAATTCGTTTGGTGACCAAGTCGTTATTGTACCACTGGCTATAACCATAAACGTTGGATACCATAGTCGATAATTTTAAACAGTGAAACAGCAGTAGTCCGACTCCTGGAACATTCTAACTCAGATCATGTGGTTTTGACTTTATCGGCTTTCAGTCGAAGACAAGACTAACAACTACTCGGTCGGTAAAGGTGAAGGTATAAACCTAAGGATGGTCCAAAAGGGAGGAGACCTCAAGACACGAGTTCGAATTCGCTTTCGTTTAACAGAAACACATCGGCGGAGTATTTTATGCGGTTGGAACTTCTTCGATGGTCGAGAATGCCCATCTCTTATATCGCTTCAACGAAGAAATAAGAGAGAGAAAGAGATAGATAGATAGATAGAGAGAGAGAGAGAGAGAGAGAGAGAGAGAGAGAGAGAGAGAGAGAGAGAGAGAGAGAGAATAAAAACGCGGGAAACTAGTGCGAGACGTGGTTCCCTCCGGTTGCTAAGGCCCAGGTTTTGCGCGGGAAAGGTTTCGCCACGTCCCCTCAAAGGACGTCATTTTCGTGCTAATTAAATATATATATATATATATATATATATATATATATATATATGTATGTATGTATGTATGTATGTATGTATGTATACATATGTATATGAGTCGCTCACGTGCCGAATCGATTAACTTCATATATGCATAATATATAATTCATATAATACAAAATCATTTCATATATACATTCATATATACAAAATGGAGAAACGTGATGGCATAATACAAATTGCTAATTGCAATATTCCCTTTAAAATATAAATTCACATAAACGTTTTCATGATGCATAAACGCGGACGTAAATTTTGTCTAACGGCATATATGTGAAAAATAAGATAGACTGGTCTTAGAATAATATCGTTATTAATATTACGATTTTTTCGCGACTATGGTGAGTTAATCGATTTGGCAAGTGAAACAAAAAAGAAAAAGTAATAACGTCAAATTCGATCTTAAATTTTTCTCTCTCTTTTTTTCTTTTTTAATTTTGGATATAACTAATACTTCACCTAGATCTTTCAGATCTAATGGTCTTCCTGTTACAGATTTTCGTGTATCAGTGACATTAAATTCTGAATCTTCATTAGAGTCATATTTCATTTGTATGACGTGGGGTTTAGATCTTTCTAATTTTATCCAACGCATTTTGAACGAATTTACTACTCCGGTAACTCTGTGAATGTTACTTTTCTGTTAATGATGCATTTTCTAAAGGTATTTTTTTTTTTTTGAGAAATAATCCTTACAAGTCATTTGAACTACACATTACTACACTACCGGATAATTTGCCGTTATCCTTAGGGAAATTTATTATGTATATAAAAAGTGAGGACACCATCGAGTGCTTTGACATTTAAATTTTTTAAAAATTGAACAAGTGGAGTCTATCGATTCGCCTCGTGAACGGCTCATCTATATATATATATATATATATATATATATATATACATAATATATATGTATATACAAAGACAGGGGAAATTGAATAATGAACATCTTTTTTTTGTTTTGTTTTATTTTGTTCCGTTTATTTAATTCTTATAGTACCTCATAAGTTTTTGGTCGTCTACGGTTATCCTACAAAAATACGCGATATTTAAAAAATATATGACTTTTAAGATATCTATTGAAATTATATTAGTCATCAAAACGAAAATTTTGTCACGTTTTTTGAATTTTATTCATTCAATTGAATTGAATTGAATTGAATTGAATTGAATTGAATTGAATTCTTTAATTAACGAAAAATAACGAATTCATGCATAATTGATTAGTCAATTTAACCAGGAAAAAAAGAAATTATTTTTCGTGAATAAAATAAAATGTTTGCGTGTGTATATATTATGTTAAAAATGGAAAGACGATATATAGGTTCAAGATATTTTTCGAAAAATCCGCGAAGTCTGTATATCTGTTCTAAAAGGTTACTAAAAGGGTTAATAGCTCGATTTTTATTAATTAATGAAATAATTAATTATCTATATAAATACATTTACATATAAATACACATATACATATAAAGATATCTATACCTATATGAATGTACGTATATATATATATATAAATTTTGAGATTTCCTATTGTTACAATATTTTCGTGTAGGTGTGTAAGTATATAAATACATACATACATACATACATACATATATACGGAATTGGTCGTAACCGAATCATAACGAACGTTCACGATTTTTTTTCTCTCTTTTTTTCTCTCTTTCTATCTTTCTTTTTTTACGAAGGGTTGGGTCCTCTTCCTCTTGTGGTCCTCGTCTATTCTCTCTCTCTCTCTCTCTCTCTCTCTCTCTCTCTCTCTCTCTCTCTCTCTCTCTCTCTCTATCTCTGTCTCTCTTTTTACGAGTCAGAGCGTGGATTTTGATGATATTTATTCAGCGTACAGAGAACAGGACCGTACGAAATATCACATTTGTGTTTACTTCCTACACATTGGTCGGTGCTTACATACATACATACACATAAAGGACATACATACATACATACATACATACATACATACATACATACATACATACATACATACATACATACATACATACATACATACATACATACATACATACATACATACATACATACATACATACATACATACATACATACATACATACATACATACATACATACATACATACATACATACATACATACATACATACATACATACATACACATATATATATGTATATATATATATATATATATATATATATATATATATATACCGAGTAAAAAGGGCGGCACATGTGATATATCTCTGGGCGCATATGCGACAAGATGATCAAGCTTCGAATGCACGATCCCCCACCATCCCTCCCCACTACCCTCCTTCCCTTTCTCTTGATTTTATGTTTGGTAATATCTCCCACAAGACACACCCACGCTTTCGTTCTATAACGCAGATCCATACGATGTTCGAATATCACATTCTTCCTGTCCTCGAGTACGAGCTGGTAATTCTCTTCCCCTCCTTTCCGCTCCTTCCTCCTTCCTCCTTCCTTCTTCTCCCTATATTTTCTCCCTACTTTCTCTCTCTCTCTCTCTCTCTCTCTCTCTCTCTCTCTCTCTCACTCTCTTTCTCTCCCTAAGCGTTCGCAATGAAACAATTAAATTAATCGGCCGTATAGTTCCAACCTCTTCCGGTCCAACAAACTATACTTCAGTTTATCCGGTCTCGTTTATTTACGAGCATTGACAAGTTCTTTTCTTTTCTTTTCTTTTTTTTTCGTTCTTTTCTTTGTTCTTTTTCTTTTCTCTTTCTTTTTTCGCGCAAAAATTTCACCGAAAAAATTATCTATGTCGAAAAGTCGAACGAGACAATGTTGTTCTTAAGGTGACAAGGATTCTCTTCTACGGTTGAACGTTTCTAACGTGGCTAAATACTATTATAATAATACCAATACTGCACTACGTTTGTTTGGTCGTTCTTGTCGTTTCTTAACCTTCAAGTTAAAAACTACTCTAACCCCTGGAGACGAGACGTCGTACCGTCCGTAACTATTTTCTTATACCACAGGAAAGATTCACGTGGCTTGCAGATGCAACATAACTTGCCGTTTATCTTGGTTACTTTTTCTTTACCTTAAATTCTTCGACCTAGGTCTGACGAAGTTTCAGAGAGAGAGAGAGAGAGAGAGAGAGAGAGAGAGAGAGAGAGAGAGAGAGAGAGAGAGAGAGAGAGAGAGAGAGAGAGAGAGAGAGAGAGAGAGAGAGAGAGAGAGAGAGAGAGAGAGAGAGAGAGAGAGAGAGAGAGAGAGAGAGAGAGAGAGAGAGAGAGAGAGAGAGAGAGAGAGAGAGAGAGATAGGTATCAGGAGATATAAAAGATATAAAGTTTTAAAGAATAAATTCATAAAAACGACGTTAGTGTATGGATTACTATTTTTACACTGAATAATTCGATGAAAAGAACTAAAACGGCGATCTAACCCGATTTAAAAGCAGGATTTAACACGGACAAAACGTAAGACTCGACTAACAGATTATGTAGTAATTTTGTGAGGATCTAGTATGGGTATAAGTAGGGTGAATTTCGGATGAAAGCCGATACTGCGGACGAAACGACTAGGTCTCATATTATGTAGATATTACATTTAATCCGATTTTTAGATATTTTAAGTGATAGGAATGACTATTATTAACAGAACTCATGAACGATAATCTTCGTTTGTTTTCAATTAACAACGATATATAAGTTATTTGTAATATAGAGTTAAATTAATCAATGAAAAATTGTACGATTGTTCTATAAATCATAATTTACTAATAGTTTACCAAAAAAAAAACAAAAATAAAAGTAATGACTTCTGAATATATTGCATTAATGTAGCATTTGAAGGTTATGTTTATAGTTCGTGCGACGTGATAATTGTTGTAACGTTATTGAAAAAAAGAAAAAAAAACAAGCGTGCCGTCACTCCTTGAATCTCGGAATAGATGGCTGTTCGATTTTTTTTCGAGGATATTTGATACATAGTAAAATTATACAATGTTACGTACTTTACGACATAAACCAACGAGCTGCTTAATAACGAAGATGCTGAATTGTTATTCTCTGCATGAATCATTTTTAATAACGAAGGTCTATTATTATGGGTTTTCTTAAACGAAGAACAACAATCAGAAGAACGTGTGCCTCGTGTAACCGAGGAAGATACAAATGGAAATATAAAACCAGAACCTGATTCTAACCTGGTCGTTCGCAAGGAATTAATAAAAGGAATCTCGTGACAGACACACGCCAGACTACAATGCTAAATAAAATCAATTCTATCCCCGATACGCCATTCAGGTGTAGATCAACGAATTAGAAGGCTTAGGAGACGTTTCAAGCGGGAAAAGTAAGCAAAACGTGTTCAAAAATTTGGGCGAATCCAAAGGTAAACGTCTCCCATACGAAAAATTCATCTGCGGATGATAATTTTCTTGAGATTTTTTAATCCAAAAGTCTGAAGCAAGTTTTTAGGAAGAAGATAGCGCCGAATGAGTCGAATTTAGGAAGCGGTACGACTGTACATCGAAACAAGACGATTGGATTCGATGTGTTGTGATATGCGATAAGTGATTTCACGAAGGACGTTTCAACATTTTTTTATGGATTTACATGATCTCTCTGGAGAAGTTTTATGCGAACAAAAGAAATAATTTTTTTCTTCCTTTTAAGTTCAAACTCTTTTTTTTTACTTGGGCCATGATACTCTGAATCATCTCCTGCGGATAATTCGTTATGGAAATAATACTTTTTTTGTTTAAAAAAGATCTAAAATCATTCTTAATTTTTGTCTTGATATTATAATTTTGCAAGTATCTATTTTTGCAAGTATATAATTTTTCTTCTTTGGATATCGATTAGATTTACGACGTACTGAAGTTTTCAAGGAAGAAAGCGTGTCATTCTCGGTGTAGTGTGTGTTATCATCGGTTTTTTTAAATTGAAATTTTTTTTTACTACTATCAATATCCTTTATTTTCTCAAATTGATAAATATCCTTTAAAAAAAAAAAAAAATTAACGTATTAGTCTAACCCAAAACTTAAACAAAGCGTAATTATTTAATCTTTAAATAATACGAATAAAATAATGAAAAAATGATAAATGAAATGAAATAAAAAAATGAATTAATCCGAGTTTGAAAGATAACGAATTCCAAACGAATTAAAAGGTCGCATAGAAATATTTACTTTTATCTCCTCCTCCCTACCAAAAAAGAGAACAGGAAAATCATTGAATAACAAATGTTATTCGATCGTAGTAAATATTCTATGAAGAATAAATTTAAACGATCTAACACTGTGATGTTAAAAAAACTACATACGAACATTACATATGTAACTTATCGTCACATACATCATGGGTACCAACCACACTGTCCAAATAATTTTAATGTATCAATTTTATTGTAAGGTTACGTATGACTAAAAACAAAGAAAGAAAGACAAATAAATCAAAGATTGACAATCGATATATCGACCAAGGGAGAGAGGGAGAGGGAGAGAGAGAGAGAGAGAGAGAGAGAGAACCGTTGAGAAAAATAAATTCGGTAAGGTCGATCGTACGGTATCTAACCGATTCGTTAAGGGATCACATTTAAGGGTGTACCCAGGGGTAAAAGACCCTTCCTCCCCCTTCAATAGCCTTCGTTCGTATAATATCGAGACGTATGTACGTATGTACGTATGTACGTACTAGCTAGGCACACTCTATACCCACGTACAGAAAGATGAAACGGCGAATGATAGGGGTTGTGGGAAGGTTGGAGGGGGGAGGAGGAGAAAGAGGAGGTGGAAGAGAAGAGAGATGGACGGCGGCAGCCGGTAGATCGCGTGATTCATTCACAGTTGTGTTCATTTATCCCTTTGTATGTATTAAGCTTCGTGCCCGTGTTGTTAAATCGATTTATAGAGAAATATATTTATACCCTTCTCTGTAGGTCTTCTTCTTCTTTTTTTTTCTTCCCCTCCCCCACCATTCGTCTCTCTCTCTCTCTCTCTCTCTCTCTCTCTCTCTCTCTGTCTGTCTCTCTATCTCTGAACGAATTTAAATTTTACGATAATGAAGTAAATTTTAAGAAATATTCTTTTCGAGGGAAAATAATTAATTATTGAATACTTGGGAATAACGATTTTTCTTTGATAATGGCAATTTTTAAAAGTTTTCATTGTTTTGTTAAAAAAAAACGAATGAAAATTTTAGAGATATCGATGTTCTTCTTGTGTTTCTAACAGAATTTTTTGCTTTCGTATCAATTGTTTCTTATTTTTTAAGATTAGTTATTATTTTTTAAGGTTAGTAATTAACATGAAATACTTGAAAATGGTGGTTCCCGTCTGATAATAGCAACTGTAATCTTTTAATTTTAAATATATTTATAATAAACGTTATTATTAATGGTATGTCTTTAAAATCATTCGTTAAGGCTCGTGAGAGAATATTTTTGGTTAAAAAACGAATAAAAGTTTTACACATATCGATATTTTTCACTTGTTTCCTAATTAATTGTAATCGATCATATAGAAAAAATCTATAACTTCGATTATTTTTTTGAGGTTAGTTCGTCTGTTCTTCTTCCTTTTAATTTCTTTTTCTTTTTTAAATAGAAAAAATGTAGCACGTTATAAACTCTTAAATCACGAAATACACAAATATGGAATTTTTTGTCGTTCATTATATGAGGAAAAATAAGGTAGAAACTTCAAACGATGAAGAAATATACGGAGTGTTTTTTTTGATGATATATGGATAATATTTAATAATCAAAACCAATAAGAAGCAAATCACGTACACATTTGGTTTCTGACGTCATTTCGAATGTACTGCACTTATTTGCGATTCCTCCCACCTCTTTTAGAAAATATTATTGTAGGGCGTTCTTTATTATTATTATTTTTTTTGTTGGTGATAACTTTGACGAGATTTTTTTTTCTTTATATCAATAATTTTTAATAACGAAGTTCATTTTTATTTTTTCAACGATCTAAGTGGTTCAAATATATATATATATATATATATATATATATATATATATATATATATATATATGTATATAGACAATTTTTGTTCTATAAAGCACTTCGTATTTTTCTTCTTTTTTTTTTGGGATGGACGAGGGTAAAAAGGGAGAAGGGACGAATCTCGGCGAAAAAGGAAATATGTCTTTTTCTAATTTCGACGTATTTCATATAAAAGGAAAAAGAAGGAGATATACCATATTTGGTAGCCCTCGACTCTAATAGTAATTGACTGTAGCAATCTTAATAGCAATTGAGAACATCTGTTAGAATGGAATCTGTGATGGTAAGTATATGGTAAGAAAGAATATAAATATGAAATTTAATAAACGGTCTATACGTAATTACATGTATCCTACCGTCCAATAATAATCATTTCATTTGTGGATGCACTTTGCCGATAGCCGAAAGTAGTTGTTGTCGTCGTTGCTGTTGTCGTCGTCGTCGTCGTCGTCATCGTCGTCGTCGTTTTTTTTTCTTTTCTCTCTGATTCTTGAAGAATAGTCGCATCTCGCATTCATTTCATCAAAGAACGGCGAGGAGTAACCGCGAATCCGCGTGATTTTCTCTCTTTATTTATCTTTTTTACCTTTTTTTTTTTTCTAACCCAATTTCGTGCATCTTTCGTCGCCGTCGTCGTCATCGTCCTTGTCGTCGTCGTCGTCGTCGTCGTCGTCGTCGTCGTCGTCGTTTATGCATGCGGTCAACGGAACATAGTAATTCGTCTGATGCGGGCATCGGCACATATGGGAGAGAACATGTGTTCTCGGTAAAGCATGAAGAGATCTGTTGGACGATCGAAATTCCCCCGTTCCCTTCCATCTCTCCTCTACTACCACCCTATCACTCTCCCTCCCGCTCCCTTTTGTGTCGACATCTTGCGATCTCATTTAGTCTTTATTCATCACGCTGATATACGTACATGTATTCTATCTATTTATCTGCGTGTACAGTAGGTATATGTAGGACAAAACATGATCTTTTCAACGGGATAAATCATTTTTTTTTATCTTCCTTTTCTCTATTTTTTTTTTTTCTTTTTAAGATTCGACCAAGCGACTTGTTCTTTTCTTTTTTATTTGGGCCTGAAAATTTTCAACGCATATTTCTTTCTTTCTTTCTTTCTTTCTTTTTCCTTTTCCTTTTTTTTTTTTTTAAGATTCGATCGAACGACGTCCTTTTTTCCTCTTTTTTCTGGTTTCTTTTTTTATTTGGGTCTGCAATTTTTCAACCCGCGCATATATTAAATGTTCACATTAGTAATAGTGTTTGTTTATTTTTTATAATAAACTTATCTTGACAATCTTGAACCAGTTTATTTCTAAACAAATTTCTCTATGTACATTAAATATATCGTCAGGAGACTCGCTTACGTTATCGAACCAACATTAATAATACAAATTAATTCACCTCGAAAGGGTTTAGTTTAGAATCCATGATAATTATAATAACACATTTTTTATTTATCTCGGTAAGTACTATAAGCCTTCTAAATATTGGACCTTTTTTATCTCCCTTTATATATATTTCGAAACAAATTCCACTTTGTACACAACTTATGCCGCCAGGAGACTCGCTTACGATATCGAACGCACATAAATAATAAAAATTAATTTACATCGAAAGGATTGATTTTAGGACCCATGTTAATTAAAAAATTTTTTTTTTTTTATTTATCTCGATGAGTATTATAAGTCTTCAAAATATCGGATTATTTTTGTTGGCCACTCTGTATACATATATAGGTATATACAAATGACGTAAAGTCATAAAAAGTGACTTCCATTTTTTTCTTCGTGATTACGACCAATTAGAATTAAAAAAAAAAAATTATTTTGGACTTTGCAGTTCATTTAGAACAATGATCATTCTAACATCCAGAAAAAAAGAAAAAGAAAAAGAAAGAAAAAATCAAGTCGTTCGATCGAATATTAGAAAAAAAGAATTATTTTCTTGTAAAAGGCCGTGTTTTTAGTTTTACACTTCATTGAACGTGCTTATTCAACTCGAATACAATTCATAAAATATGTATATCCACATAATAATTTCAAATTCGTTATCTTTATGTAATTATATTATTATTATTATTATTATTATTATTATTATTATTATTATTATTATTATTATTATTACTATTATTATTATAATTATTATTTCTTTTATTTTTTATTTCAGATTTATCCAAGGTAGTCTCGCCGAATGTAGGAAAAGAACAAAGGTAAGTGATACTTATTAACAACTTGTTCTAACCGCTTGCTAATATTCATACATGTTTACACACACATATATATTTATATGTATATGTATATGCATATGGATATGTATATGTATATGTATATGTATATGTATATGTATATGTATATGTATATGTATATATATATGTGTATATGTATAAATATGTGTATATAAATATATATATATATATTCACAATTACATTGTCGACTGTATCATAATAGCGAAAAGCTTGAAATCTATACTGTACTCTACCTATTCACAAAATTATTTTAATCCCGTCGAAAGCCCGCATTCCTAGCGATTCTTTTCAGATTAATATCTCTCTATAGGGGTCCATTAATGTTCCCCTTTTTACCCCTCCTCTCTCTCTCTCTCTCTCTCTCCTTTTCCTCTGAAAGGATTCATTACTTGTATTTATCGTTTCAGCTTTCAGTATTTCGAAAATCTCTTTCGATGTAATCTATGATTTTTCTAACATCAAACAGTAACGATATTTTTACGAAATAAACGAAATCGTTATATATATATATATATATATATATATATATATATATATATATATGATTATAGTGTACTCATGTTAATCTATTAATTCTGGATGAACTTGAGTCGCTCGTCGTCGAATAATCATTTTACAAAAACTTACCTCTTACTGAGTTTACAGTTACTTAATATAAAAAAAAAAAAAAAAAAAAGAAAAAATACTAGAACTTGCAAAGTTTACATAAAGTCAAACGATCTTCATTATTATTTTTTTCAACGATTAAAGTAGAATGAATGCTTTCGAGATAATATGAAATAATATTACATAAGTACTTTTCTTTTTTCCTTTTTCTTTTCAATCGATCGTCTCAGGCAAAGTATCGTCTAGTCCATTTAAAGTTTAAGAGACGATCGTTAGGAAAATGTTCCTTTTTTTCCTCCTCCTTCACCATGGGATGTTGTGAGTGCCGCGTGGCCGCACCCACGCACACACATGTACGTATTATAGATATACAACGGAACATAAGAATGGGCCTCGTAGATTTTCGGGAAATATTCGAAATATTTTTGAAATCCTAGGAAAAACGAGGATCTTGGATCTTTTCGTGCGGCACCTTGATCCTTTGGGCCTTCCAGTTGCCGAGGCACTGAAAAGCCACGCTAATACCGTTTCTTAAGTATTTCGCGAACTCGAACTTTTTTTCTTCGTTGGAATTTTTCTTCTTCTTCTTCTTCTTCTTCTTTTTTCTTTTTCTTTATTCCTTCTCTTTCTTTCTCACCTTTCCTTTTAGATACTTCAAGAAAACTATGGTTTTCGTTTTCTCAGAAGCACCGTGAAAGAGGGTTGTATTCGTTTCTTCGTATTTCGATAGAAAGGCTAATATATATATATATATATATATATATATATATATATATATATATATATATATATATTGTGTTTAGTGCTTCCTGTTTAAATCTCTTATGTATAAAAAGAAAGAAAAAATTGTATTAAACAAAAGCCGTTATAATTTATTAGTGTACATGACACGGTTGTATAATAAATGATAGGTCAAAAGTTTCTAGGTGAGACAATCTTTTTTTCTTTCTCTTTTTTTTTTTTTGATAATGTTTTCAAATCGAATTATTCTTTCTCGTGGCATCTTTTCATTGGTAATTATGAAAACTTGAGAAAACTACGAGTCTAGCTCGTAGTATTGTAATTTTACAATAAAAAAAAAAAAAAAAGAACGAAACGAAAATTAACTTAAAAAGTTAATTGAGTAAAAGAAAAAGGATAATTGAATTCGAAAACCATCTAGGAACTTATTTTTTTATCATGTGTAACTTGATTCGTAATTTCGCGTTGTAAATTATTTATCGTATTGATGATAATCGTCAAAGTGGATTTATAATTGACCATTCTTCGTATTTTGGGAGGGAGGATAAAATACATTACATCACAAAACTATATATTAACATTAAATGTATTAATATTACAAAGAAAAATAGTGTAGTATTAAACAAAAACCCTATAATTTACGTAAATATATTTTCTTACATATAACGTACGTACGTATATATGACACGTTTGTACAATAAATGATAGATCAATAGTTTCTAGTTGGATCAACGTTCTTTTGGTTATTTTTCAAATCGATTATTCCCTCTCCTCAACTTTTTTTTTATTCCTAATTATGAAAAATTGGCAATACATGATGCAAGCCTAACTGCTCGTAGTATTGCGATTTGAAAGAAAAAAAAAAAAAACAAAGAAAATTAGCTTAAAAATTTCTCGAAAAAAATAAAGGATATTTAACTTGTCGTACATATCATATATTACCATCGGAGAGTGTACATTTGTAATTAACGAATTAATCTTCGAAACTTTATATCTTCTCTCGTTTCGTCATCAATCAGACACCAGTATCGTACGTTACCTCTGACAATCGCGATATATCTCTTCTCTTATCTTTGAAATATCTTGGGGGAAAAAAAATAAAAAATAAATGTCTGGTTTGGTGGGAATATGAGTCCGGCGGGTATCTTTAAAGGGCAGTTTTGTGTGAATCGTAGAAAACCGCCCACAGGTATGGGGACTTCGTAACAATGATCGAAAGGAATCACCGTATATAGGCCGTTTTATATCTTTATTTAACAATTAGGTTGTTCCGTATGGTTCAACCTACTGAAGGTTCAAAACCTAAGGTTGCTCTGGGATGGCTCGTCCTCGCGTGCGAACTATGTCCTATTTGTACGAACGAGCTTTACGTTCGTCCAAGCGTGTGAGTTGCTTACAATTGCGATCGAAATATAAAAGGAGTAGTAGTAGTAGTAGCCTTTGCTCGAATGGACCCACAACCGGAAATCCTTTTATCGGTCGGTGCGACGAGAGAGAATAAAAAAAGGGAAAAAGAAAAGAAAAGAAAAGAAAAGAAAAATCAAAACAAAAAGAAATAATGAGAAAGGGGAAAAGAAAATCGTAAGAGGACGAAGGTTCCTAGTCGTCGAATAATAATTAGGTGGTTATAATTAAACGGTAGAAATAAGGGTTGGCATGGAAGAAACAAAAGCACGTGCAGAACAAAAAAAATATCTAAGGGAAAAGCTAAGGTTGCTGCTCGTCGTCGAGTAAGATAATTTTTTCAACTGGCGCGTATCTTGTTGAGGTTAATAATCAAAAAGAACAAATAAATGATTAATAAAAAAAAAAAAAAACAAGAAAATAGAAAAGAAGACAAGATCAGAACAAAATAAAACGAGAAATAAACGTAGAAACGATAGTTACCCGTCGTTGAATAATACTTTTTT
The DNA here is from genome assembly GCA_918808275.2 of Dolichovespula sylvestris. Taxonomy (NCBI): domain Eukaryota; kingdom Metazoa; phylum Arthropoda; class Insecta; order Hymenoptera; family Vespidae; genus Dolichovespula; species Dolichovespula sylvestris. The sequence continues at coordinate 1,291,402 of OU964982.1, forward strand.
CAAACTGGCTCGTATCTTACTGAAATTACAATTACTTAATTTAAAAAAATAAAAAAATAAAAAAGAACAAAAATAAAAACCAGTGCTAAATCTTTCGAATGGTCAAACGATCTTCATTATCTTCTTCAAGGATATAGGAGAAGAAAGAAGTCCGCTCTCGAGATAATATAAAATGGTACATTTTTTCTAACTTCTTTTTTCTCTTCTTTTTTTTTTCTTCTTCTTCTTTTTATTCTTTTCCTTTAAAGGGTACGGGCATGAAGTCGCACATGAAGCAGCATGCTGCGTTTCTCAGTTGTAACCTGACAGCGTATACCAAACGTTTAGAATTTTACCTTACCGCTGTGTTTCACTTCTTCCTTTTCTATTTTCTATTTGCTATCCTTACTAGAGAGCGGAGAGAAGAGAACACAGTTCGAAAGTAACGGCCATTTTTACGAATTTCTTGTCTTCGTCTTCTTTCTCGGCCATGTCTCGAGGCTCTGTCTCGTCGTGCTACAAAATTCGCGAAGGAAGAAAATAGAAAAGGCGAGAGAAGAACTACCTTAGCTATAGTTTCTAAGCTATTCCCTCTTGCCCCTCCCTCCCCCTCCGCCCTCCTATTCCCTCCCCTTCGAAAAAGGTCGTTCCAGTTAGACAAACCTCTTCTTCGAGGGAAACGTGTTTCTTCTTTTGACAGGAAGTAAAACCCTTTCATACGATTATTTATTATTCTTCGTGCATTCACGTTTCTCGAAGAACAAAATCCGGTTAACTGGATCGTACGTTTTGCTGGAATACTTAAAACATTTTTTTTCTTGCTTTTTTTTGCCTTCTCGCAAAGAAGAAAAATAAAAATTCGACAAAATTTTATCGATCGATGGATTTAAATGTACGCATTAAATCCTTCAATAATGATTTTCATCGAATGAGATACTTGACAATCGAGTGAAATTACTTTTCTTTCCTTTTCTTTTTTATTGTTTTTCCTTTTTTTTTTTTTTTCTTTTGTTCGTTGATCCAATTTCTTTTCCCTTACGCAAAAAGGAGAGGGAATTAAATGAAATTTAACGATCGATATATTTAAATATACCGAATCTTTCAAAAATAAAATTTTTATTGAGATTATTTAACAATCGACCGAAATAATTTTTTTTCTTTTTTATTTATTTTTTTTGACATTTGACAATCGAGAGAAAATACTTTTTTTTCGAAGATAAAATTCTTTTAATCTTTCGATAAAAAGAAGGAAAAGAAATTAGACAAAATATAATTATATAAATTAGACAAAATTGATCGATTTATTCAAATATATATGTACTAAATCCATTAAAAATAATTTTCATCGTAACGTATTTGAAAATCGAGAGAAATTACTTTCCTTTTTTCTTCGAAGGTCGAATTCCTTTTATCTTACCCAAAAAAAAGGGGGAAATTAGACAAAATATAATTAGATAAATAAGATAGAAAATTGATCGATTTATTCAAATATATATGTACTAAATCCATCAAAAATAATTTTCATCGAAACGTATTTGAAAATCGAGAGAAATTACTTTCCTTTTTTCTTCGAAGATCGAATTCCTTCTATCTTACTCGAAAAAGAAAAAGGGGAAATTAGACAAAATACAATTAGATAAATTAGACAGAACTGATCGATGTATTCAAATATATATATATATATGTACCAAAACTATCAGAAATAATTTTTATTAAGACATATTTGACGATCGAGCGAAATTACTTTTTTTCTCTTTTTTTCTTCCTCCCGGATCGTATTGGTTAACAATTTTTTATATTCAAAACTCTCCCCTCCCTCTCTCTCTCTCTGTCAACTATATCGAAATGATTTAAAAGCCTTCTAAAGTTTTTCCTTTTTTCTTTTCGAGCATAAAGTGGCACACTGATGGCTTTCATGTAGCTCGCGCTGACGTGTAGGTACCGAATGTCTGTATACCTACACCGGTACGAGGAGGGTTCCGCGTTCATTCATGACTTCGTTCATTCATCGAATCTCACGAGGTCCATCCTCCTCCCTACTTCTTCCAAGAGTTCTCGTCATCTTACCGTCCTCCTTCGTAGCACGTTCTTCTCAATCTCTCCCTCTCTCTCTCTCTCTCTCTCCCTTTTTCTCTTTCTCTTTCTCTCTCTCTCTCTTTCTCTCCCTCCCTTCCTCTCTCCCTCCTCTCTCCCTCTCCCACTCCCTCTCCCTCTCTCTCAGACTCTTTCTGTCTGTCTCTGTCCCTGTCTCTCTCCGTTGTCCTTCTCAAAGTCGCGAGCCGGAAAATGGCTCGAGCACTTGGCGCTTAGTCGTCTTAGGCGTGCTGCTCCTTTTATTCTTTATTGCTGTGAACTCGGCTTCGAAGAGCAAGAGTAAAGTTTCTATTGTATGACCGACCGTAACGGTACCGACATAACGTCACGCCTTTCGTTAACCCACGGATATCGTTGTTTCCTTTATTGTTGTTATAATAATAATATTAATAATAATAATTATTATTGTTGTTGTTATTATTGTTATTGTTATTGTTATTATTATTATTATTATTATTATTATTATTATTATTATTATTATTATTATTATTATTATTATTATTATTATTATTATTATTATTATTATTATTATTATTATTATTATTATTATTATTATTATTATTTTCTTTTTATTTTATTTTCAATTTTTTTATTTAATATTGATATTTTTGTTCTGTCAAAACAAAACATCTGTCAAATTTCTCTCTTTTTTTCTTAATACGCTGGAATTGATTATATATAGGTTTGATAATTTAAAAATAGTTTCATTATTATTATTTTCTTTTTATTTTATTTTCAATTTTTTTATTTAATATTGATATTTTTGTTCTGTCAAAACAAAACATCTGTCAAATTTCTCTCTTGTTTTCTTAATACGCTGGAATTGATTATATATAGGTTTGATAATTTAAAAATAGTTTCATTATTATTATTTTCTTTTTATTTTATTTTCAATTTTTTTATTTAATATTGATATTTTTGTTCTGTCAAAACAAAACATCTGTCAAATTTCTCTCTTTTTTTCTTAATACGCTGGAATTGATTATATATAGGTTGATAATTTAAAAATAGTTTCATTATTATTATTTAATATTTGTTAACATTACTTTTTTGTTTAATATTGATACTTTTATTCTTGCGAAATCTATCATTTTTCTCTAGACGCGTTGAGATTAATGATGTAGGTATGACTTCTCCCTCCAAAAAAAAGAAGAAAAAAGAAAAGATAGATAAATAACATCGACAATAACAAAAAAGTACCGTCATTCGTAACGATCCTTCTCTTTTCTTGATCTTTAACTTGCCGGATTCTATGGAAGAGGCTCTTTTGTAAATCCGCGTTGTTAAAGATTGTCCTGCGATTATTTTTATTTATTTATTTTTCTTTTTTTTTCTCGTTCGCTCTAATAAGCCAGCCCTTGATTAATTATAACCTCAGCGAAAAAGATGACGAATATATATATATATATGTATACATACCTACCGGAACGAAAACGACCAGGCCTTTTATGTAAGCCTTCGAGAGGAATTTATCTAGATAGCTAGATAGCTGAGTAGGGTAAAAATAGAGAGAGATGGTCGGTTGCAAGTGCAGCGAAAGATGATACGTAGTTGGAGAGAAAACTAACAGGATGACTTTGCTATTTCGTTACGCGTTGTTGGTCAGCTATTTTTATTCTTTCCTTTTCTTTATTTTTTTTTTTGGTCTTTATCATCTATCATCTTCCATGAAATGGTCTTCCGCTTCTCTTCATACGCTTATTTTCGATTTTTGACCATTTTATTTCCTTGGTTTTGGATCTTTCTGAACTTTTTTTTTATTTTCGACTTCATTTCATTTTTTTTTTAATTTTTTACTCGTTCATTTTTATTTATTTATTTATTTTTTTTCTATTTTGAATGATCTCATTTTTATTTCTTCTTATCTTCTTAATCTTTCTATTTTATTCTTATTTATTTCTTTATTGTTATTATTATTATTATTATTTTTTTTTTTTTTTTGAAAGAAATCGACAACGCGATGGCCAGGGATCGATAATCAATCGCTTCGGTCGAATTTATTTATTTATTTATTTATTTATTTTTTTCTTTTCTTTATCATTCGTTAAAGGAAACTTGGAAAAAAAATTAATAATAATTTCTTTCATGTAATAGAAGCGAAATAATCGATAATAATTATAAAGGAGAGAAAAATTACTTTCGCGCCTTTGTCGGAAATTTTTCTTTTTTCTTTCTCCCCCTACCGATGATATATTACAAATACCTTTCGGTATCAAACTACTATCGTCTTTTCGTAACACTATACTATATAACGTTCACAGAGTACAACAGGATGTGGGTGCTGTTGTGGGCAACGTGGCTCCGTGAGCCACAATAACGCTCTCGTTCTTAACGGAAAATCTTTTGAAAATATATTTTGAAAAGGGTACGCAACCCACATAAACGTCGACTAATGAATTATTTATTTATTTATTTATTTTGACACCTCGATAAATTATTTTATTGATATTCCGCAAAAGAAGGAAGAAGAGAAAGGCCAACAATTGGTGAAATTTCTCATCGTATCATTTTTCTATTTTTATTATTATTTTATTATTTTTTTATCATTCATTTTATTATCCTTCTCTTTTCCCCTCGTATTCTTTTTTGTCATACAATCAATTTCATTTTGTCAATTTATAATCAATTACATAATCATATTTTATTTCGAACAATCGACATTTATTTTTGCGTAAAGAGAACAAAAAAAAAATTGGGAGAAAAAATGATAAATAAAGAAAAAAGAAAGAGAATAATAAAAAAGTCATAAATCAAAAGTCGAGAAGATTTTAATCGTCAAAAATAAAAAGAAAAAAAGATTTTTAGATTATATATATATATATATAAACGAGCATCAAGATCCATAATCGAGAAGTAAATAAGATCCTCAAAAAAAGAAGAAAAATACAAGAACCGAAAGAAAAAAGGAAAACAAGAAAAGAAACAAAAGATTGTCCCATAGAAAAGAGGATGGTCGATAAATACCCAACAAAAAAGAAAAATAAAACAAAGGAAGAAGAGGAAGAAGAAAGAAAGAAGAAAAAGAAGAAGAAGAAGAAGAAAGAAGACGAAAAAACTTCTTAAAACTCACACACGAGTGAATTGTAATTGAACGTTTGTTTTGTTCCTTTTTTTTTATTTTTTTTTTCTTCCTCAAAGTTAACAAGACAAACGATGACGATCTGCAAGGAATGATCGCGTTTTCTTTCTGTCTTTTTTTTTGTCTCCCTTTATTCGTCTTTTACACGGAGGTACACGAAGGAAGTTAAAGACGGTATATATATATATATATATATATATATATATATATATATATATATATATATATATTATAAGATCATCGGTCTTTTAAATGTTATCTCGGTACGATAAATGAGAGGTTTCAGAGAGAGCTGCCCTTCGAGTAGTAGAGCCATGCGTTATCGTTTGCCGTACACGATATAGGCCGCAGATAAGCGTGTTTGCGTGCATGCATACGGAATGTGAGAACTCGTAGATAGGATAGCTATTTTCTTTTTCCATTCCTTTTTTTGGATTTATCGATGGGTGGAGAAATCCATCTTGCTTTGCTCTCTCTCTCTCTCTCTCTCTCTCTCTCTCTCTCTCTCTCTCTCTCTCTCTCTCTCTCTCTCTCTCTCTCTCTCTCTTCCTTTCCCTCTCCGCCTTCTCTCTCTTTCTTTTTTTATCTATCAATAGAAAAGAGAGACCAGAAACGAATCAATTATGTTTCACGACTCCCACAATTCTATTTTCTAATTCTAAACTCGCTTTTATAACTTTCGTCAGGAAGGAATCTCATTATCGCGAAACACGATCGCATGTAGTGTGTTATATATAATATATATATATATATACACACACATACATACTCATGTACATACTTACATAAACATACATATTCTACCTAATCATAAGTACGAGAGATCTGAGTTGTTTAGTAGGTGATGATGAGATGAGTGAGGGGAGAAGATGGGAGAAGGAGAGGGTTGACGAGGAGGTAGATGAGGAGGAGGGAGGGATTTCTTGTCACGCAAAATGGCGATCGTTGTTTCGGATTTCGTCGCGGGTGCACGTCGTAACAGTGAGTTTCTAATTCTACAGGATGTTTCATTTAATTTAAATTATATCTAAATATTTACACACATATGCATATAGATACATACCCATACACACACACACACACAGATATACATATAAAGAATGTTTTTATTCTAAATAAGCTTTGATTTTGTACGTTAAAAATATTAAAGGTAATCAAAATTGAACGCGGGAACGTTTGATAATCTAATTACAATTTCGTTCATAGTTTTGTTACAAATACATCAAAGAGAATACATGAAAGAGAGAGACAGAGTTAAAGATAGAAATAGATATAGAATTAAGAGAGAGAGAGAGAGAGAGAGAGAGAGAGAGAGAGAGAGAGAGAGAGATGGAGAGAGCAACAAAGGTCAAAAACCGATACGATGAAAGAAGGTGGAGAATGGTTCTCTCTCTCTCTCTCTCTCTCTCTCTCTCTCTCTTTCTATAGGCGCGATACGTGTTGAGAATCTACATGCGTTCCTTTGTGAATGCAAATGCTTCGTGTTCGTTCCAAGAATCGTCGGAAGCTTCTCACTGAACGAACGTCTCGGCATTCCATAGCCCAGGACCGCGGCGAACGTTCCTTCTCGATTCTTGATTGGCTGGACGTTTCCCGCCAAGACGGGAACCAGTTTCTAAGGAGCTAGCGCCAAGAAAGAGAGAGAAAGAGAGAGCAAGTATCACATCATCTCGCTCCCACTTATGATCCCATCTCTCTCGAGCTTCTCAGCTGATCGTTCGGACTCTGGTGGTCTCACGTCTCCCACTCGTTCTCTTTCTCTCTCTCTCTCTCTCTCTCTCTCTCTCTCTCTCTCTCTGTCTGTCTCTCTCTCTGTCTCTGTCTTTCTCATTTTCTCTCTCTTTTTCTCTCTTGTTCTCTCTGTCCCCTTTCTCTCACCCCCTCCGGTTTATTTGGTTTTATGTAATCCTTTTTCCAGGAACGCAATACTTTAAAGACGCCTACACGACCAACCAAGCCCCAGCAGGTTTTGACAAAAGTCATTAAACGACAATTATGAAATATTATTATTAAGAATAATAATTGCGTTAGTTCATTATTATCCACGATCGATTATTGTGTCAATACTTCGTTATATACGTACACTACTTATTTACAAATTACGCACACGCACACACATACGAATTTTAATATTATGTTTTGTCGACACGCCAAGTGTCTTTTTATTGTGTGATAAAATACTAAGTATAAGTCAGTATCCTACTTATGTTCATAACTAATATATATATATATATATATTTTTTTTTTAATGTTAACGAGAGCAGAAAAAAAGAGAGAGAGAGAGAGAGAGAGAGTCGTCTTCCATCTCTCGAAGGAATCGTCATAATCTGTCTATTTGTTCTAACATTTTACTTTTCTTTTTTTTTTTTATTTTCCTTTCCTCCCTATATATCAAGTTCAATCAACTTTTCATATTTCTCTTAAACGATGATATCTGTTAGATACGACGATGACAATGACGACGACGACGACGATGATGATGATAATGACTATGACGACGATAATGATAATTCCAATAAAAATTTGAGAGTTAGGAGTTTAGTTTTCAGGTAGGTGTGGGAAGATCTTGGCCAGTTTGTGTGGTACCTGTGCCACGGTTACCTTGGCTGAGTAGTCCTTACCTGGCCGCCCTGGAAGAGGGCCTTCGAAAAAGCACAGGATAGAACCTGCAGCTATTCCTTTCACATCCTCCCTCACTCTCTCTCTCTCTCTCTCTCTCTCTCTCTCTCTCTCTCTCTATCTATCTATCTCTATCTATCTATGCATCTACCTATGTATCTATTTTACTCTCTTTCGCTTACTGTGGGACCTGTTGTTGTTGCTTCTCCGGTTTGTTGTATCCGTACTTACGAAGAAATCTCAAATGATAGATCAGTGTCCCTTTAAACCCGTATCGAACGCTTTTTGACGTACAGACTGCGAGATATCTTCGGGGAAAAGTAAAGAGAAAGAAGGATGAAGAAGTGGGCTGATGATGGCGGTGGTTGGCGGTGGTTGGCGGTGGGGAGGGGGGTTGGAGTGTCTAGGGGAAGGGAGAAAAAGGCGGTATCGGTTTTAAAAAGCGAGGGAAAGGGAAACGAAAGAATAATTTAGACTTCTAAGCATGTACGAAACCAATTTTTCTTTCTTTTTCCTTCTTGTTTTTGTAATCTTTTTTCTTTTTTTTTCAATTAATTTGAATTAATCCTAAATAAAAGGGACATCAAATATATATGTATTCATAGGGATATATTTTTGACATGAAAAATATATTCCTTCTTTTGAGTTTTAATATCGATCGGATCACTGATTAGCTATATATCTATGTCTATGTCCATGTTTATAATTTGTCTTTTATGTTCGGCGCCATGTTCCAAGATTTCTTTTCATTTCTCGTTTTAAATGCAGAATCATCCACGCCGTTAGCAATTATCATTATCCTTCCGTGTTTCTATCTTTGTTAGAAGAGCCATATGGACTACACGTTGCATTTACGGGTGAAGAAAATGAAGAAAAGAAATAAATAAACAAAAATAATTGTAAAAAAAAAAATAATAATAAGAAAGACAAAAAAGAAGATGGACGAGGATAATCTCTCGATCGATATGTTCTGACGTAATTGAACATTTTTTTCCTAAATCAAAATCTACGAACGTTGACTTATCAACGTTAAAATTGACATTTGTTTCGGTTCGTTTCAAAGAAAGGAACGTTTATATATATATATATATATATATATATATATATATATATATATATATATATATATATATATATATACATATATATATTTTCTTTTTTGTTCCCCCTGTAAAAAACTTTATGGTAAAATCTAGGAACGTGAATAGGTGGTAGAGGTAGTGGAAGTAGGTTTAAGTATTCTTTCTTGAAAATTTTGAAAGTGAGGGAGAGAGGAGAGAGGAGGGAGAGAGAGAGAGAGAGAGAGAGAGAGAGAGAGAGAGAGAGAAGGAAGATGTCTTCGAATCCTGGGAAAGATTAGACTTACCATGGTGAAATCTTTCTTGTAGAGAGTCCTGTTACACACGGACAAACAGGTTGACATCCTCTTACAATATTTATCGGCGAAGGCGGTCGACGAGTATAGGGCCCTTATTCTTACATGGCCCAATGCCTGGCCCTTCCGGCGACGATCTTTCTTTTCTTTTCTTTTTTATCTGTATATTTTCTCTCTCTCTCTCTCTCTCTCTCTCTATCTATCTATCTATCTATCTCTATCTATCCATCTATCTATCTCTTTCTCCGTGTCTCTTTCTATCTTACGATACGTTAGCGCATATGTAGGCTTCCCTTAGCTGCTGCTGAGTTTTGGCGGGAAAGCCAAGGTCGATGGTCCTGAAGGATCCTTTCCTTGTTCCAGAACTACTATAAGACCGGTTTCTCTTCTTTTCTGTTTCTCTTCTTCTTTTTCATCATCATCATCATCATCATCATCATCATCATCATCATCATCATCATCATCATCATCATCTTCTTTTTCTTCCTCTTCGTCCTCTTTTCTATCGAGGATAATTCGGAATCTGTGACGAAAATGACAATGAACCTTTAGAAGTACGTACGGCAAATAATATAGTAATTAAGTTTTCTTATTAACAGAGAAACGTTAGTTTATAGATTTATTATATATATATATATATATATATATATATATATATATATATATATATTATATATATTATATTATATATATATTATATTATATTATATATTAATATAATATTATATTATATTATATATTATTTATATATTATTTATGTATATATATATATATATATATATATATATATATATATATATATATAACGGATGTCCCGTGATATTCTCTACGTGAAAAATCAAATTCGCACGTGTTATGTCGTATGTATCATTTGAGATTGTCGAGTTATCGAGTTACAAATATTTAATTATTTTTGATACTATTGTAATTGCTTACAATTAACAAGATCAAATTAACGATTAATAATCAATTATTAAATTCTAATTAAATTACAATTAACAATCAAAATGATCCTATCTTATTCTATCCAATCGACAATTGATATATCTGATGGAGTTTTTCTTATTCCTCTAATCCGATAACTCGTAAATATAATATACGTATGCACAGTTTTAAAATACGATAGAGGTTAGATACAAGTTAGGTCGTTCAGATGAATTTACATTTTAGTTATCACACAGTGAATCTTCAAACTCAATTTTCCTTCAAAAATTGAGGTCTCGGATAAGCAAATTTTGTTCTGTTATTCTTTTTTTTTTTCTTTTTCTTTCTATAAAGAATCACCTTGTGCTCATTTGAACCTGTCATTCGATTTTGTATATGTATATGTGTATATATAACTTCAATGTGCAAGATAATTAGAATGAAAGTAGGCGAAAAGAGTATAAATACATATTTCGAAAGAAATAGAACTAAATGAATAAACTAAGTGACAAGTGTATTTCGACGTTGTACATGTGTCGCTTTAACGCTTCGAAAATCATCCAAAGAACACATGTGTTTATTCTATTCTTCTTCCTGCTGTTTTCGTCTACGCCTGTAAAGAACACGCGTGTCTTACTTACACACGACGTACGATTTCTTTAAAGAAAAAGAAAAAAAAATGAGGAAAAAAGAAGTAAAGAAAAGAAAAGAAAAAGAAAGAAAAAAGAAATATACGACTACTACTACTACATTATTACTATTACAATTACTACTACTACTACTACTACTACTACTAGTACTACTACTACTACTACTACTACTACTACACTATTACTACTACTACTACTACTACTACTACTACTACTACTACTACTACTACTACTACTACTACTACTACTACTACTACTACTACAACTACTACTACCACAATAATAATAATAATAATAATAATAATAATAATAATAATAATAATAATAGACAACAACAATAATAATAACAGCAATAATTATTTGAATCTACAAACTGAGTCTTTTTCAAGTATGTTCCAGACGATTTTTCTTCCCTCGAAGATTCTCTATCCATCTCTTTTCCACTTAACGGAGACGAGTACCTTTCTCTTCTGTATCCTTCTCACTTCTACTTCGAAAGATTCGTCTTCTCGATTGGACTCAACCGAAATCATGCCGAAGTAGAAAAAAAAAGAATGAGACGAGCTTTTTACGAGTCTATCTCCCTCTCTCTCACTCTCTCTCTCTCTCTCTCTCTCTCTCTCTCTCCCACTCCCCCTCCTCATTTCTCGAGTAAACCCCGACGTGGTGTCGGGTAGGAAAGATTTGCTGAGACGTTCAAGAGAAAGAAAGAGAGAGAGAGAGAAAGAAAGAGAGAGAGAGAGAGAGAAAGAGAGAGAGAGAGAGAGAGAGAGAGAGAGATAAGAAAAAGGGCGTCGGGAAGATGCGAGGGAGAAATAAGAAAGAGAGAGACAGAGAAGGGTCTCGATGGGTAGGGTGAAGGATTCGAAGGGGTGGGGTGGTAGTGGTAGGGGGAGGTGGGTCAAAGAAGAACGAGGAGAAAGAAAGAAAGAATGAGAAAGAGAGAGAGAGAGAGAGAGAGAGAGAGAGAGAGAGAGAAACGACTACGGACGAGCACGGTCGTCGGAAGGCCTTTTAAATCGCCGCTCACAGGGGGATTTAAAAATGGCCGTAGCCAGCTCTCACCGCTCGTCCTTGGCCTTAGCACGGTGGTGTCGGCATGCATCAGCTGACCGGTTTTGGAGGGAAAAGCGCGGATTTCACGTTCGTTCGTTCGTTCTTTCCTTCGTTCGTTCGTTCGTTCGTTCATTCGTCCGCTTGTTCGTTCGCTCTTACGGAAAATCGTACTCTTTTTATCTTCTTTTATCTCTTTTCATCTTCCTCATCTTTTTTTCATCTCTTTTCTTTTTCTTCCTTTTCTGTTTCTTCTTCCTCCTCCTTCTTCATTTCTTTTATCTTTTTCGTTTCTCTTTTGTATATCGTCGTTTTCTTTCTTCGAAAAATGTCTTTCTCTCTCCCTACCCCCCCCCTCTCTGTCTCTCTCTCTGCCCATATATATGTATGTATGTATTTATGTATAATCCCTCGTTGGAAAGTTTTCTTTGAAATAATGATTATTTACGTTCACTTAAAATTTCACGCGACGTTGAACAATACAAAAAAAAAAGAAATGAAAAAAATATCAAACAAAAAAAACGATCATACATCGTTTCGATAATTCGATAATTCCTGGTCGAATCGATTTCTTTTTTTTTCTTTCTTCTTCTTTTCAAGAACGAATTATAAATAATATTGTATTTGACGAACGTACGAACGTCGTGCGCGTTTTCGTACAATTAGTGTGTGTGTGTGTGTGTGTGTGGGCATCATTAGAATTTATTAGGTGATAATTAACGATTACTTATAAATATAAATTGTATTGATTTCTTCAATGATTAAAGATCGTCGTCGTAGTCGTCAACAACGGATAATATATCTATTTTAATTCCATTCGAGATTAGATATTTCAAAATATATTCAACAAATCTTGTTTATTATTATATACGTGAATTAACGTGATAATCTTTATGTATGATATATCTGTACGTTGTTTGGTTTCGGTTAGGATAACCGACATTATTATCGTATACACTAGTTAGAAACTTTATCTAATCGGATAAAGATAATTCTATCTTCGTGTAGGTATAACGTTTAAAGAAACATTTTCTTCCTTTTCTTCTTTTTCTTTTTCTTTTTTAAATAAAAGAACCTAATTAACGTATGCGTGTAAGTACTGCGTGAGTAATTGGGCCATACTTTTTCTAAACAAAAACAAAAAAAAAAAGAGAGAGAACAAAGAATCCGAAAAGGGTATAAAAAAATAAAAGATAATTCCATGAAAAAACAGATTCTTATTTGAAAGTACGAGTACTTAACCTAATTAACATATGCGTGTAAGTACTGCGTGAATACTAGGACTATACTTTTTCTAAAGAAGAACAAAACAAGATAAGAAAAAAAAATCCGAAAAGATTATTAAAAGATGAAAGATAGTTCCGTTGAAACAGATTTTCGTTTTAAAGTACTTATACATAACCTAACACTAACATACGCATGTAAGTACTACGTTAGTAAAAGTCCATACTTTTTTTTTTTTTTTAAATAAATAACCAAAAAGGAGGGAAAAGAAAAGGAAAAAAAAATCCTAGAAGAATAATGAAAGACAGTTCCGTTTAAACAGATTTTCGTTTCGGAGTGCTTGTAGATAACCTAACTAACATACATGCATACGCGTGTAAGTACTACGTAAATAATAGTACTACGTCCATACTTTTTTCTTCAAACCAAAAAAGGAAAAAAAATATCCAAGAAAAAATAATAAAAGATAGTGCCGTTAAAACAGATTTTCGTTTCGTAGTACTTGTACATAACCTAACTAACATACATATATGCATATAATATACGAGTGTAAGTGCTACGCAAGTAAACGTACCACGTCCATACTCGATTTTCGAATGTAAAGAAAAACGTAGAAAGGAAGGTAGAACGAGATAGAACATGTTCGTAGACAAACCGCTGGAACGACGTCTCTCGACGATAGTGTTATGTTAATTTAAGTTTCAAAGGTATTTTTATGCCCCCGACGACTACGTCGGGGCGTAGAGACTCGAAGCGGTTCGTATAGGTTCTATCTCTATCTTTCTTTCTCTTTCTTTCTCTCTTTCTCTCTCTCTTTCTGTCTCTCTCTCTCTTCTTCATCGATCCAAGACTGGCTCTTTACGGTAATGGTCGAAGGGCTCTTTTTCGGTCGGGAGTAATGAATTCACGTAAGAGTGTGTGTAGGACGAATCTGTGCAGTCACGTTTGTGTCTGTAGTTTCGTGGCTACGTGGTAAGCTCTTGAGATACGTGAGAAGATATACTTCTCGCTCTCTCTCTCTCTCTCTTTCTCTTTCTTTTTCGCTCTCCTTCTTTCTTTCTTTCCTTCGTTCTTTCGTTCTTTCTTTCGACAGGGATTCTCAAACGGGACAAACCGGCCTGCGTTTCCCGCCAAAATTCCTTTACTCGTTCTCGAGCTTCTTTTCGTACGTCTTCGAGTATCATTCTATTATTCGATCGTTTATTATTTCTTTTCTCTTCTTTTTTTGTTCCTTTTTGTTCCTTTTTCTTCAACGATCATCACGATTCATCGTACATGCAAGTTTGTTTTATCCCTCCTTTTTTTATTTTTATTTTTGTATTTTCTTATTTTATTTTATTTATCGTGAACGATCGAACGTTTGTTTGCAGATATTTTATTTTATTTAGTTATTTATTTATTTTATTTGTATTGTTATTCTTTCCTTTTATTTTTTTTTTTAATTTATAAAAGGAAGAATTGGTTTGATGGCTTCCAAAGGATTGAAACTAACGGTCCTCGAACAGAGGGTTACGGATCCTTCAAGACAACAAAGCGAATTAACGTGAATTTTGATACGTTGATAATATTCTGCCG